>JAPZDZ010000013.1:13992911-14022946 GCA_029783805.1 Acanthurus tennentii | reverse complement strand
CTGTGGGAGTTCGAAGTCGTCTTTTGCTACTTAGTGCATTCTGTGTGTGTGAGAATCTGGATTTTCCAGGATGATCTGGAACGATGCTGTGGCTCATCCATGGCAAGTTATGTGACCTAGCAAGTTCTTTAACCACGGGTTCATTTAACGAGGATAACAAATAGTCAAAAAATGTCATATCACTACAGGAGCATTGAGAAAACAAGACTTTAATCTATAGAAATAGGCCTTTATTATTTCATTACGAAAAAGGAAAGTTTAACTATGTAACTCTTTAAAATGTACATTTTTGTAGCCCACATTTAAGTGTCTCTCACTTCTCCAATCTTCTTTTGGATGAGGGACATAAGTTGTGTAACACCAGTGCATTCTGGTTTCCTCCAACTTTTTGTCTACAGTTTCTATTAGTCAGTCTGCACTCAAGTCCTTCATCACCAGAGGCAAACTAACCAGTATATCAACTACAGCGTCACATACTCAGCCCTGACGTAACCCTCTTAACACTCAAATTTAGACCCCCACCATAACTGTTCTGACACGTTATCCAAAATAACACATTTTTTCAATAAAAAGACATGGCTGAGCTGATGTTTCTATGTGCGCGCACATGTTTTTGCCTCTCTCCAAACCCAATTATTTCACTGTCCCAACACTTGAGCTAATAAATCAGCCAGATTGGGAGAGCAGCAGGAGAGCAGGGAGTACAACAGAAAGAGAAGGAAGAAGAAGAGGAGGAAGGTTGTCCCGGGAAGATAAAGTTTTTACAGCTTCTCTGAAATGTGGCATGAAGTCACGCTCTAAGAAATGACAGCAATTAATCACAGCTACTGAACACAATCCACTCAACTAATCACAATTAACTTAACAGATGAGTCACAAGGAAAGGGGCAAGTCTGCAAACCTCAGCCCAGTCCCCACAACATCCAGAACTATTGGATTAGACAAGGAACAAATGAAAGAGAGCAAAGTAAAGAGAGACGGATAGGAAATTAGATATTGTATAACCCCGTTGTTATGATGTCAAGTTTGAGAATTTCAGGCTGATTATACGAAATTGCAAGTTAAAGGGCACATCCGAATCAATTTGGTGCGGCAGTGAATGAAAAGTCTGCGCAATTAGAAGGCTTTTTGATTGGTTAGTCAAGTGGCTGTGACTTCACCATGAACGTCTAACCTGCTCTCTTAATGTACGATCTGTGTTCATTAGGCTTAGTTTTCCTTTAAAATTGTGCAGGATGGCAATTTTTAAGGGGCCAAAGGTGGATGTGGAACCTTAAAATTTATCTTGGAGTTAAAATTGAGTCACAAAATCTTAAAAACTTGACCTCCACAAATGACAAATAACATGAGCATTTTAGGCCAATTAGGGCCATTTCACACTAAGTGCAAAATTTTGATGGATGTCACAGCCATGTCAGCACATTTAGTGCACGTGGTATTACAGAGTAAGGAGCTGTTGTGGTGGAACACTAAATTATGATTTTATTCAGAGCCAGTTCCTTTTTTATGTTGTCCTTGTGTTGAAAACCTTAATGATCAATAAAAAATTGTAAAGCAGCTAAATGTGTTATGTATCCAAAACAAACCATATTTTTACCGTCTAAAAGTTCTATGACAACAAACAGGTTCAGAAGTGAAAACATGGAAAAAGGTTTACAAAGACCTGGGGAGTATGGCAGCACCGGTGCACATTCTTCTTTCTTGAATTATACTTTTAGCCTAAATGCCGTCCAAATCTTTTTTTCTTTTTCTTTTCTGTTTTTTTTGCAGTGGAGGATTCAAATTTTAAGAGAAAACCAATGGGCCACGTGTACCCCCCCCCCAAAAAAAAAAACCCAGCCACATAATACTGATTGGCAGTAGCAAAAATAAACAAATGAACATAAACCATAAAAACATACAACAAAACAAAAAAGACTCCAAGCACATAGATGAATTATCGCTGTGCAGTTCATAGAGTAAAGTACAAGCACGCTAACAGGTTTCATTGCAAATCTTGTTTAAAAATATTTACAGCTGACTGGGTGTAAAAGGTTCATGTGCATAAAAATGACACACTGCAGAGCATAAATCTGGTGTGAAAACGCTTTCAGATACATGGCAACATATCGTAGTCACTCTAATAACCCTGCTGCAAATTTATATTACTACAGCAGTTTTTTCCAATCCCACAGGAACTATTGGATGAACACAAGTCTTACTCTGCCTGGGGGACACATTAAATCTTCAGTGGCCACTCACAAGACAGAGAAAGTCATAGGTTCTGATCAAAGGTATGCAGATGCAAAAAACCTTATGGAAGGTGCAACTGTTTAGATTTTCTCTCAGGTTCAAGCATTTGCCCATAAAGAGACGAGAGCTAAGTGTCTTGTTCTAATGAAGCTGCATTTCTCTTGTGCCACCTGTGCAGTGAAGTCACATCACACTCTCAAATCCGAGAGTGCTAGTGCTAACAACAACCGCCCTTTAGTATTCATAGTATTCTTTCATGCATGCGCAAAAAAGCTATGCCCAGTAGAAGAATACTGCTGTTGTCTGCACCATGGTAAGACTTAAATTACATCCACAGGAGATTATGGGTGACGGCTGTGCCCTGCAGGTCCTTCAGGCAGAGAGAGGGCAGCTAGCAAGTCAGAAACGGCTCCAAGGCACTGGGTTGAAAACTTTCTTCCAATTAAGCCAGTGTGCTTTCACTGTACAGTTTGATTTGGTTTTCTTGGTTTTGCATAATTAGTTACAATGGGAAATTTTGTGGCTGGTGCAAGTTGGAAGCTATTATGTCTTTATTTCCTGCTATAACTCAAATAATTTCGCCTGTTATGCATCAAACCCCAAAGGGAGTGAACATAATTAACTAAACTGGTTGAACTTAGCTGCCATTGTAACAATGTTGTGAAGATACTCATTATGATTATATATCGTACTCAAAAAGCCACATTAAATAAAACCTCTTTCAAATTGGAGGAGTATTTTTAAAACTGAACTAGTGTTGAACCGTAGCAGAAAACTGGAAGCACAGCACCTTTTTTATTTAGATCCAGTTATTTTCAAACACACAATAACAAGTGTGCCCTTTTGACCTATAAACTAAAACCGAGCCACTATGTTACAACAAAAACATATTCTGCTTAATTAACACCTTGAATTTTGAACAATAATACGCAATATCACACATCATAAATGTCTGTTTCAGATGTTCTCAGGAGCCAAATATCTGAAACAAAAAAGTATCAAGTCCTGTAATGGAATAACACCAGTGAAATGATTAAGCTGACCAGGGTGGGTGTAAATCACATTATGGTTTCAGGGAATGTGATCCACCATCAGGCTCTGGAGAGGCCGGAGCAGGAAGTGCCCGCGACAATGTGCGTTTAGACAGAGAACGAGAATTCCTTCAAGCCACATTACTACATCCAGCAGCTCCACAGAACATGCAACAGGCAGGAACCCAAAAATGGCTTAGGTGTGTTCTCCTTTCCCTTGGGTGTGGTGAGAGGATTGCGCCGGCCTGGAGCCAAGATGGTGGTCAGGGCGAAAACCACAAAGTGAAAATAGAGGCAGCCAGGGCCAGGACATGTCCGGCACAGATTATGGGAGGAACCACAGCAGACAACAAAATGCTGCAATGGCAGATGGGGGTCTTTGATAGGCCATCGAGGACTTGGGTGGCAGAGTGTTGATGTGTCACAGGAAACTAAGGTGAGTTAAAAAATCAAAGAAACATATCAGTGAAAAAAATGTAGATAATCACGCAAGAAAGCTGCAAAAATAAAGCTGTGTGGTCCAACTAAAATTAGCACTAATTAGTTTGGTGGGGTCACAGAGGCCCACTCATAAAAGCGACTTACTAGCTGACAAGACCTGGGAAAAGCATGGGACAGCAACCATCAGACTGTGCATACAGACGGCCAGGGTGAAAAGAGGTGAAGGGAAAAAGAAAATGCCTGCTAGGATGTCCTTGCCATATAGCTGGGGCCTCAGTCCAAGACAGACGGGTTGTTGTTGACGATGTCTGAAGAGTATGGATGTGGGAAGCACATTACAATGAGAGAGTAACACTGAAAAGGACCGAGTCTTTCACAGACACCAAGCCTAGACTGGCTGAAAATACTCATGGCCAAGAGAAGGGTAATTGTGGTCCGTTTTGGTGTGCTTACAACTTCAAGGTTGTGGGTTGGATTTCCACAGGCAAGTACCTCAAAAGCATCCATGGTATTGGCTTGACTTGTGGTGAGGATGCTGCTCTGATACAAGGGGTATTGTAAATTTCAGGAATAATGAGCAAAGTTGAGATATAAAGGTTTTTATGATATAAAGATGTTAACAACTAAAGCACCTGATGATATACTCATGTTGAAGACTTAACTGCAGTAATTCTAGAACTTTATTAAAAGCTAACAGTGGAAGACGCAACATGCAACTCAACCTGAGTCCGTAATTGGGCCTTTACACCTAAGTTATTTTTCTAAATTAGCTAACTTCCAAAAATCATCTTTCAAACTTATGAAAGCTGCTGAAAAACCACTTTGTTCAGATGTAAAATTTCTCAAGATGACTGACAAAGTTACTTACAAGAGGTTCCTTGTTTTTGACCAGTCTTATGATTTTTACAGAGTCCTCATCGTCGTCAATGTCTTCAGGCAGCGGAGGTAGTTCGGGGTCGTAACTCTTCTGGGCGACGGTGTCATGGACTGACAGGAGGCTCTGGAGGAAAAAGAGCGATAGATGGGAGGAAAGAAACAAGAGGCAAGAGTTATCAGTCAAATGTTAAAGGCCTTGGATTTACCTCTGTCTAATTAGCCAAATAAAAATATAGATGTATGTTCTATTAGGAGTTCAATCTATCATTTCTTTCTTTGAGTGGAGCAGAGAAAATGCAGAGACTGCAGGGAGGATGGTTATGAATTGGAGTCTCTCCTTCATGTGCTGGGTGATGGATTTGAGAGCATTCAGAGCCAAAACTAAAAGCTACATGCGTTAATTGTCATTAGGCCCATGCTCTCCATCCATACATCTCTCTGATTAAAGGCAACCAGCACCTGACCTAGACCACTGCTCACCGGGGACTGTGAGTAAAAGGGTGGTGGTTGGGGTGGGGGGGGCATCCTTGGCCACTGTTTTCAGTGACGATGCTTTCCAGGGTAAGGTGATGAAAACTCGGAGAAGCAATGTTCCGCACTGTTCGGCGGCAAGCTCAAAGTAATGAAGTTCTCAGTCGCCTCAGATATTTCACACGTTCGCATAACGTTCACATAAAAAAAAAAAAAAAAAAAGATGGGACGCAGACAAGAATGATGCCATTGAGACATTCATTTTTCAAACTATTTAACGACTCCATGTCCGGACTAAGATGCAGCTGGACGCATGCTGCTTTTTCCGTGGTTGAGGAGGGGAGAGAAAAGTGAGAAAAACATCTTCCACCCCATGTGCCAGACAAAAGGAGAAAGAGAGGGATGGAGAGAGAGAGAGAGAGAGAGAGAGAGAGAGAGAGAGAGAGAAGGATATAGTGAGAAGAGGAGCAGTGTGTTTTATGGCATGGGAGCATGCTGCAGTACAGGGTTCAAGATGTTGCTAACTGGGAGCAGATGAGAGGAGGAGACAACTTGAGCTCTGTGGCCAGGATCTACTGAAAGACAAGCTGACCAACACACTTCCAAATGCACACACAGAGTTTATGCTCCATATGCGTGAGGAATTGATTTTATTTATTTCTTTAGTCTTATACTATAATGTCAAAAGTTGGTTCTGGCAGTTATGTCTCTCAGCATTCCTATATGCATTTCTTACATTCTAGTCTAACATCCAAGCAAGGGGCACTGCAGTGGCCTCAGACTTAAGGAAGCTGAATACAAATGTCTTAACTGATTGAATTTGATTTATTTAAAAGCATAAATTGGCATCCAAAATATTTTTTAAAAATGTATTAAGAGAATACAGAAACCAACTTTGTGCATAACATTGTGACAATATCATTAAAAAGAAATTAACTTGGGAAAAAATTGCGAGTTATCAACAATCAGATAGTAAACAATAAGCAGAGCAGCAATAATAGTATAGCAATAATAAGCAGTTATTCAAATTTATTGAGAAAGAAAACAAAGAAATTATAAAACACAAACTTAAATCTCTATTGTTAACAACTAACCATAGTTCAAATTTGCCTATAACATGTGCAGTGATTTTGCACAAAGTTTTCATCAGCAAAGAGTGATTTTCAAAGTTCAGGTTTGCTCACTTTTAGTTTTTCCTTCAAATTGTTTAGATAATCTGGCTAAACTGCTAGACTGTAATTCTGACTGATCACATCAGAGTAAACTGTGTTAAAACCAACAGCAAAGGTCCAAGTTTAAAAAACAAGATCTAAGACCTTTTTTTGACTGGAATTGAAATTTACTTAGCAACCCCAATTAATGCCTAATTTTCACTCTTATACCGAACTTAATCTAGATATAAAACCTATAAAAAGTATTGTAACTCAAAACAAGCTCACTGGAGCAGTGCAGCCCCCCCACCCTCTTATATTTCCAGAAGAACACACAAACACTTCCAAATTTTTCTTTTTCTCATCTTTCCTCCCCAAATTTGTCTTCTTTTTGTGGCCTCTCTGTCCAAACTTCTCTCAAATGCCATTAATCCTCTTTTCCTTTTGTTTGCTCTTCTTCAGTTTTTAGCTCTCATGTATTTTTCCCAAATGTTTCCAACATCAGTTTGTTCATTTCCCAGAACGGGCCAAACAATGTGTTCCTGGCTTTCATCGGCAACATAGAGAAATGCTTTGTGTTGTATTGTATGTCTGGAGATGCTGTCATAACGATATTGAAATACTCTATTGGAATGATGGAATGATGGAATGAACAAATGTTTGCAGATGAAAACAGTAAACTAAACGGTAACATGATCCTAAACCTGTGCTGGATATACACATATATTATGTTCATAGCACCATGTCACATCATGGATGGACAGAGTGGTATTTTCCACAATAGTTGTGATGAGTTCATTAAGTCTAGGATTCTCAGCACTTTGCGTAAACATGCAAAACTATAGACTGTCTCACTCCATTTACACATTTATATAATATCACAAGGCAACTATTTACAGAAGACTGGTTCCGACTTTGTGGCCACCATCTCCTTTTCTGTTATTGCACCTTGTTCCTTTCTGTTTTTACTCCCACATGTGGTATGTTAAATCCCATTTTAATTTGGCATTGTATCAACTTTCCAGACTTTTCCAGAAACATCTTTTGGCGCAGGCCTGCCTCTGCAGATACAGTGTGCCCAGAGAAAAGGAGGATTTTTTTTAAGTTTGAGACCGGATACATGTGGTGCTGCCGCTCTCTTTATGGTGACTGACTGTCAGTCACAGCACCTGATCTGAGTTGCGACAACATGTGGGTCAGCCAGGTGTCCATCAGCCTCCCAGCAGGGTGGGACACCCATGGAGGCCATGCTGCTGGAGAAAGCAAAACTACAGTGTTTTGCTAAGGCAGTGCAGCAGTGGTTCCTGTATGAGATTAGAGTAGCGCTAAAACAATTTGTCAGTCAAGTTAATGGTGGATTGACAACAAATTTGCTTACTTATTTTACTTATTTTGAAGTGAAGATAACCTAAATCAAATGATGAAGTCACGTAACAAGCAGAAATGTCATTCAAATGTGAAACATTTGCTGGAGCCATTAAAATGCAGGTTTTGTTGCTCTTCTCTGTTTCATATTACTTTAAACTGAAAAGGGTTTGATCGCTGATTGTATGGAATAAACATGCCAACTTACACTTCTGGAAATTTAAATGTAAACCTTTTCTATATTCTGACTGACATTTTAAAGCCTCATTTTTTTTTTTTTAGAGAACAAGGAAAAAATTTGCTTCAGATTTACAGAAAACTTGGTAATTCTAAAAGTAAATAAACTATACAAAAGGTTACAAAGTAAAAAAACATTTTACAGAAACTTGACCGAGCTCTGTCTCTTCCTTCACATTTCCTTCTCATGCTCACCTCAACCTTTCCTCCACTAACCTGCCAGTTGCGGTTTGCTCTGAACTCCATCCATCAGGCTTAATAACCTGACCTGTGAGCGTCCTCTCATCGATGGCACTTCCTCAAATCTGGCATTGCTCCCCACTGCCACATTCTCCCCATGGTCATGCCTAACAACCCGTGACAGAGCCACAGCTAATTCCTTGTAAAAACTTTCTAGGAAGTAGCAATAACAGCTGTATGTTAATATATAGCACATGGTACATGCCCTGGCTGGTGACCATTGACATGTCAGTACAACTACACAGGTACAAATGTTTAACACACACTCTCAAACACACACAGAAGTCTCTGTGTTGAAGCTTTTTTTCTCTGGTAGATATGAGTCAGTGGGTCTTGTTATGCCTCAGTGTTGGTGGATTAGCTGCCTAATCAAATCTTAAGTTATATCCTTGCTCGGGTCCTGCAACTGAGGCCTAAGGATGAGGAGGAGAGGAAAAAGAGGAGTGTGAGACGGAAAGAAAGATGAAGGGGGAAGCGAAACCACCCTTGTTTTCCAGGCATCCCGTTCTTTCTTGGTTCGTGTGTTTGTGTTCATTAGGCATAATAGGGATCCTAGAAAAACAGATCACTGAGCTTGACTAAATAAACCTGCGTGCACATTCCTGGCATTGGCCTCTCATTAAAGCTCCTGGTCCTGTCACCGGCCCACTCGTTTTTCAGCTGGCGGTGCCTGATCGGTGCAGGGTAACTGCTCTCCCCAGGCGGGAAGGACCCTGCTGTGAAGGTTCAGCCTGGGAGGCGCTGCTGCTGTTGGCCAGCTGGGATTTGACACTCATGCCCACCCTCTCTAAGCCTTGAACCCCCCTTGAACTGCATGCACCGCCCAGAGTCAAATACATTCTTCAAGCATGTACGCACACACGTAGCTTCATACACGCTTGCGGAAACAGCCGACCATCATAATTGGCACTTTCATCACTGTCAATATTGGTCTTGCTGAGGGGGGCTAATATGGGTGGAAGTTGTTTTTTCATGTGCAAATCGTAAAGAGAAAGTTTGAAGCAGAGCGGGAGGCAAGAAAGAAAAAGAGAGAAAGGAGTTTTAAAGAGCCTGATTTATAACCCCACCCTAGGAATGGATCATTTCAGCTATAATTAAGAGTGATACAGTTACTATCGCACAGAGACGCCATTCAAAGGCAGCAGCCATCTGCTTGTGTTTTACACCCCCGGCCCTGTGATTTACACTAGGGCTGGCTGGTACGGTATCAAGTGCCCTGGAGGACAGATGCAGACGGAAAGAGAGCAAAGTTTTAACGCTTTATTCTCGAAGCCCACATGCTGCCTACAGTTTCAACACAATGACAGGAAAACGCCAAGAGCCTCCATACCTCAGTATGTTACAGTCAAAGCCCTCCCTCCAAACCAAGATGCTGGAACTAATATATTGTTGACCGAGAGTTCCCTCTGAAACCAGCAGGAGCGTTTAGCGCGGTGGTTTAAGGCCCTGACGCTCAAACGCATGTGATGGACTCAAACCAACAAGCAAGAGTAGAGGTTATAAAGTAGGTGGAGAAACTACTTGTGAACACATGCAGGTGTCAATCATTTAACTCAATGAAACAAGAGTTTCACTTTCTTTTAAAAAAAGGGCATTTTGAAGCTTGCGGTTACTCAAATAGAAGAGAATTATATTTCTTATTTGTTTAAAGAACTTTGTTACACATAAGATGCCATTGTATATCAAAAGGACAAAAAAAGAAAATGCAGAACTTGTGAGTCCTACTTTATTTCATCTTTTAACAAACAGAGTCTCATACTGTATGATTGTGATCTTTAAGTTGTTTTTGTGGCATTTTTAAAACTATGAAATGTTGGAAAAAAGCTTGTCGTAACCCTAGTCCAGTGATAAATAACCTTCCTTGGCCTCAGCTGCTTTTGTGCTTTCTGACAGCGCTGTCAGCCGGCAGTAAAGGAAGCAGCAGCCGAATATTTTCTATTGTTTAGTGTGGAATCACTTGGCTGACCTCATTCTGCACTGGAGTGGAGGTCAGCTGAGCAGCATGCGGAGGCGGTGGGAGACCAGAGTGACCGCAGTGAATAGAGAAAGCAAAAAGAATAACAGTGCCAAGACGCAAATATTGGTGAGGCAATCTGAAGTTGAAGAGAGGATTTTGAGGTGGAAAAGCCAAAACTTAAAAAAAAAAAAAAAAAAAAAAAAAAAAATGTGTTTTCCAAAAAATTTTTTTGCTTGACTTCAGTGGAAAAGCACAAAGGAAACAGGCTTAATAATAATGAATGAATAATAACAGAAATGAAGCATGTGACCTAGACTTCTACTGGAGCCTCCGATCCACTGACATGACGAGAAAAAGCAGCAGACTAAAACCTCAGATCAGTGCAGAGTAATAGCAGGACTTAAAAACATTCATCTTTATTATGTTGAATTTATTTAGACAACCAGTATTTGTAAAACTGAGCCTGCAGCGGTGCTAGACTTATCTGCACCCAGTCTACCCCACAACCATCTACATCCAATGCTGGGGCCAAAAACTATATGTGTGTACTAACTAACTGCTTTCAAACCTACAGCTTAACATGTAAGGACAAGGCCAGGGTGGACAGTGGCCACACACAGCCCACACCCGAACCTTTGTCCTTGGTCAAGCCCTGGTATCATTGTGACCAAGTAACGAGAAACAGCTCAGAACATCCTAAAGACACGTTTATCAAATTATTACATCACAAAAAAACTCCAAAATTTCCACATTCTTATCATATTTTCTATGTCTCTTACTGTTTAAAGTTTGAACAATGCCTATTTAATTTTGTTGAAATTTTGCTTTTCTTTTCAGCAACAGTATAATTGCACCTGACTGGGGAATTGGTGACACCTCCTGTGTGTAAATTCCACACCATATATATAGAATGTAATTGATTTTACAAAAGCAGATATTCACTGGCCTCTCTGGTTGAGAGTTTTAAATCCGTTGACTTGCCATGTTGTGCACCTCTACATAACAGCTTTAAAGGTGATAAATAAACCCAATAAAGATCAGCAGAAACAAGATTTTAAAAGGGTGTTTAGTTGGTCTTTAATTAAATAAGGCTAAATTCACTGCCAAACTCATGAGCACTGCTGAACGCAAATTTGCAATGAACACAAATAATACAGCCCAACTAATTTAAGCAAGAAGGGCTGTGAGAGAGAGGAGAAAAGGTGCAGAGACTCCATGATCTGTTTGTTTAAACCAAAGCTAACTTGTCATACTTGATTCTTATTGAACCTTTTCACTATACTATGGTAAAAAATATCAGAGTCCATTAATCAAACAAATTTAAAAGTGATGGGTGACTCTTTTATACTTTAGTCACCTGGTCCACAGTCAAGTCTCTTGCCTTAACTTCTCCTCACCTCCTCAGTGGAAGTTGCCGAGCTTCCTGATTGATGATGTTCACACTGCGTTTTGATGGATTGACCTTTGCCATGCCAAATACCTTTGCTGTAAGCATGATTAAAACAATAAACACAGAATTTCTGACAAAAGGCATGCTGCACAGCGAGCACAGTGATCATTTGATGACGCATTTCAAATTGGGCTTGACGGGGACAAAAGAGACCACAATGTCCCCATGTGGCAAAGTAGGAGAGCAAAGCAGTGATAGACTGCAAAAGACTGTGTAATTGTGTTTGAATGTGTATTCTCAATCATGCATCCATGTGTGTGCGTGTAAGTGTAGATTGCTGGTTAGGTATGATTCACTGAATAATCCATGATTTTATTTTCTCCAGCCTTAGTGTGTTTAACTGTAAAGCTGATGCATTTTTTTTTCTAAGTAACTGAACAGTTTTAATTTAAGAATTTAATCCTTAAATCACTAAAATAGACACGCTGATCTGCCTTGTAAGCCTGATCCTCGTCTTTTCACAACTCCTGACACTGAGAGGTACTGGATTTTTGGATGCGCTGTACTGTAAATGTGAGCGTGTGTATTGTGGTGGGGGGAAGACTTCATACTGAGCTGTTGTTTCTGGCAGAGGCTAAATAAGCATGACGACAGTGCATTAAAAATGGAGCCCGTCCAGCTCCCCCTTCTATCCAGCCGCCATGAAGGCAGCTCTGTCTGGCTGAGACACCTGGAGGGCCTGATTGATAGCCAGAATAATGCATTTACAATAGAAATGTGTAAATTCATTTGTGGCTGTCTGTGTCTGAGTCTGGCTAACTAGGCCAGCGATCACAGCCAAGTTGACAAGAGGGAGCACAACCTGGATTTAAACGCCATATTACTCTGTGCGCAGGCCGATAATCACATCACTTTAATGCCAGCGCTGATTGTGTGATGACATCAGTTTGAGCACTGCAGTCTTCCACAAAGAGGATTTGTGCTTTTTGTTCCGGAGCGTTTGCTGAATTTATGATGAATAGAGACTATAATAAAGAACAGAAGCCGAACTCACCTTCACGTAGGGTTTGGCCAGTATTTGAAGAAGCTCTTTGATTTCTGCATTGGCTGACTTTCCTTCCAGCTCCTCAGACAACTAAAGGGGAGAACACACAGATTGTTCACACACAGGCATTTACAATAAAACATCTCAAATAAGGCCACTAAACATACTCATAAGAAATTAAAATCCCACCATCTGCTGTTGTGGTTCTTACAAAGAATTAGAAGAATGCAATTAACATCATTCATTCCCTTGTACTCTTTTTCCTGTTGTATCAACAAAGTAGGTTTAGATTTATACTTCTGCACCAAATATCAGCTGTTGATAGCATCTCTGCAACTCTTCTCAGATGTATCATACATGGTCAGACAATACATGTTGGGGTTTAATTACACAGGTTCACATTCTTTTGTTCATTCTGTAAAATGAGCAACAGTAAGAAGGTTTGACTTGTCTTATCACTGAAGAGGAAATAGAGCTGTTGTGCAGCTGTTGTGTTCCAAACTTTCTTTTACTGGAACAGAGAGCAAAGATCACAGGAAGAAGAAAAATTTTCAGGGAAAATGTTTTGGCTAGATAAGTTGTAGTGAAAATGAGAAGAACTGAGTGTAACCAGTAAAGTACATTCACAGCAGATGGAGGTTCTAAGCCTTTTCCCACCTGTATTAATCCTGAGGGTCCAGGGATTTATCTGCCATGACTAGATAAATGTTATCAAAATATCAAATTCATTTTTCTGTTCTAGACTCCTCTTACATGACTCAGACAGCAATCCATTTACTTCTGTGCTGCAAAAAAAACTGTATCCCTGATATATCTGGTATTGTAAAAAAATTGAAGCTTAAAAAGTGAAAGGAATCTGCTAATAAATTGAATTTATTACATTTGAATTTAATCCACATAAGCTTGTGTAACTTTTCTGGCTTTTCTCGTCTTAAGCCACTGACATGAGTTGATTTTTACATCAAATCAAAAGTAATTTACCCAGTAATGGATTATGGAAAAGTCAAGTGACCTCCTTGTTAAATGCAAATTCAGGTGCTCCAAAGCAGCAGAGACTCAACAGAAAGGAAATGTGATTTTATTTTAAATTAGGTGCATCATAAAGGGAGGCAATGTCACACCTCGTCATGGTGCCTGTAATTCGCACTTGTTGCCACCTTCTTCTTGATTAAATGTACAATTTATTGGGATCGTTTTTCAATAAAAAACTCTGGAACAAAAGAAAACAATCCATTCCTCTTGGAAACAATGGGAGCTCTGAGAGCATCTCAGAGCAGTGGGACCGAGCTGGACTGCATTCATGATGAATGTCTGGTAGCTCTGAGACGAGCGACTCGGCTTCTAAAGCCTCGGCCACGCTCCTCCGTCTGCTCTCTGATTTATGGGTGATCCTCCTGGACGTGCTGTGAGTGTGGAGAGGAGAGGCGAGCTGTCGCACACAAAGACCTGCTTGTGCTGTGCAGAGATCAGGAGCTAATGTCGACTAAACAAGGAGTTTCATTGCAGATCATAGACAAGGGTGAGAAGAGAGATCTAAAAGTGAAATCTCACATAGGTTTTCATATTTTTCATATTGTTCCTGCTCAATGAGCTCCAGATATGCATGTCTTCATAATAACACATACCAAATAAAGTCTATTTTTTGTGTGAAATACCTTAAAATGTGACAGAATACGATGTATGCATAATCAATTGCTCTGAACTAACAGGCCTTTTTGTCCTGCTTACAGGGAGAAGGCGACAGTCAGTAGGAGAGTTTATCAGGAAATAAATGATTGGCAGATAAAACCCTGAACAGAGCACAGTAGAGGAAAAAAAATACACATTTGCACATTGGCGGAAGTTTCTGGATGCCTTTGCTGATCCACAGACTTCATTCCAAACACTTTTACACTTTCCATCAGACACATTATCCTATTATATTTCATGTTGACTTAAAATTATTGTCTGGATGCTACTGGACTTTGAAGGCCCAATACTTCCATTGACATTTAAAAGGTTTATAATAGCTGGTAGCCTACTTTTCTATTTTTTACACAAAAACACAACATGCACCTGTATTTTTGATTTCATAAGATTTGTTCTGAGTTTATCTGAACATTTGGATTTGATATTTGACCCAAAACTTGTTCATGCTTTAGTGAACCATTGAATTTGAAGTTCTGGATATCACTTTTTTTTATGTCTGACAAAATATACATCATACATGCAAAATGCTAATACATGTGATAGCAATTAGCCCTGGCAATTTATCTGTCTATCTCTACATGATATTACATGTTATGTAATTAAACTGTCACTCTGCTTGTTTGTTCATACCATAATTCCACTCCTGCTATATCTGTCTACTACTAGTAATCTTTTGATTAAAAAACAGAGTTAAAGGGTCGAGGACACCATATTTTGTACAGACTGTAAAGGCTGAGTGAGTATTTGTGATTATGAGCTGTACAAATGAAATGTACTTGATGTAACGCCAAAACAAAAACTAAAATAAAATAAATGACTGAATAATATAAACAAGTCATAAAACAGTTGGGAGATGCATGTACTGCCATTCAGTCATCTTTTCCAATAAGCAGACTTGTTACAGCTATGAATCATCTTACAGTGAATGAAAATGTTGCTGGTCACTTGAAATATTTCCTCTTATAAAGCATGACTGATAAATGGACTGAACAGGGAAATGCTTCCAAAAATGCAGTGTACTCCTTTAAGGCAGACAATGACAGAGGTTGGGAAAACCTACAGTTTTTTTTGACTAACGACCCCTGTGGTGCAGGAATAAGGCAACAGAGGTGATGCAGAGGTAAAGGCAGGGGGCCAGGGGTCAGACTGGGGTTAGGGAGGGCGCTATGTCACTTTACCCGAAGACAGGAACATGTGCTTTTGGCTGGGGGGGGTGTCTTTTCATTATTTCCATTAGCGTTGACCCACCCAAGGGAGAGACCCCACTAATGAATAGTCACAGTGGTCAAGGTTACTCTTACTGAACCTCAGTCAACCCTGCATTACTTCACTTAATCAAATATACAAAAAAATAGTATCTGAAAGAGTGAGGTCAGAGAGAGGCAGAGGAAGTGTGAGAGAAATGGAGACCAAATTATGGAAATGGAGAAGTAAAAAAGAGATAGTACACATGATGAAGTAGAGAAAAAAATGAAAAAAAAACTAAGTAAGAGAGAAAAACAGAGGAAGAAAGTAAGGCAGAGTCAAAGGGGAGTCAGGGTCAGAGTCTTTAGAGAGGGAATATCTTTTGCTCTGATACACAAACATCCATCATGTCACTGCCAAGCTGTTTACAGCGAAAAAAGGGAAGCAGAGAGAGACAGAAAACTGTGAATTTCCAGTCCCTCATATTGTCCTATTAAAGCACCTTGTCCCATAACTCAGCATGCAGGACAGATGGGACATGTTTGACAACACGCTCTGCTCTCTACCTTCATGCCTGTGAGTCAGAGTCATATTTTCCATCCTCAGACCTTCAGAGAAAGTGAGGGAGGGGGCAAAAAATGATGCTGGTCTCCTTTGAGACTGTGTTTATTTCATTTGTTAAATGTCATGGCAGGCACTGCGGTGTTTAGATAGGTTTGATCCCAGCACGTCAGTTTATAGCTCTCCCTTGACCCTGAATGACTTAAGCCTCCTGACTTTGATTTTTAGCTGCCAATTTATCAACTAACCTTATTTTAAAATGCCTTTATTAAAACATATTAAAACTTTTTTAATAAAAAATCTGATCTCAGCCAGTCAGCCTCATCCATTTCCTTTAATGGATAAAAAGTATTCTGGCTTGATTTAGTGTGTAGCTGATTTAAAATACATCAGTTGACTAAAGTCGGAATTCCACTTGAATTTATTCTCATACAGTATTTTGATTCAATTTTATAAGGTCATGCATAAAGATGTTTTCCTATTATTATACTTTATGGGTTTCAGTAAAAGTTTTAAAGTGTCACGGTCTAAATATTGGCTTTCACACTCTCAGAAAAAATAAAATTAAAAAGGAAATAATGAATGTATGAATATTTCTCATGCAAATAATCAAATTTAAAGAGACTCCAAGTCTCGAAAGAAAAAATAGTTTCTTATAGTCCAAATGTATTTTTCATGGGCTTGTTTTTGAAATTCATACATAAGTTGATCTCTTTCATACATTTAAGCTGATCTGTTTAGTGCTCCAGCTTCCTCTCATTGTCTGAAATCACAATGGTGGCATATACGTTGTCTTTTTTTTTTTAATTAGAAGGATAAATTAATCTTAGTGTTCTCATTTAAGATTTTTGGCTGATATTTACATCCAGTAATGTGGAGATATTTCTAAGTTTGTTATTGGTTGCTTCTGAGTTTACAGGCATATAAATGAACCTACCTTAACTGCATTAATTAGAATTTTAAGAGAAGAGAAGAAATAAAATGCAGAAAAATTGTCATTTCTTGTGTAGACTACAATTTCTTTTATATGATTTACATGATTAACTGTGGGAGAGTGGGCCTGCCAATCTAAAAAGGAAAGTCTTCATCATTCCCTTTTCAATTCTGAAGCCAAATCAGTGTAAATCACAACATAAAAACAGTACTTAGTTAAAATTATTACCAGTTTTGTACAATATTAAATCTTACATAAAACTAATATCAAATAGTAACTGTATTATATTCTGATGGTATTTTGTTCAGTTTTTTTTATTTTTTCATCTTTAAGATTTGAATCTACCAAAGGCTTGAAGACTCATAATCTGCATATGACGGTGAAGGAGCACCCACCCAAATCACACACACACAAACACACACACACACACACACAGACATACACACACCCACCCACACCCAAATCACACACAAACACACGCACACACACCCACACATACTCTCTGTTTGTCCAGTTCTTTCCTGATCTGGGTAAGAGCTGCAGACCAGTGCTCTCTGATGGCACCCAGTGGGCATCCAAAGTAACAGCAGGTATTTGGGTGAGTATGAAGATGTTGGGCAATGGGCCAGAGACTGAAAAGGTGACTTTAAGAGGAGAAGGATAAGAGTCACCCACCGGGATATACAGTCTCAGTCAAAGCGTGGAGGTTTTGACAGGACTGATAGAGACGGACTTAAATGCCAGACTGAAACTTACATTGAGCTGATTCACATGCGTTTTTCCCCTTTTGATTAATGTAATGTGGTATTTTACATTCCACAACGAAGCAAGGGTGCTTCTATTTCAGTCTAAATGAGAGCTGGAGGGAGCCTACATGTGCAGCAATAAACGTGTATGCACATCCATAAAAGTGTGTGTGCAGTCACCCACCAGCATGTCTTTATTTGTATGTAATACACTAGCCATCGATCGTGTTTCAGCCGGTGTTGGCCGTGCGAGTTTGTCTGAGCAGTGGCAGTCACCTGCTGTGTGTGCTAGACAGTGCAGCCGAGGGCAGCCGGGGGTTGAAGTGTCATTTTATGTTAAGCAATAAATTAAGCCTCCATTACCCGAAACCCAAGCCCAAAATGAATTTCATCTAACTGTAGATCTCTCCTGTTGCCCTTCAGTCTTCAGCCACCACTTCAATAGCATTCATTTGGAGCGGTGACATGAGTGAAAAACAATCCGCTTTAAAAATACATCGCAACGCTCCGGGGTTAGGAGTTTTTCTCTTTTTTTTGGGCTAGCTAAGGAAGGGAGACTCGGTATTGCGGTGTGCTGTGAGACGCTTTCATACACCATCTCTGGGCTTTATTCCGATACCTGATAATCCCGGGGAGACACTTTGCGGGGCATTTACCAGGAAGCATAAATTTAAAAGTCTGTAATTTGACAAAAAGAATGAGAAAGAAAATCTGTAAGGGAAGAGGGAGATGGAGGCTGATAGTTAGGGGTCTCTTGAACAGTCTACGGCCTCCTGCTACAACCTGGGGAAAGTTTAGGAAAGAGAAACAGAGGCAATCCTTCACATGCCGCTGGCTGTCTGAATCTGCTGGAATTCTTGTTCTGGTGTTACCTGTTTAGTGGAGTCCTTTGCCAGGACTAACATCAGGCAGGACAAACACTGAGGTGGAAAACGAGCAATATAATTTCTTTTTGAGAAGATCATCCCTACAGATCAAAGCTCAGCCATCCTGGTCTGGTTACAAATTCTGGGTGTTTTGGGACTCCTGTCAACAGTACTGGAGCATTTGAACCTTTGAAAACGGAATATTCTGGTTTCTCCACTGACACTTGTGGCCTGCAAGGTCAGGAAAACCACTCTAGACCACAAAGCGGTCCTGCTTTCGTGACAGTCTCAGGACACTTTGGACGTTCTCCTCCTTGGGTCTTTAACCCAAGCAGACTGTAAAAAATTTCAGCCCCTCTTTCTTTCGTCTCTCCCTTGACTTGGTACTAATTAGGATGATGTATGGCTGTAGGGCTCTTTAGAAGGAGTGGAATAGTCTGAGGCACTTTGATTACAATAAACAGAGCTGGGGATGTGAAACAAAACCACAGCACACAGCAGTAAATGGGTTTCACCTCCTCTCCATTCACCATGCCAGGCTGGTTCTTGGGTTTACACAGGTGTGTGCGTATGTGTGTACATATATGCAGATGTGGCTGTGAGCAGGATACTTGCGTGCCTATGTGCACACGTGACTTTAATAAATACCACAGCCCAACAATAGAGTAACAAACGTCACGATACGGGACATTTAGACAATAAATCAGACTAAATATCTTTCACAGCTTGATGAGAGCAGCAGGGCCAATGGAAGAAAATCCTCATCAGGCCTATTGGTACCATTAGTTTTTATGCTACAACCTCTCATCAACAGGTTAACTAATGTGGAGGGACCACACGCCACCGATGATGCTACAATGCTTTCTCTCTAAATCTGAACATCTAATGTGTTCTTGCTTTCACCGACTTCTGTTTATATGACGCAACTCATTCTCTCCGCAATCATCTGTAGTTGTCCACTGCCATCATTCGTCATAACGTGCCCATTCATCTTAAGCTTTCCACTGGATGAGTGGCCCTTCTATCCGGTTTCTGCCCCAGGAAAATGATCGGTCTGTTTTTGCAGAACTGGATTTTCGATTTCGTGGTGAATGGCTAGACGTTTGGGCAGAAAGCAGACGGGCGGGGGGGGTTAGAAATGGGTGCAGAGTAGGGACAGTGAAATATAACTGTAACACAGAGAAAAAGTCTGAAGCCAAACTGAGAAGGTCACAGCTTAGAGTTTAGGTAAAAAGTGAACAGGCGAGCACTGCGAAGGATCCTCTGCACTACAGGGAAGGGTGCTCAGTGCATGTATGCATGACTGAGTGTGTGTCTGTTACAGACACATAACAAAAAGAGGACTTGGCACTTGTGATCTGAAGTGATCTGAAGTGTTTGAATTCAGTAGGCACAATATAGTAATGTTGTACAGGACGAGACAGACTACCTACCTTACACTTAGGATTTCAGTACAAGCAAATCATGTTTGCTTGGTTTTCAAAGTCAAACAGTGAGACAAGGCAGGCTAGACATAAAAGACATAACGTGTGTAGTTCAGTGACAAATTGTAGGAAAAACCTGTAGCCAATCAAACAGGACACGAGCACTCATGGAACGGTTTGATGAGTATAAACATGGTATAAATCATACATGCTGGCTCTCACAGTGACCAGAACTCAGTTATCCTCTCTGCAGTGGTAAATTTCTTGTAAGCTGTTTAAAACTGTTTTTTAACAAATTTCATAATTTAAGTACACTTGCAAAGAGATCAGTAGAAGAGATCCCGCAGAAACAATTATGTGTTAAAACATACTCATCGAATGCCAGTAAACAAAGGTTATAATCTAGAAAATTTTACTGAAAAACAAAAAAGTTAAAAAAGACAAATCCAGAATTGTCTTCTCTAAAAACAAAAACATATTTAATCTTCCCTTAATCATTATTATTCTAAAATTATTGTGCTTTGAGTTGTTGAGTTTGGTTTAAATCATTGAGTAGCAAGTAATTCTCACTGTGTTTTAAGTTGGTAACTTCACACAGTACTCTGCATCTAGATGGTGCAAGTCGCACAGAAGTGGTATGTTTGTGTTAAAACCTGTTTCATAACTAGTGTAAGACAAGTGCTTTGAGACTGAACAACTTGAACATTCAGGCTCACTATTTTTCACTATTCATTACTCCCAGTAATGGCAGGGGTTTGATTTAGAGAACATAGTCAACAAAATTTTTGTCAGATTTGTTTATGAGGGTTTTTTAAAGGTCATGTTGGACAGCACTCTGCAACATCATCATTAAACAAGGAAAATTTTTTGGAAGGATGATGTTGATCCCTTTGGTAGAGCAGCAGAAACATGAAGAATCTCTGCTTTGTATTGCTTTTTCCTTTAATTCGTCACCCATCTGCATGTGCAACTAAATAAAAAAGCCGTCTTCCTTCCAAAAAAGGAACTTACTTCACAGGCCAGAGGTGCAGCATTGTCCAGGACAGGGACGGGCTTGCTCTCTTCGTAGTGCTGCAGCTGTTCATGGATCTGAAAGGACAGATTGTGTTCATCAGTGAGCGAGACAGACAGAGGAAAGATGTCAGTGTTTCGACTGCAGAGGTCACAGGAGGGTCTCCCAGAGCAAACATACACACCAGTGTTCAAAGTGTGCACACAAAAGTCCATGTGCTCTGCTACAAGCACACACGTATGAAAACATACACAGCCTCCATCCAAACCATCTTTCACCTGCAAACTCTCACGGCAGATCAAAATGACAAGCGATCGCACTTTCAAACTCCAAAAGCACACAGACACAGACACATATACAGACGTCCTTCACACGAAACTCCCTAGACTGAGCACAACAGACTGCTTCTAAGTATTTCAGTTTGCTTATCCTCTGTACAAACAATCCAGTTTTCCACCATGCATTTGATATGCCCTAGTGGCCTGGTGAGGATTCCAAATCATTTCAGCAGTCTGGTTAAATTGGCTAAACATTTCCTTATCAGCTTCAACACTGCAACTGCACAATGTTGAGAGACAAAGCTGTATCTCTGGAGAGTTACTAAAATGGAAAGTAGGCCTGAATCGTGTGTTAACGTTTGCTCATTTACACACGCAAAAACACTTCATCATTCAAAAATGGATATGTGGCAAAGTGAAGGAATTATTCACACACACACACACACACACACACATGACCTTGCACTTACACCCAGACACATGCTGTCAAACATACAGTTCCACAATTGTGCTCCAGCCTACACACACATACACAGACGTATACACAGAGAGCACTACAGCAATACCATTTGTGATTTAGGAGCAGCTGTGCAAGAATGTGTTGACAGTCTACAGGCTGCTGTGAGGTCCCATCAGAGAACAGACAGGGATGACTATCCTCCCTGCAGACCCTCCTGAGTCCCTCCTCAACCCTCCTCCTCAACAAGGGAAGAGGAGATAGCTCATCGGTCTGACTGATGGGACTGGAGCCTTGAGTTGGGTGTCCCACAAGGTCTTCCAGCAGGACAGTGGAGCAGAAGACCCTTTAGCAGGGGACAGAAGATTGACACAGGGACCCCTAAGCCGACTTGGTGTCCATCGGGTCAAAATCTCTCCTGTGCGTGTTTACACCAACACACACACACACACACGTCCAGATGGAGCTGTGTCAGTTTGTGACAGAAACTCACTCAGGACTCACTTAAAGCAGTTTGTTTTCTGTCACATTGTGAGCAGCCACAGATGCTGTGTGGAATCGAAACATCTGTTTTTGGATTGGGAGACATAATATTTCCTCCTCACTGCACAAACCGCAGTTTTTAACTAGACAGCATTCTACAGTAGCAGCCCGGGTGGACAACAAGATTTGCTAGCTGGAGAGACGCGCATGTTGTGAGATGACACAATCACATGAAGGCATCTGTCCCTACCGATGACATTCTCCAATTCTGAACTTTTTCTGCATTTCAGCTCTAGAAAAGATAGTTCTTATGGGCAAAAAGTTGTGCCACATGGGGAAAAGTTCATTTACATTTACAGTTGTTTTCTGTCAACCACCAGAGAGAGAACGAAAGAAAGGAAAAAGTATGCAATACAAATACACTAAAGGCAGCATTCCACTGGCATTTTATGACTTTCTGGTGAGAAAAAATGCAACGGAACTATGTGTTAAATGCCTTTGCATATGTTTGTCCCTCTCTACGTAGGAAAACTCCAGCTAGACTGTTGGCCCTTAATAGGTACAGTCATTTCAGCTTGACTTATCCATGCAGTCTCCTGTAATAAATCATGACCTGTTAGGACTGCATCTTAGCCAACAGAGCAGCCATGTTTCAAGGTCAGCTTAAAGGTTCAAATCCCTGTGTAAAGCCGACATTACTCGGCTATAAAACATGGTGTATTAGGCGTGTCGTGGAGGTAATCTGTTGAAGGCCTGAGGGAAGCAGATAGTTGCTCAGCAGAGCTGCAGAGGACAAAAAGCTGCAACTTTGGGACCCCAGAACAAGACAGATATATGATGCTGGGAGGAGCATGCAATTTAGTAGGTTTGCAACGATATGGAGAGGCACAGGAAACTGCACAATACAAGTGACAGGCAAGGAATGCAACTTAAAATTAGTCTAAATTTGGAGTCGTGATAGCATAAGCCTGAATTGACACTATTTAAGTGGCACTGAGCTACAAAACCGTCAATGTGTTCCATGTTTTATGGCATCATATTTAATACTGCCAGTCTAAGGCAATTCCTGGAAATTTTCATCCTCATCTGTTTAAATTCACATAGCCACGTCATGTTTGAACAGTTACTCTCCACTGTTCATAAAGTCCCAACAACTCCACCCTGTGCTCTGAGTCCTCTGCCTGTTCTTCTACAGTAGAAGGCCATAAAAGGACAGGCAAGCAGCTCTGGTTACTTCATCTGTCCGGATCATCTTTGTAAGAAAACAGATGAAATAAATGAGAGAAGTTGCCAGTGTCTCCAGTGCTCCAACATACCTAAGTCCTAGTGACATCTGCTTAGGTAGTTGTAGCTCCACCACCTCAGCTTACTTAGTTACTGTGGAATTTCTTCTCCACTCGGTGAGCAAATGCAAGATTGAAATGCTTTTATTTACAGTTCAGGACACCTTCCAAGTGCCTGTCCATGACGCAGTAATGTATTTTAAAGTCATTACCCCCCTTTTTGCTTAGCACATTCTCTGTCTCATTGGTGAGGCAGCAGCGCTCCTGGCAAAAAGAAGAAGTGGCCTGGTGGAATAAAAATGAAAAAACATTGAGAACGGTGTGCTGCAACCAAGGAGGGCTTAGCTTGAACCAGAGCGCGACTGCTGGGCATACGGCAGAATCAAAGAAAGGGATTCTGAATCTTCTCAGATGAGAAATGTAGTGCTACATAAAAAATATAGGAGAGGAGTCGGGGTCAAAATACTTAAAACTCCCTAAAGAAGAAGCTAAGAAAAGATGAATGAATGTGCACCTTTACTCATGAAAAAAAAGTCTACAAAGAAGCAGTGTGTGTCCTGTCTTCACAGAGGCCTCAGACTAAGTTGTGTTTGCTTCCAGAAATACCCTGCGGGCTTAAAATACACACAGGGAAACACTTTGAGAAAAAAATGTGAGGAAAAACACAAACCCGGGTAAGAATTTGATTTTTAAAAGTTTCAACAAGGATGGACTGAAACAAAAACACAACATCAATCTTCATCTTGATCGGACATGAGCTCCAACTACTGCTCAGGATCACTGTTAAGGATAAGCACCTTAGAGACATTTAAAAAAACCTGTTACAAAATCCAGGGATTTAAAATGTATTTATGCTCCCCTTATAATCAAAGCGCATGCAACAATAAGAAGAACAATGACCGACTTGAGCCTTAATCGTCATTGTGGAGGTATAGCTGAGGAAAAAAAAAACCACCCCTTACAAACACTAATTCCAGACACAGTTGAGCAAGCGAAGTCTGGCACAGAAAGAGGGACATAGTGTGCAGGAGAGCAAAAGCTTGATATATGAAGAAGTCCATGATGGAAGGAGATAGAGAGGTCTGGAGATCACAGGGCTGGATAGGGTTTCTATTTCCGAGTCCCTCAAAGAGGCTCAAGGCCTCTGGTTAATGTCCACTCTCCAGAAAACTTCTGGTTGGACCGGTTGACAGTCTTTCTCCCACTGCTGTTTCTATATCAACCCAATGGAGGCGGATTTAGTATCAGGATTCTATTAATCCACCTGGGTCGATCTCTTGTTTTGATCCAGAACACCTCGTCAAGGCTCCTTGGCCTGGTAGACTATACCAAGTTAGGGAAACGGTAAGGGATTTCAGACAGACACACGGTGTCTAACTGGAATAGTTGTGAAATAATATATGTTTATTCAAGGAGCAGAGGGAGAAAAGATGATATCTGCTTTTCTTCTCTGACTAAAGATCAGCTTACAAAGTGTTAGCTTTAGCCCTGGCACAATGGCTTCAGGTTTTGTACGTTGTAGCTCATAAACAATTCGGCAGATGACGGTGCCATTTCCCATGAGCCCGTTGAGGCTGATACTGGTCTATTAACAAGTTTACGTAAGTCATAATTACATTCAACTCTGTGTCATTATATATTTGAATTGACAGCATCCAGTCAACTTTTTTTTAGTGTTCTTTTAGCTTACACAGAGGACAGCAAATTTAACAATTTATTATTGATCTACCACACCAGAAACCTTGTCTCAGACAATTTGAGGTGGTTGGCCCACTACTAAAAAGTAGGATTTTATTAGGACACATGCAAAACATCCCAGCAATACTTTAAGAAAGGTCTACCATGGCTTTCAGTTTTTTTATTTTTGTTGTCAATGCTAAGATTCAAGATTCAAGATTCAAGATCATTTCAATGTAATTTTAACTCAGGGTGGTAAAATGAAATACAGTTGCTTCTACTAAACAAGATATTTATGTGAATGTATAAACAGTTAATTTTTAAAAAATAATTAGTTTTGTGATATGGCAGCTGATGTTTCCATATCCTTTGCTGGATGGCAGAAGGGTAAACAGGCTTTAGCTGAGGTGGGTATTGTATTTTAATATCCCCTGGCCTCTGTGCAGGCACTTCTCCATCACAGATGCACAGTAAATGGGTACCAGTAATGTTCTGGGCAGTTTCAATCATCCGTTACACAGCACTCCTGTCCTGGACTATGCAAAGCCCCTTGCCAGTTTGTGATGTTTCCAGTCAGAATGCTTTTTATTGCTCCTCTGTAAAAGTTGAAAAGAACTTGTCACTGGAATTTTGCTTTTTTAAGTTTTCTTGCAAAATGTATTCATTTCTTGGCTTCTACTTTTTTTTTTGAACCAGGGTAGAAATGTATCAAATCCATGACAGGGATGTTCTAATGTTGCTTCCTAGGAACCTTAAATTGTTCACCTGTGCCATCTCAGCTCCATGGATATAGACAAAGGTGTCCATATTTGCCTCCTTTTTTCTAAGTTCTCTGTTTTTGCTGTCTGTGCACCACTCTGCAAGATTGTTTGTATCCTCCTGATGTGAACTCTCATACTCTCACCGCCAGTGATGTTGTTTCCGCATATTTCATTAAGAACTCTCAACAAGGATGGGCATTTCAAGCAAAAATACTATTTGCATTACCATCATACAGTTTCTTTAGTTTGGTATCATTTTTGTTCTTGGTGGTACAGTTAGGTATTTTTTGAGCTATCACATTCAAGGTAATGGCTGCTACCTCTTTTGCACATCTACCATCAGACAAACTTATGCTGGTGTTGATCAACAGACAGATTCACTCTTTCACAGAAAACTTCTGACAGCTGTAGTCTCTGCATATCTCTCCTGTTTGTAAACTGGCATCCAGGTGACTTCAATGAGTTGTACCAAATGCTATTCTGCGGCACTCATTCTGAAAAACGTGATACGTGATACGTGTATTGAGAGCTTTTAAAAATATGCCAAGCACAATATCAACTGCAACATTAAGCAAAGACTTCATACAAAAAAACCCAGCACCATTTCATGACCAAGACCCCATTTAGAGTGGTCTGGTGTCTGAGTTCAGCTCTTGTTTGGTGTGGAAAAGGCCTGGAGAATGTGACAGCTAATTAAGAATAAGAAGTAGATCCAAAGGACAAAGAGAGAGAGAAAGATGGACAGATAGACGGAGACAGAAAAAGAGAGAAAGAGAGAGAGACGAAGGCAGCAAGCCAAGAATCATGACAGCCACATCCTTAAGATAGGGAATACATTTCCTCATGGAACTCTTGGAAAAGTGAGGGAAGAGGCCCCTGATGCACCTTCACTGACATCATGTTTTCTGTAAAGCTAAGACAGTGAAGGACACAGTCACTTGTAAACAACCAAGATGATAACCATCTTGAGAAACAGCTCGAATCTGCCAGCAAGTTTTCTGTTTGTGTTTAAGTTTCTTACTTTGCACTGTACAAATTATCACCTGCAAAAAAAAAAATGAAGTGGCATATATTGCTCAAGCAAATCATTTATATGAGGACAAAAAGCCAGGACAATGGACAGGGTGAATGCAATGACTTATTGAATCGGTCTGATTTGAATAATTTTAGGCAGTCAATTCAATACATAAATTTGTTAAGACTATCTTTGGAGGCTCCAGGTGAGCCTACAATGTCTTCAGGCAGTTCTCAGGCCACAAGGGAGACATAAGTACACTATATGGCACCATGAATCTAATTTTCCATACTTTGTGTAATTCTCCTATGCTCCATGTCTTATTAAGATTGGCCTCGTACTGTGTAGACCTTCTGGTTTCACTTTGGAGCCCTTTTTTTCCTGAAAATCGGGGTCAACCAAAGTGACCTGGAATAATGGTTGTAGGATCCCTCCAGAAACTTTCCTTGATTACCAGTACAGACATCTGACTGATAGAACTGGGACTTGTGGATCTGTAGGCCTTTCCTTGTGTTCAGTGTCCCCCCCTCCAGTGCTTTGTCATGGTTCAAGTCAGTGAGTTTTAAGGTAACTCAGTAACAGGCCATGCTGTAGCCTGTCTGCAGGGCTTAGGACCTTCCCTCCTCCTTTCCCCTGTCCCCATCACAACCCTGCCTTTGGCTTCATCCATCGTCTTTTCGTCTAGTTCTTCTGGCTCAATTTAGAGGGCGCTTATTTGTGGATATTGAGCATGTTCTTTCAACATAATGCTATAGTGGACCATTAAACTTCTATGAAAATATTTGGAAGGTAGCCTGTTTGCAGAGTATAGCATTACAAGAAAGGGGATTCATTTCAGATTCAAGTGAGGTTTGTAAACCATAAATAACCACCCAGCTTGTGTTAGAAAGAATATTTTCTACCAAAAAAAGGCAAGTTACAGAGCTATAAACAAAGTCTATGCAAAGTTCTTTAATTTGTAATCACTGCCATACCAAAGCCCCAAGGATTTTCTATTAGAATGCAATAGTTTTTATTAAGCTGACAATTTCAGTTACTAAGGAGGCTAGATGAATATAAAGGTCATCTCTTCTAAGATAGGGAGCGCTCTTTTTTAAAGCAGCCTTCGGGTATTTAGTTAACTCCTTGTGAGGGCTCCTGTTCTGCCAAAATTATAAATACAGACCTCAGAGGCAACCAGTGCATAGGACATGGTGACCACAGATAGTGCATGTGGATCTCTGAGGTGGTATACATTTACAGGCTGAGTCCTGAACCAGAGACGATTAACCAAGTTTTACTGCCTCTTACAGGGTGTGGGGCTTCAGTGATCCACAGAGGGCTTTTGCAGCAGGGTAAGAGGTTCAGAACAATTTCCTTTTTGTGATCTTCATTGGTCATGTGGACCCTAAGCAAGGTGTGAGAAGGATAAAGCATGTGCCAAAAGGGCAAATCTATCACTGTTAATGGACATTACAGGGTGAGCCATAATACTTGGAGGACTACCTAGAGCTTGATCCAGTTATTCATGGCACTAAAGGAATAGTCCAGATTGTCTGAAATGAGCTCATTTTTTAAATTAAGCCAAAACTTTCCACTTGGATACAAGCATCCGCTGCACCACCTTTTACATGTCATTAAAGGCTTGCAGCGCTGAAGAACAAACTGGCAAGCCCACATCAATATAACTATGTAACAACAAAGTGCAAAGCCTATTAGCAACTAACAGGAGAAGAATTTAAGGGAAAACTGACTAACCACAAAATGAGCAATCTCAAGGCCTGGCTAAAGGCCTGCTGACAGAAACTTGGTCTTGAAGGAGAGCCCCACCTGAGGCAGGTGGAAATTGAATATTGTATTATATTTCCTGTGGCTTTTTTTTTTTTTGGAAGAAAGGACTTGGCAGTGGAACAGTGAGTGTTGTGGAATTTATAGAAAGCAGACTTGAATAACCGCCTTTAATTGAAAAGAGGGGAACTGTCTGCGTTGCTTTAGCTATGTTAGCTGTAAACGCCAGCACTCACATTTCATGTCAGCTCTGATACTGCAGCGCTGAAAAGTCTGCAAAGTGTGTGTTTGTGAACTTCAGCCCCTGCTGAAAGATGATATAAGAATATATTTGTTTGATCTCTGTGACATAATGGGATTACGAGGGACGTGAAAGGCTGTCCCAGCCATCTGATGAGGACAGGTGAGGAGAGACAGAAAGAACCTGACTCTGGTTTAAGTCCTCATGTAGGTCTGAATTCTCAATTCTCCTTTCATGTCTCTTTTCCATTTTTCACCCGTCCTCCTTTGGTCCTTCTCTTTCCCTCCAGACAGACTGACCAGTAACTGATGCTCCATAATTACCCAGGTGAAGCCTGAGAGTTTCCATATGAGTTACCTAGGTTGTCGAGCCTGTCAGATTAACATGATGTGTGTGTTTTCTCTCTGCTGTTTAGCCATTCCCAAAGTATCCCCTTCACAGTCTTATGGGATAAATGGTGGAATCTATGGAGAGTTGGTGGTAGGGCTTTAGAGGAAGGGGACAATTAAGGTTTTATTAATGGTGTGCCACTGATGTTAGCCATGTTCACCTTTATTTTACATCTGAGTACGGGTCTCTGCTGTAAGGCGAGATGGTTGTTCTGTACTTCTATGTGTTTCGAAGTCTGCCTTTCTCTGCATTTGGCTGACAAGCTGACAGGCTGGCTCACGTCTCAGTACCAAGTAGAAAGCAGAGGAAACACATAGTTCTGCTTGCCTAGAAAAGGGCAGTTTCCACTTACGCATCCACGCTAATGATAAGAGACGCTAAGAACAGCTCAACTTTCTCTCTATTGAATAAAACGGAGGAATAAGAAAATAGGTGTGGCAGGTGTACTTAGTTGAGCTTCTCTGAAATTAATCTGACAAATCTAATTAAGTTTTTGGATGTATTGAGAGTATTTATTCTTCTAACAGAAAATTGCATCCCATTAACCTGGACCTTAACTGACACTTACTGGAGCCCCAAAATGAGAGGTAATCACTATCTTGCTAGCATACAAATGAAGAAGTAGGTTGATTTTAACATGCAATCCTTTCATGCATGCATGTATTCTGAAATGACAGCTTTTGATGTTACTTAAGTTCAGCCTGTTACACTTTCTTTTAGCAGTTAAAAAAGTTAAAAGACAAGATTGGTTGAGGGAGGTTCCAATGTCGTCTCATAAGGTTAGTTTTGCAGAGACATCTTCATCCATCACCTCTTATCATGTTAGGAGG
>JAPZDZ010000013.1:13979234-13992811 GCA_029783805.1 Acanthurus tennentii | reverse complement strand
CTAAATTGGCTTTTTTTTAACGCGTGTGTGTCATGAATGTGTTTTTCTTCTTCCTGTCACCACTGACACTATTGTGGGAGATGTTTAAACTTATCTGTTTTTTTTACTGAGGCAGCTAAGGGAACCACATTAGTAGGGACTTTCACTTTTCGTGCACAATCAATTGATGTCTGATTTGGACTCACTTGTTGTAAATAAGCACAAAAGGAAGAGATTGATGCCAAATGTAGAGTGTTCAGTGAGTCAAAGACTGATAAGTTTTTTTTACTGAGCTTTGTGATAAAGCTGCCTGCATGTTTGCAATGAACATGTGGCTGTATTCAAAGATTACAATTTAGACCACCACTTTAAGACAAAACATAGAAAATGCAGCCATCAAACAAACTTCTATTCTCATAAAAAGTGGGAAAAACATCGTCTGCATATCTAAACAGGACAACAGTTGTATTAGTTTGGAAGTTTAATGTTCATTAGATTTGTAGGTTTGCTTGGTTTTATTTTTTCACCTGCTTTTTTGGAGCTGCTGAACATATTTTCATCTTTATCTTTAATTTGATAGATTTTATGTTATATATATTTAATGGCAACATTGTTACCCAGAACAATTTGCTCGGTGCATTTACTTCATGGACTCCTGTGTGCTATTTTTCTGAATAAGATACGGTGTGGAGTAATTTTCAGTATAAAAATGCTTAAGAATAAGTACAAAGTATATTTCCTATGATTTAATCTAGTGATCAACTTAGAGGTTGGGGTGTGGCAAAGTTTTCGGCCCCTGGCAGCAGTCTGTTTTTTGTATGTGGCCCCCTCAGCAAAAATAACGACCCACCCCTGTCTTGGATGAATGTGCTTGAAATCTCTCTACAGGGAGACATCCAGAAAGAATCCAGCTGGAATACCTAAGCAAGCTGAACTGGCTCTTCTCAATGGATGAGCAGCAGTTCCAGTTTATCATCTTATCTCTAAAGTTGTGCAAAAAAAGCCATGCACCATGAAAAAACCCCCCCAAAACAAATAAGGTTTCTTATAATGACTATCTAATTCTTCATCATTCGTTTTATAGGAGTTCAGTTAAAAAAATTATTAACTTACAGTAAGTGAGTGAGGCTTTTTACAACAAATCAAAGTTTCTACATTTCATATTCCAAAATTTTAGTTATCAAAATAAATCCTGTGAACACACTACAGATATCCTGTGCCACTTTTGCAATGCAAACCCCATAACATAAGACCCTTAAAACATCAAAAATTAGTCGTTGGGTTGAAAAGTCCACTTACCCTTCAGACACATATAATGGCATTCTTCTGTTTTATAAATGTCAAATTTTGCGTTTTGCCTGGGCCAAGTTTATTTTCCACTTGTTCAGTTTTTAAAACTCCATATGTACATCCCAGAATTCCAACAACTTCTCCTGGTTTGTTTCAAAAACCATCTTACATTGAGGTTACACTAGGGTATTGAACAGCTGCAGTTTGTTAAATAGCAGATAGAGTGACAGTAAAGTTATACATTAATTAGTAAATGAACTACAGAGACCAAAAGCGTTTTTTTGTACCAGACTGTAACATGTTTATTTCTGTTGGCAAGTTGTGCATTTTGACACAAGCAGCTAAATTTCTCCATTGTGGGACTAATAAAGAAATATCTTATCTTAGCTTTTGGAACCAACCTCAAGTGGCCATTTAAAGAACTGCACACTTTTTTAACCATTAATTCCCTCTTGAAAGTTTAGCTAGGTATAATCACTGGTAATTAGAGGGCTAGGTGACTTTTGGGAGCTCCACCCTTGTGCCTGGCTAAATATCACAGAAACATAACGCCACCTTCATTAGCAACATTCTCTCTGCCCCACACTCTGCAGTGTTTTCTTTGGGGCCGGCAAGAATGGGAGTCCAAACCTGCCCATCATTATCCACATTCAATTTGCCTTATTCTTTGGCCATTCATAACAATTCAGGCATCAAATGAAACTCCTCTGGTTTCCTCTAGTCCCGACATCAGGGTTTTGCTCCAGCATTTTGAGGTATAATACGGGTTTTTCTATTGGCAATGCAACCCTGGATCCTGAACAAACATGCTTACTCAAAAAATAAATTCTTTATGGGGAGGGGATGAAAATTATGTCAATTTTTCTCTCTCAATCGTTTCTGTGACATAATGATTCTGGATTGAGAGAAAGAGAGACCACCAAAGGGGGAAAAACATATATCATGCCAACAGATGAAAAGTGGCCACACTTTTAAAGTTGAGACCATATACAAAAGATTCAGAAAATGTGGTAAAAGACAAAGAATTCTCAGTTACATCAGTGAGTTAGAGAAAAAGTTGAAGAAGTTGTTACGTATATTTATAGTATATAGAATAGTGGCAGACAAACTATCTGATTTACAGGAGAAAAACCCACTTGTTCCCTTTAAAAGGGCAGGAGATGATGAGAGAGACCGGCTGTGGATTGAAGAGATTCCAAGTAAAGACGAGGTTATGGGAGACAGACCGAATGTGTTACATTCATTACCTCTGTCTGTCTGCTAGTGTATAAAGATATCAAGTGCTCATCTTCTTCTCAAATTCTGCAGCGAGTTTAACAGACAGTAACAGAACCACAGGTTCATTCACGCTGGCAAAGGGAGAGTTAGAAGATCTGGGTGGGTAGACTGTTGGAATCACAATAAACCTAGAAATGTATGAGAGGAAGGAGGCGGAAAAACAGCAGGGTTGAGCAAATGCACTAAAGTGTGTGTTTTTGTAAAACGGAGAGGTCAGCGAAGGGGTGAGGGAAAAGAGAAAGAGGGTTTGGCCTAAATTTGTGGTAGCTTCTCCTAATATTCTGTTTTTCAGGTTTTTTATCTTTCTTATTTTAAAAAAGCAAGACAAATGATGATAACATTACTAAATAAATTTAATCAGTCATGATGACAGAACAGTCACCCTTTAATTTACACAATATGAGTGTAACTGCACGTCGCTTAAACTGCACATAATTAGCAAGAACATTGTTGCTAATTTTATAGTTTGCATTTATATAGAACTGAAGTACCTCAACTGTGGTGGACATTAATTTGCTCTTTGATAAATGCAGTGTCCTGGCAAAAGCAACGTGGGTAAGCCTGAACTGATCCACTGAGCAAAACTTCAATAAATAACAATAGAAGAGGAAGGAACTTCTTTGATTTTATTTTTTACCTTGATTAGCGAGTGAAAACTTCTTTCTCCAAACATATCCTGGAGGAAGGTGTTGTCCTCTGGGCGGCTGACATGGGGCTGCAGCTGGGAGGGCAGTGCCGCCAGTAGCTCATATAGACCTACAGATGGGAAAGAGGAAGCAGAGGGTTGTTATGGTAGTGGGAGGTATGAGTGCATGCATGCACACTGACACACAAAAGCACATACATCGAGATGTATGCACCTTCACATGTAGCGTTGTTATTCATTCATTAAAAAACAGAAGTGCTGTACACGTGCAGGCACAAAAATACACTCAAGTGAACATTGTCAAGAGACACTATATGCATGTGTAAATACAAACATAAATGCCTACACCAGGTCTTATATCGACTGTCTCCATCTTTCACACTCTCACTCTCTCTCTCACACACACAGAGACTTTTTCTTCCTCAGATGTACCCACAAAAAATAAACAAACACCTGAAAGTACTACAAACTACATAAAAACCACTGCGATGCTACTCTTCTGCTTTTCTCTTGAAGGAAAAGGAAACATAGAGGCAATTCAGCATTTCCCCTCAGCCTCCACTTCCTGCTATTGTCCAAGTTTTTCCTGTTGTTTGAGGAACACTACAGTCCCCAATTGGAAAAAAAAAAAAAAATCCAGAAACTTCATGGCAGACAGCTAGAAATTCCAAGCTCTGATTAGTTCAAAAAGTTCAATATTAAAAAACTTGAAAAATAGCACACATGACTTGAAAGGGTTTCCATGCACACATCTTTCTTGCATGGAAACAATCACTTTCTGGATTACTAAAGTTCTGGAAAATTCAGGATAACTTCTATGCTGCTGCTGTGCTAATAACTTGAATATTTTTTATATTAAAAGCTCAAAATGCGACTTAACTGCAACCTTTTGTGCTTAAAGGAACTACATTTGAGTTAAGTGAAGTACACAGGCTTGGTTGAGTACCATATAAGCTTTCAAGGACAGTGAACATCTGGCAATTATTCACACTTATGTGGCCTGTACAGGTTATCACCATAGAATAATCAAAGTTTGTTAGTGGCAGTTATGAAACCGGTTGTATAGATCAGCAGTCACAGCTGAATCTGAATCCCTTTAGAAACACACATGCTAAAATCTGTAAGACCGTTCTGGGTCTACCAAACTGGCTTAGAAGAGAATAAATACTTCAAATTCAATTTGCAGGGAACCAGACTGGGAAGCTGATGGTTTCAAGATTAAGCAGAGAAGAGGTGAAGCACAAAACCAGCAAGTGAGCGGGGTTTCTTCCAAACACAACAGAGATCTGGAGCCCAACTGATAGAGAGTAGTAGCAGATACTTGTTTGTTGCTCTGCTCTGGTCTCCAGCGTGGCTGTGATCCACTAAACAAGGGAATGTATATATATTAAAGGTCAGGCCCAGAGAGAGGGTGCAGTCAGGCTGGGTTATATGCATTAAAGACCCCTGTACAAATGCACCACCAAAGGCCTCCCAGATTCAAACCCCTCCAACACAACCACACGGTGCAAGCTGAAACCCTTTGAAGTAACATGAAATCATGTGAAGAAACTCTAAACACATTTACTGCGGAGCCATCGAAACGTCAAAACAAACTTGAGCAGCCTGGCTCCCTCTCTGAGAGCGTCTTTCATCAGAGGACAGAGTGAAAGGGAGGAAGCAGAAAGAAAAAAAGGAACCACAGACGCGAGCGGAGTAATTCATAAGTGAAAATGATTGATTGAAAACAATGGTTGACGTCGTTGGCTGGATGAATGACTGACTGACTAAGCTGGCAGGCTCTCTGACTGGGTTAGAGCAAGTGCGTGTTGGCAGCTCAGACCACTTGGCTGGGGAGCCACGGCTGACTAACTTCCTGCTGCTGCTGCTGGGCAGTCAGATAGATGGAGTGTCACCTGCCACTCTCAACCCTCTGCTTTCCATTTGGAGGTTGGCGCTTGCGTCTCACAGATTTTTGAGCAGACGCACAGGAAATATCCAGACGACATCCTGCCCTGTTCTTCAGCTCACAACACGGATCCTGTGTAAGGTTAGCGCCTCATACCTCACTGTTACAAAAGTTCTGTGGTAACAAAAAAAAAAAAAAGGAGTACAACAAAGAAGAGAAAAAGTCGCTGAACAAGACAAAGGTTTTACACAAAACACATGCACCTTCTATTCAGTCAGCAACCCCTGTGGTTTCACTCAAGCTTGATGAGTGATATTGTCCATGATATGTGATCATCCAATTCCTGGTTCTGTGGTCCTCATCACAAGAAACTGTCTAGATTTTAAGTTAACACAAAGCTGCCTGAGGGCTCAGTCTTTTACAACGTGAAACTCGCAACAGAACATCTCACATAATATATTTAAAAAAAAAGATTCAAAGAGACATAGGATGAGGTGAGGGGTGTAGGAAGGGCGTTGAGAGTGGAGGGGGAGGGGGGATATGGTATTGTCATTAGTATTGGCAGTGCTGAGATACTGGTAGGAGGACATGAAGACAACGAGGGAGGGAAGGAGAGAGTAAGAGCCCAAAAACATGATTCTCCCTTAGTGCTAAGTCTGCCCCACTGTCTGCTTTCTCAGTGAGTCCATTTTTATTCCTTCTGACAACAATTCCTTTCTGTCCAGGTTATGTGATGTGGGACAGTGACATAATGGTACACACATCAACTCCATCAGCAGATCAGCAGTAATAACACAAAAATATAAAAAAAAAAAATAACCTTAAATTATATGCTGCCACTGTACTTGCTTTCTTGGGTCACTATGTTAGGCTGAACCCTTTGAACCATTAAAAAAAAACTCAGTTTCAAACAACAACAGAAAAATATGTACAGGAGCCAAGGGCTAAACAAGGAACTTGCAAAGCTGAAATTAAATTTAAGAATGTATGGGCGGACAAGTGCGGAGGAGAACGGGAGGCAGAAAGAGAGAGTAAAAGGAAATGAGCCAAAAAAACAACCGCAGCAGTGGTAAAAATCACTGCGTGTGGACACTATAAAAAGTGGAGAGAGAAAGAAATCCTGGGGCCAGATGCGTGGACACATGCATAGATCTGTAACATCAGAAACCATGTCCAGAGCAGACAGTGAGAGACAAAATGAGAGAGGGGAAAAAGAAGAAGAAGAAAGGAAACAAGATTGTGCCAAACCTTCACCACTAAAGGGTGGACTCACTTGTTTCTTGCAGGGCTGGTCTGGCTTCATCTGATTTGTTTTGGCCATACTATTCTGGACCCTCTCGTGCGGCAGCTGTGTGTAGTGGACCTGGCAATGTCTCATAGTAGACCACTATGTTCTGTTGTGGCCAGTGCTTGACCAGTCAAAAAAGTCCTGAACACCAGCACGATGTTGTGCAGGATGGCCGAAACAGTCTTCAAAGAAAGAGTAGAGGCCAGTAGGGCCTTCGAAGCTTCCCATATGGTGGAAGTGACCACTTTAACTGCCAAACAGAGATTCCCCTCTGACACCCACACAGATCCCTTTCATGTAAAACCCAAATAAAAATCCCAGACAATGAAATACATTAAACATGATACGCAAAAGATTGCTGGTCACATAGGTCAAAGACCTCAGAGGTTTTTCCAAAGCAGTGGAAGTGGAGGAAATTACAGGGACTGATCTGACATCTGACATCTGACAGAGTTCGCATGGTTATAAAATATGACCCTCGCAATGACAGCGTAACTTCAGTACTGTTTACATACATGCCACTCAAGGCCACATGGGAAACTGTGTCTTATATGTTGGACTGTACACTACGACTTCCATCTCATAACTGAACTACATAAGACGACAAACAGCCTGTCTGGTAAAAATGAACTTGTTTGAATACAGGAAATGAATGTTGGGTTTCAACTTAATTTCCTCCCCCTTGCAGTTTTTCCCAGGTGCTGAGCGAGTTATTGACCTCCCTCATTTATCTTTCACACAGAGAGCCCAATGTTTATGATGCTTACCAGACTGCTGGGGAACACTGCCCTGTGAACATGCTTAGAGGGCCAACCATCTAGAAAAATGGTGGCAGCAAAAAAAGCAGCAACAGACTTTGTTGCCCAATCCACTCAAGGATTGATCACCTCCTTATTTTCTATACAAGACGGGAGGAATGACTGCTTAAAGCACAGGAGACAGAGACAGAGCACAACATCTGAGATACACACAAACATAGATACGTCTGATTAAAGCATGTGTGCAGACAGAAGGAGAATAACACTAAAAAGACAACGATAAGAGGGAACAACATGACAAGACAATGGAGCGTTGGCTTTCTGGAACAGAAAGAAATAACAATTACAGCAATGATGATTCCTGCACTAATGTAAACATGCTTCTGTCCGAAGGGAGAAACTCTAGACAGATAGTGAGTGGGAAGATAAATTTAACCTGATTCAGGTGCCAAACAAAAGGAGAAGTGTTTAGGGCCTCTTTTAACAGCCAACACAGGACATTAGAGAATATGTCATCAGCCCACTGCCCCAAGAAGCTTCTGTTCTTTATGGAAGACTATCAGTTCTTGACCCCTGAGAAAACATACTTTTTACTGAAGCACGCGAGTGCATGGAAATAGTATGGGGAACATTAGTTGGCTGGATTAATTGGCCATTTGACTGGTGCAGCATTACCAATCAGACATAAAATTACATAGTATTACAAGATGTATTAGCTGAGCAGATGCTCCGACCTTTAAACATAACTTTCAAGGAGTCCAGCAGTGTTCTACTTGGAATTTAAGAGTGGTAGACCGTGGAAGAGCATTAGGAGAGAGAGGTAATATATAAGGCTTGCTCATGAACATAACAGCAGGAGTCTGCGCTCCATTCAAGCCCACAAGCCTCCCATTACCAGTTCCAAAGACTAAACCACTTCTCCACATTAAAAAGGTCCTCCAATATCATCTTCAATGATATTTCAGTGTTACGGTCTCTGAATAACTCCATCATTTGGAAGAAAAAAAACAGAGTGGCTTTTGCAAGATGTTAGTTAGGGCTCCACGGTACGGAAAAATGACTTCAGCAAGTACAGTGGGCCTGGCCAGGTGCAATCAACCGTCACTCCGATCATATGTCGACTGTTTCACTACCGCAAGCTGAACTCTGGATGTATGTCATTTCAAGCCCTACAAAGAATCCGTGGCCCTTGCTGAGATCATGGCTCATTCAGGGGGAGCAGAAAGAAACCAGGTTACAGGAACCTTATCAAAGTTGCATTTCAGAGCCAGAATAGGTTGAGCTTTTCAAAAAGAATTTCACTTTAGTTCATCTTATTTTCAACAAGCCGTTGATTATCACATAGTTAGTGCCTCACTTGTCCTTTGCTCCATGCTTCGTCACACCTTGATGCTTTAAAGCTCTGTCAGCATATTGAAAACAGAGCTCAGGACAAAAGTACAAGTCTAATCAACTTAATTGAATGCATACAGTCTGCAGAAGCTGTCAGCAACCTGAAGAGCCAGCAGTGTTTTCGGCTACAACAGCTTTAAAAAGACAAGTGAAGACAAGCAAGGCTTGAGTGTAAGCACCTGCAACAGGGCTAAAGTGAAGCAACTTATAGGAAACTTGGTCTCTTGTCCTCATCTGAATGCTTCAACTTCCCTCCAACCTCACTTCCCAAAAGCTCAGTTGATATATAAGGTAAGGAAAGATAGAGGGAGAGAAATTACAAGTGGAGAAAAGACAGATGGCTAGGAATATCTGGGCAGAGTAAAAGATGATGACAGAGACAGTATCATAGAAGACAGATATATGAGATGTGGAGGGTGGAGAGTGAAGCAGAGTGCCAGTCTGAAGTTTGTTGGATGGTGGGATGGAAGGTCCTGAAATCTATGAGAAGGCTGAGTTTGGCAAAAGCCATCCAAAGACCTCTCTTTCCCTGTATGATGATGATAAAAGGCCGCTGTTTGGCACCGTCTGTGCAGGCTAAGCTTGAGATTTGTTCTAACATAGTAGACAAAACACAGAAGCCACAACAAACGGGCCAGATCCAAATGACCTGCCACCTCTGCTTATTGTGGCAATGGAACAGCAGCAGACTATCTGGCACAGGCCTGCATGTTCTGTCCAAAGCCGTGGCCAGCTACTTATTTTTAACAAGTTTTCCAAAGATATCAGAAGCACTCATACCTATGTCACCTGAAAGGCTTCATTTGGGTCATACAATGATGGCAGCTCTCTGGTGCTTTAAATTTACACTTTCAATCTTTCTCTGTCTGAGCCTCAAAGTTGCAGGCTATTACTCAACATCGCATTGCCCAGTTGTCAGACAGGGCACATGGTCTGTAAAGCTGCTTTCAAGCTCTTTATAATTCTAGCGAGCATGTCCTGCCTGCCAATGACTGATTTAGTACCCTGTGTGTTTTGGAAGGAGACGGTGGAGGATGTCATCCTACCCCAACAAAAAATAAAAGAATTTTTCATATTCAAACAAATAAAAGTCACCATTCCTAACTCTCAGTCACACTCACTCCATTTCTTTCTTTTACATCTGCTTCCCTCCACTGTGTTTTTTATTTTTTATTTTTTCAAACAAAATCATGTGGAAATTTTAGTTCTGATGTAAGTGGAAACAGGGAGCTCATCCAGTGGCAACAAATCCTTGTGTTTCGGTATCACTGCGGCACACAGCTGGCTACCAGCCAGGGACTACGACAAATGGCTGGAAGCTCCCAGAGGAACGCCAGCCCCATGACAAAGGAAAAGTCCTCCCCCAACTCTCCGCGATGTCTCCCACAAGTTGAAACCGGCCAAGGCCAGATGCTCTGGATTCCTGACATCAGGATGGAAAAATTTACTGAGAAAAAAAACAACAATATGGCAATAATCTTATCATATTGTTTATATTATTGTATTAGCTAGAGATTAGTTTTTCTATGTATACACTAGTCCTGTGCAGGATTATATGCATGTTGAAGCATTAATGCAGCAAAGTCTCCAAGTGTTTTGCCATCGGAATATCTGAATCTCATTACTAAGTATCATTTTAGAGACATCACCTTTTCCAACAGGGGGTGTTCAAGGTCGGAGAGAATAAGATGGCTGGAATCGCTCATCTATCGCTCCTGCACAAACATGCACACACGCAGCCAGCAAGTTATTAGTGTATCTGGTAAAAGCGTTGTCCCATCGAAAGATTTCCATGTGTAATCTTTCATGCGAGTGTCGCCCACCTCCTCAGCAGCTGTGCACGGCTGAACCACCCTTATCTTTAAATGCTGTGTTGGGGCTGTAAACCTTGATAGAACATGCAGGTACAGCCTGAAATAACACAGTTAACTTTAATAAGGTTAATAAAAGGGCATCAAGATCTTTAGAAGTGCCTGTTAGAAAGTGAGTGTGTGTGTGCAAATTGGGTTGGTCTCAGGTGAATATTTTAAGGGGCACCATGCAGTGATGGAAATGGCACATGGAGGTGGGGGGCTTGTTAGCAAGCACAGTTGGCTAAGCTCCAGTATTGCGAAAGGCTGTCAGTTAAAATCAACTTAATACTGAGCACACAATTGTCTTTTTTATTGAATTAAGCCAAAGCAACTATTCTTTTGAGTTTTGTTAATCAAAGCGAATTAAGGTTTTCTTAGAAATTATACACATATAGAATGTAGTGTAGCTCTTGAAAATGTACTGCTTAGTGTGTTTAGTACACAACAAGTATACAATTTGAGCATAAGGTTGTTGGGTAAGTTAACAGGGGAATGTAAGTGCCACTATTGTGACAATGTTTACAGGGATCTGTTGGACTTGTTGAGAATAAACATGGACCCTCTATTTTTTAAAACATGCTGTAAGAGTGCCACAGATGCCCTTTTAATAGATAAAAAATGATAAAGTGGCCTCTGGGTGCCCACATCATGACTTTCTGCATGCTGGTGTCCCACAGCATACAGATGGTGCCCTTTTTTTGCCCCATCCCCTCAAACAATCTGAGTACGCCACTGCATTTGACAGTCCAATAAACTTGTAAGTGCTCTCTAATAGAGACAAACTATGCAACAGCATCACTATTTGTAAATGACCTCAAACAGATCTATTTCCACATTTGAAATTCTTCTTGTTGGCCAATATATGTGCACAGCCAATCTGTCAGTTGCACACTACTGGAAATACCATTATGTTTGTATGCTGACTTGCCTGACCCTCGGAAAAATGTAATATTTAAATTGTAAAGCAACAGACCATTTAAGTACAATTTGCCTTGTTGACAGTTTGAACCATGACCTTTTACTTCTGTGCCACCCTAAGTGAGGAAAGGAGACACCAAAAACAAGTGAAGCACTATTAACTGTACAACCTTGTCTGACTGCCCACTTCTTTCCACACTCATCCACAGGATGCTGGCCAGAAGATTGTGAAAAAGTCATCACAGATAAGACAGCAAGATTTATGCACAAGAATGTGCAGCCTACTGGCATTGTTTTAAGAGTTTTTTTTAGGGAAAATAAAAGAACAGGGTCTATGATAAAAAAGACAAATCAAAGTTGCACCACCATCTTAAAACATATGCAGTTGTATATATCACACAGGAAATGGATAGTCAGAACAGGTAAACTACAAAGCTTGGACATCGTTGGGGGATGGGAGATATATCAAATGAACTATATTGGTTGCAATTTAATTTATTCAAACAAACCACATGTTGGATCAAATTGGTTCAAAGTTCACTTGGAAAAAGTGACAGCCCTAATTTAGACAGAAATGTTAGCAAATCTTCCATATGCACATCTGCAACATGTCAAAGTAGAGATAGCAAAGTATCGCCCACTGCTGTCCAAGACAGATTTAAGTCTAGCTGTACATTCTGATGTCTCCAGCACTAAATCTCCAATATCACTCCACTCTACCTCTCCCTCACAAATGATCCATACTACCACAAAACTGTAATCACATAGCTGCGGAAGCCAGGAGGAAATGGGGCTACAAGGAGCAAACACCCACTCTCGCACTAGGAGGCTCACTGACCTCTGAATGACATGAACCAGATGTTGCCTGATGTAGTCTAAGGTATGATGGGCGAGCGGAGGCATTAGCAGCAAATAAGAAGCTTATCATCTGCAGACAATGAGCTGTCACGACCGTACAAACCTCCCGTCAAGTGATGGGGAAACAGAAATATTTTTACACATGGTACTGTATGCTGTAGATAGTCAATGATTTCTTTTGGAAGATGGTTAGAAATTGATTCACAATTGCTATAAAAAATAGGGAAAATCATACTCTATGGGGGGGGTGAAATGAGACATAAAAGTAAAATTATGGATAAAGAAAATTCATATGTGAAGAAGAAAATCCTATTGAAATCTAAGAATCAGAGGACTCTATTATTTCTATGTTCTCGAGCAGTTTTCCTGAAAATTTTTGGAAATCTCTTTAGCACTGAGGCAACAGTTTATCACTGAGGTTGATTGGACATCCTGTGATGCTGGAGGGCTAGACAAAAAAAATAAATAAAATCTTGTACCTTAGCCATGCAGGCAATGAAGTTCAACAAGGAGATAAATGGTGCGTGCTAGACAGAGCTGGGGGGCTGCTTTCGTCTGTCTGCAAATCCCTGAGTGGGAGCTGAAAAAAAAACTAAGATGAGCTGAGCCAAACTAAGAGGAGGCGTAACAGTTATCTGTCCCCGACTGATCCCACAACAGAACTCCATCATGGCTGAACAGGAGGAGAAATGCCTTAACAGCAGCTATCTGGAGGACAGAAAGGACCTGGTGAGAAGCTGCATAGCTTTGTTGGAGGGAGAGGCGGCTACAGGGTGTCCAGGTTAGTCTAAGGCAGTGCTTCTCAAATAGTGGGGTGCGCCCCCCCTGGGGGAAAATGCCGGGGGGGGCAAGTGTGACCCCGGGGGAACATGCACAGCAAACTACCGTTTGCTTTTTTATTGCTGTACCAGAATAAAGTGAAATTACACATCCAGTACAGTAGGTGACAGTGTCGCTTTCACACTGCTGTGTCTTGGGTGATCAAACCCCGCTTCGTAAAGTTGTGCAGTGCAAAAACATGCTCATTGTAGCAATAAATCCTGACTTCATCATTTTGATAAAAAAAAAAATCAGCACAATTTGTTTTATTCCTTTTTGTTTTGTAGGTTAAAGTGTTTATATGTTGTGCTCCTGAGGTAATGGTGCTGATCAATTTTATCTATTATCATTTATCTATTATCATTTATTGATTTAAGTTTATTTTTCAGTATCAAATGGCTCAGTTAGTTACATAAGAATTCAATTCTGCTGAATTAAAGGCAAATAGATGCACTTTTTGCATTTTTTAGTCTGGTTCAGACTAAAAACAAGGTTAATAAAGTTATTGTTTGTTGTAAGGGGATCTATATTTCTTTCTTTTTTCTTTTTTTTTGGTTTTCCTTAATGTTAATAAGGATACAATGTTATGCAGAGGTGTACTTGTAACAAT
>JAPZDZ010000013.1:13964741-13977001 GCA_029783805.1 Acanthurus tennentii | reverse complement strand
TGTAGATAAGTGTTTTTCTCAGTCATATTTTCTCATCTTTTTTGTTTTATATTTGTTTTGATTCACGTTTTAAGTCTGTATTTGACATGAGTTTGGAACCTGGTTCCTCTAACTAGTTAGGCAGTGCCATATAGTCAGCCCTATCTTCACATCCCTGTGTCAGCGCTAGAGAAATGTCTGACTACTCCTGTTATCAATCTTCTACGGTGAAAAGAGCTTGGTCTGCATTTCTTAACTCAGTCAGAATTTTATTTGGCATTGCTTAGCCCAGAGAGCAGTGACGGGTATCTTACAAACAGTTACACGTAGATAGCGCATGGGGAGCAGAGAGATGACTGAAATAGTCGCCCAGTAGCAGGCATATACCCACTGTCTCCATCCAGTGAGTCAGACTACAGGCTAGGTAAAACTTTATTATTTCCTGTACAGAATACTAATATGTTTAATCTCATTCTATAAATAAGTGTTGTTTATATATGTGGTGTTTGAGTTAAATGGTGTTTCTTTATGCATAAGGATGCAAAAATGTTACTATTTTGAGTAAAATGCTCAGGATGGCTAACAATAAAGGCTCTTCGCTTTAGTGTAATCAAAAGCATCATTTTCTCCATCACATTATAAAACCAGTTTAATCAACTTGTATTAAGGGTTCTTTTCATAACTACAGCTGCCCCGCAGTTTGGGAACCACCAGGTTATATCATGCACGCCACTATAAATATACATGTATGGAGCCCTTTCCGCTAGTACACAAAAACAGATGTATCACTTAATATTATTGTAGTCAGCATTGCAAAAAGAAAGAACAGTAAACAAAATACAAATTTTGATTCATAATTCTGCAGTAATGCCATTTAAACAGTAGTAACACGTTTAATTAGAGTAATCTACTGAGAGTGTATTAGTCGAAAAGGAGAGGTTTTTCACGTTGGAAGACAGCAATTATTCCTCAATTGATTTTGGAATCTTATTTTCCATATTTTACCGTTTACCACCTGATATGACCGAGAACATTCTGGTTTGTCTCTTGCAGCAAACCATAAAAATCAAAGATTTTCCATCATCCTAACGAAATGAAACAACATCTATTACATCAACATCAATAAAATAATACTAAGATTTTTGTCTCTCAGTATTTTGTGCAAACTTTGGTGCAATGCAGGGACGTCAAAATGCCAGGCCATCGACAGGCATTTGTGATGTCAGAGGGTCTAAAGATCAGTGACCTAGAGTTCATCCATAATGTTCATTATGTTTCACCTGCACGCACAACTTCACGGGATCATCAAGGGGGGAAGCAGAGGAGATGGGCCGGAGGAGTCTTTATGTGTTTTATTTGGAAACCTGAGCCCTTGCCGGTAATTTCCCAAAATGACTCTAATCGTAATTGACGGTCTGGCTTTCTACTTTGTCTGCACAAATTTCCAGGACGACGGGGGCTACGGTAACTCTGTTTTAAAGTCTGGACCCAGAGAGGCACACACTCTTTATCCATCAGAGCTGGACTTAATGTCTGTCCTCCTTTTGTCCTTTTGCTATCCTGCTCTTGTTGGGCTGAGTCCTTGAGCCCTCTGCGTGTGTATGCATGTGTGTGTGTGTGTTTGTGTGTGTGACGATGTGGCCGGCCATTAAGCCAGACTGAGAGAAGGATAGTGTTCCTGGGGGAGAGGTGGGGAGCTGGCAGCTGTTTCAGTGTTGACAAGCTTGATGTGTTCCTCGCTCACTCTGACATCACAGTCACACACTCACACACATACACACACAGTCACACACACTCACACACTCAAAACAGAGCAGAGATGGCAGGAGAAATGAAGTATGGTACACATATTTTGACTGTTGCTGTTAAACAGTAAATTTGCATGGTATGCATGCTGTACTGGCGATGGTGTGTTTTCCATCTGGCAGGGCACAAAATGAAGTGAAAATCGACTTTGGTTTAATTTCCAACCGCAGGTTTAGAAGTTTCATACCAACTGAGAAAACGCAGCCTAACACAAGTTTAGAGAAATTCATTTCTAATCTGAAAATTAATTTTCAGTCCAGCTTAAAGTGATGGGCTCACGTCCAAGCTATACGGTCTTTGAATTAAAGATATACTAGCACTCATGGTGGGATAACACTTTGTTCTTGCATTTAAGTCCTTCTGTTTGTGCGCTGATGATGGACATAACAACGAGAATCATAGTAGAAAAATACTTTAGTAATTTTTTTGCTGGACGACTCGCATTTTATGAGTACATTTTACTGGTTTAGTGTTTCAGATTGTTTTCCTGGCCGAAGCATCTGTACCTGGCTCATGGCCGGCTCCGGTGGCCAGGGCAGGCATGACTCCTGCCGGCTGCTTCCTGGTTCCCCTCAGGCTGTTTAAAATGGCAATGGGACGTCAGAGTAGTGAGCTCTTCGGCAGCTCTACCCAGGGACCAGCTCAGTCTGAGGAGAGGCTTTATGCCATGGAGCCCTGCGAGAGAACAAGATTTTAGGATCTGCTTGTCAAAATGGCAGAGCGGTTGAACACGCTTGTGTGTCAGTCAGAAACTGAAGTGTGTGTGTATGTTGGAGTGTGTGTTATGGAATTTTGTAGCTACCTGCAGGCACATATATGAATATCAATCCTTAAAGAAAATATATGTGTGTGTGTGTGTGTGTGTAGGTGAATCAACTATTGCAAATGACAGACTCACTGAGTGTGTGTGTGTGTGTGTGTGTTGACAGTGCGTTCATAGTTGACTCTGTTTACAAAAACACATTTTTTCCCTAAGATGCTGAACATCGAACTTTGTACACGAGCCAATATCAGTTCATCCGGCACTAATTCATACACTTTCACTTGGAGATCCAAATGCAACACAGACACAGCAATCCCACACTTCCAGCATCCGGTGGAATTGAGGGAAACTTTATACGCAAAGGGTAAGTAAGTGAGCACATGCAGCAGACCTGCGAAAATTCGAGCAGGCGTGGAAAAGCACCGCTTCGTAAATAATGGTGCTGAACTGGAACACAAAATAGAGCAGGAACAGGAAAACAGAGGATGTAGACCACAAATAAAAAGCCTGTGGCTCACTGAAGTTCCCCCTGCAGTGAGTTAACATGTACAGGTGCAAACAGTAGCATATAATAAAAACAAAACTTGGAGGAAAACAGATAATATGTATCGGTTTGAACAAGACAGTCTGATAAAAGTTGGTGCTTAGCAAAGCTGAGGAAAAAAAAGGGTACTTAATTTCTGCCTTAATAATTGTAATTCAGGATTTTATTGAAACTTTACTGGACTGGCACGTTACCTGTTTTAGATTTGCCCGCTTTAGTTCTGATAATTTCAGGAAAGGGCCACCTAGCTTCAATATTTTAAAATTAAACTTATTGGTCATTTAAAGGACTTGATCTAAGCTATGTAAAATCTATAACAGTTTTGGTACATTGAAATCACAGTGTCAATTTAATAAAAGACTTGCATCTTTATACTTATAGTTTGCTAAGATCTGCCCTGAGAGACCTAAATCAGGTTAGAAACAACTCACAAGCTGGATCATGTCTTCTGTAAAGTGAATTAAAAAGTAGATTAGAACCTTTCACAGCTTCAGTCATGAATATGCCCTTTGTGTTTGTTTCATCTTTTCATCATGAGTTTTGTCAACAGCCAATGTATGAGCAGTCTCTGCAGGATGGACATTCAATTGTAATCTGTGTTCTCCTAACTGAGGGGTCTCACCTCCATCCTTCATCCTCTATCTTGTTAACCCTTCAACAGGTCTCTTACTAATGTAAACTACATCACAGTATGATAAAAAATGCCACTAGAATTCTAAACACACTAATTCGTCCATCTACATCTTACCACCAGCATGAACGGCTTTCTGAAAAGGGAGGATGGAAAACAATTAGGGTTTGGGCCTTGGGTTCTTTACAGTATGCAGCTCAATGATCCATTTTATGTCAGCTGTGGCTCTGTCAAACTCAATTACGTAAACTGTAGTTCCTTGGAGTCCTGTTTACTTCACTGAAAATGCTCAAAACGAACACCGGTAGTGAGAAAAGCTACAATGTGTGTCTCCCATGTTGATAAGTCTTGTAAAAACTGGCTGTGGGTGGAAATTGATCACAGTGTGCTCAGACTGACTCAGAACTACTTGGCTGAAGATAGGGACAGCCAGGACACCTGCACCCTTCCAGCTCATTAGGACCCCCGTCAACGGTTAGATGGTGTCGGCCACACACAGTTGTAGTTTAAAATGCAGTGACTTCAACTACTACATCAGCAGGCCAAAAAATAAACTGGACAATCATTACAAATGTGTTTTCTTTAAAGAGTGCCTCTGAGCCCCCACAGTTACAGCTATACACAAGTGAGTATAACTCGCGTTTCACCCTGCATGTGTGTACAAACACATGCAGAGGTCAAGGCTAAAACCTGCCAAAATGACAGCCCACGTAGCAAAATGCTACCACGCCTGTCTGACATACTGTGATGTGAACTCACCTCAGGGGCCAAAAGACCCCAGGTGGAGCCTTGTGGAAAAAGCATCTAGACAATACAGTCCAAAAGATGCCTGAGTGAGCAGGTAAGCAAGCCATTGAGAGCATATCAGTAAAAGAATATTTTTCTTCTGGATTGAGATGTACAAAATATGGTGCATTCATCAAACAGCGCTGAAAAAGGACTGATTTTCCAACTAGAGGAGACCAGGGAGATGAATTTAAAACCCTGCTAATATGTCACGCCAGCGCCAATTTGTTGGCCAGATTCGTCAGTCACTTGCATGAGTTTTGCATGAGCAAAAAGTACAAATGACAAACCTGGTGAAATCATAGTTGAGTGCAGTTTAACCCTTAGCACGCTTAAATAAAATAGGTCAAGAACACCAGCAGAAAGGGGCATTGGCGCCTCGAGCAGCAAGTACAAAATCTCTTCAGCAGGCCAGTTTGAACAGGGGACCGAACAGCCACTGAGTCCATGCCAAGAGAACTGACCCATGCTAAATCAGTTCAGTGTTTCACAGAGGGCTGCAGCACGGTTTTGTCATAAGGCTTTGATTGGAATGACAGACTTAAGGAAAGACAAGGGACATGAATACTCTTAAGGTATGCCGCGCTGTAATATCAGTCATTTGCCTTTTGTTTCATCCAAAGGGGAATGACCACATATTCCCCAATCCGAGGAAGGATCCATCTTTCCATTTCAGGGGCTTTCGGAGCGCCAGGAAGCATGTCGCAGAGCTGAGAACACCTGGGACTTTTTAAAAGGCCCAGAAGAATCGTAAGAGACAAACTTAAAGAAACATTCCCCACTGTCAGAATGCTCTAACCGTGTCTGTTCAGATCACACAATATCAGATGGTCATGGGGGTAGTAAAGGGACACTCGGCCATGTGCACAAAAGATGGGATATGCTTAATTGCAATATGATGTTCCTCCCTCTACCCTTGTGAAATCTGACATCTTTAAAGTGTTCTGCCACCATCTAGTGGAAACTTTTATTATTGCAGGCAGTGTCCACAATGAGAACCCAGCTGAGACACAACCTGGAGACACCTATTCCTAACATAGACCTGTATGTATGGATGTCAGGAGACACTGCCTGTGTCCTCAGTCTTGTTCTGAGTGTGAAACATGAGGTCGGATAGGTGTTTAGAGAGAAAATATCTTTGGAATGATGGACAGACAAGTGAAAGGATGGAAACAGAGAGGAGAGGAAGACTGTTTTTCTTCTTTTCTTTTTAAAAACAAGCCTGTCCATCCAGGCGAGAGGTGGGGAGGTGGGGCATAGGTGGAGCTGTCTGACTCTCAGCTGGATGCTGATGAAGTTAGTTAGATGAATAACAGTCTGGTGTTAAATGACTGGCAGGGAAAAACACTGCAGGACCTGTCATCTCTAACAGGCCATCAACTATTTGAATGTGTGCTCTGACTTTAGAACTCTGTGTCAGTTTTTTCTGTTTAATGTTTTGTTTCTTCTCTTCCTCCGAAAGCTAACTGGACTGTGTTCAAAGCAACTGGCCAAAAGACAACAACATCCTCAGCAGGCAAAGAAACAAGGAGAAAAACACGTCATGCTCTGAAGCATTCACAGGGTTCACTGGGTTGAATGGTTCTGCATTCATGCTGCCTCCATCTGGACCTGGACAGGGAGTACTACAACAGGACACGGCAGAGGTCAACGCTGCCATTTAGCACTGCTGAAACCTCCCCAGGGTGCTGTTTGGGTGTTGGGTTTTTCTGTCCTGGATTGTCCCACATTAAGTGACAGGAAGGCCAGCTACTGGCCAGGGTTTTTACTGGACCACCATGAACGACACTAATCCTCTCCATTGCATGACAGACAGCCATCCAGAATCACCCGTCACACATGCTCTGGTTACAGCACAAAGGACCAGTTAGCTCCAAAGCTACATACCAGCCAAAACGTCTGCTGATCCGCTCCGATCTGATGAGTTTATCTACTGAGTTCTGGTGAGATGATAGCAGATCTATTTGGCAGCCAGTGTGACACCTGCTCAGATGACCAGTTCTGTAAGGCTTTGCTCCTTGCAGTTATCTTAGTCCTTCACAAAATGAAGAAGATCAGGTTTTATTGCCTAATGTGCTGCTGCTTTTGTCTTCACAAAGCTCTCTAATTTTGACATGTTGTGAGAAGCTTCTTATCCCTCCCAAAGCTGTTAAAAGTCACACTTTGTAAGGTCTGGGTATCGTTTCAAAAATTCACAACTAGAGGTGATGAAATACTTGAGTTTCAGCATTAATACTGAAAACATACTGTTTTTTAATTTAATTTTATTTATATTCTTTATAAATGAAGCTAAAGTTTCTTTGTAAAAAGTTTTATAAAAGCAAATAAATAATAAACAAATAAATAGAAAGTAACAAGTAACTATAAAAGAAAATCTATGACTGGAATTTAGTAATTTGTTCTCACTAACATGAGGTTGCTTCTGATAAAAGAATAAGAAAAGAAGAATACGAATCTGCCAAGATGTTCCATACCATATATATATATTAGTACTTAATAGAATCAAATACAAAGGAACCCCCCCCCCAGTTACATTGAACCTCAATTCTTATATACTCATGTTATCTCAGCCCACTGGCCACTACTTCATTATCCTGGCAGAATCGAAGACTAAAGACTTGCAGAGTTTTTAAATACACAGTGTGTAAAAAACAGCTGCATTAAGGGTTCTTTACTGTATTTTTTTGCATGTTCTTGTGTGCTCACATGAAGGTCAATAGGGGTAGTAAAAAGTACACAATTTTCCAGTTCACGAAAGAGTGATTTAAATATTTGTGCTATTCAGAAAGATGGAGGAAAATTTGACATGTCTGAAAAGACAGATGAAGAGAGATGCACTACCGCATGGATTTAATAGAAAAATATAATTGTTCCTTTTCTGGAAAACTATGTTCTTTCACTTACTACGCCCCATTGGTGAGTTTCAGCTTTTCAGCTTTGGGGAATTGGTATGGGGTAGCTGTGAAGACAGATTGGATGTAAAATCAATTTGTTTTTCAGCTACTCTACATCATATTGGCTTGTAGAAACCACAAAGTGCAAAGTCAGACAGACAGAAGTAGATAAAGTTACAGCCACATGCACACAACCATACATGACACAATCATAAGAGTATAATTGCAGTGTATCCAAATGTGGTAAAGGCGAACATTCATTTACACACAGGCGCACAGTGGAACTACATTTCAATGGGCTGTGCATAATTGCAGTGTATTAAACCGTGGTGGAGGGGAATGTTCATCCACATGACATTTAGAAATTATAAAACCGTTTCCAGAAAAAAGAACAGAAAATCGAAAATCCCCCCCCAACGCCAGCACCGCATAGGCAGCCCTTTGCCTTTTTCTGTTTCTTCTGTGGAAAAACACATTGTTGAATAATGTCTTTCTCCTGCCTTGGCGCAGCTCTGCCAAAATGTCACCACGTCGATTCCTATTAAGCATAAGGCGCGTGACGCTGGCGGGACGGGGTTGTGTTTTCAGGCGTGTGCCACAGGACTTCTCGTTAAAAGCCGTTAGCTTTACGAGGGATTGGGGATGCTTAAATTAAGACTCAGCGGTACCTGGCATGGTCGATGTTTCTGGAATGACTGACTGCTGTGGAGGAGCAGGAATAACGATGAGCAATAGGAAGAAGTATAATCATACAACTAAAATGCAGATGGAAACTGATTAAGGGAGCAAATGTGAAATATCAATGAACGCTATTAACCTATGACCAAGAACAATACACATCAACTAGAATGGCTTAATCCAAAGTGAGAGGCTAACAGATGAATCAGAAAAGTGAGCTGTCTTCTCTTTCTCAGGTCTCAGGTCAGATTCTCTGACAGCCTAGAATCAGCACTCTGCCACGTGTTGCTCATAGACATCCAGCCTTTCCACATAAAATACATCTGCTTATGTGTATGTACATGTGTGTTGTAAGCACACAGACCCACACACACACACACACACACACACACACACACACACACACACACACAGGCACACACAGATACAAATCTGTGTTTAGGTCAACCTGTCTTTCCAGAGGCATGAAGTCATTCTCCCCTTTCACTTGCCTCAACACACAACTGGCTGAAAGACACACAAGAGAGCTCCATCTCATTTACAAGAGAAATGGAAAGATATTTTATATATTCAGGGCTCAGTGATATGACGGAATATGAGTCAGGGGACTACAGGAAAAACAAAGGTGACACACTATGAGCATCTGGTGCTGAGGATATTTATTGCAGAAGGCTACAATGAACGTCTGGTGGATAAGTCAAACAAGCTTCAAGGTTTTACCACTGCGCCGTCTTCCAATTGTCACACCTTCAGGTTAACAGTGTGGTTTTCATTTTGGATAGCCAGTAGTAACATGGGTATTCAAGCATTATTTACTTTGAAGGAGTTATATTATTATCTAAAGGACTTATTTGATGAGTGTATCACTGGAAAAAGCCACAAATTGCCAAAATTAAGTCAACAAACAAAAGAAATCAGAGGTTTCAGTCACGTTGTCTTTACAGTAGAAAGACACAGAAAGAGCTTTGCAGCGCTGATAAACAAAACCATCTGTCAAAGCACAATTAAGAGTGAGAAGAGCAGATAACAGCTGATCTAACTATTAACAAAAAACTACTGCAGATAACGAAAAACAAAAATCGGAGGCACAAAAGCTGTGCAGGGACTTACCAAGAAACTTCCTTCCTGCAACAGAGACACAGCTTCACATGTAGCAGCAGGCACTCCCACTTCGCTATTATAGTGCACACAAACTAAATCCTCCCATACAGGAAGAAACCCACCACCAGGTGTATCAGCTCACCTAAACAGACCTGAAACACAAGTTTCCTCACCTGTGTAAATGCTAACAATGCTCCACCCTTTTCTGCACCTCATACTACAACTCAGTTATAAACAGAGAGCAAGAGAAGGTATAATTACTGTGACTCCTGAAGGCTCTGCGGGTTTTTTCTCAATGGCTTACACTATTGTAAACACTTAAACGGTATCAAAGGCTCTAGAAGTATTTTGTCTCCCTGAACAGACTTGATTTTTATTACATTAAGTATTTCCCAACCCTCTCTAATAATACAATGCTCCAATGAACTGTTCAAACTTGTTGCACTGTGCCTTTTTCAATTGTTAATTGCAAAATAACTTAATATTTACAAGCTTTGCCATGAAACTTTGCCAACTTTCCTTCTGGTATATGTCAATGACAGTGACATTCCAGAAATGTTCATGTATTGTGGGAATTTATGGTTACTTATTTTATTTGTTATAAGGAATAACCAAACCAGATATCATGTTGCTCACTGTATTTACAGTGCCGCTTTAAGACTGTAGTGACAATCTATGACCACTAGATGGAGCAATCAGCTCACCAAATATTTCCTGTTTTCACACTATATTGAAAAAAAAAAATTGGCAAGAGGCAGACTGTGTAAGTCTGCAAAGTTGCTTTTGTGTCTCTCTGTGTGTACATGTGTGTATCTTTGTGAGCAACTGTGTGTGGGAGTTTGTCTCTGTCCTCATCATGACCTCAGATGTGCCTCAGGGTGCCTGTAAAGATGGGCACCAGTAATTTCATCCACTGCCTGCCAGGGCCCCATTATGACTGAACCCATGCAGGGGCCACACAAGCTGGCAACAAGCTGCCATAGTCACATAGCAGCCTGTTTTATTTCTGCTGGTTTTGGAATTTGGGCACACAGATACAGAAAATGCAAAGATCTATTACAAAGTCACATAGCATCACAGTTTGACAAATAAAACTAGGCTGAAGCATGTCTATCATATCAATAAATTTACTGTTTTCAACTGCAGCTGCCGTTTCACTGATGTAAAAGCTTTTTAAAAGCACCATTTGAGGTAATTCAAGTCCAGGACTCAACTGTTTTGAGAAATTTTAACAGCCCTTTCTGCTGCTTGCTAGTTGCATTTAAAAAAAAAAACAGCATATTTGATCATAAAATAACCAGTTCTATTGGTACATGTGACATGAAGGGCAGTAAATGACCAAGCTTCTTTCTCCCATGCCTCTCAGGTCTCATGTTATTGTGCTGTATGAGAATTTTACGGACTCACTCACTCATGCAACTTTGTGATGCCTGTTTTAAAGCCAAATTGTCCAGGTATGTGACAGGAGAAAAGCACAGGTGTAAATGATGAAATGAACAATAGCTGAGTTTAGCGGGCATTATGCAAGCTAGCTCACTGTTACACTAAAATTACTTCCTGGGAAACTTGTATAGAACAGAGCCACTGTTCATGTATTTAACTACAATCGCTACAATAACTATATTAACACATTTTAAATCCAACAAGTTTAAAGCTGTTGGGTTAACCTTTCTTAAAATAATTTCCCAAAATAACGAACGCATTATGGTAATTAAGTGTAAAATAAATAATTAGTTACAGATCTACATTGTACTCTAAACAATTTCCTTGTCTTAACACCTCTTTGTCCTCCTCCCATCTCTGCTCTCTGGTTCCCATGCAGACACAACAGCTCTTTGTCTCTTTTTGACCCATTAACAGGCAGAGGAGACCACAGTCACTATCAGTCGCCACTCACACAATCCACTGTCTCTCTTACACAATCACACATACACACTCATTTTCAGTGTACGTGATCAATGTGGACCTGTTAATGACCAATTCAATTAATCCTAGAAATTACATGGCAAAATCCATTATCCTATATGAACTTAACTGATCATGAGAAAGACAGAGGATGGATCACCTGAGGTCAGTGATATAGGGAACAGAGAGGCAAACACACTTTGCTTAATCAGAAAAAATCATTGACGTGAGTGCTTTATTGCTTTATCCCTATTTATTTATAGGGACGGAGAGGCCACTTTTAATCCTCTATACAAATATTATATTATTATTTTACACATAAACATATATGAATATGCACTATTTAACACCCCCTTTCAATGACATTAATTAGATGATGAAGAGTTTTTAGAGTTATGATTTGAGCTGCAAATAGCAATGCACCTGCAATGAGAGAAACACAGAGAGAACAGCAGGTAGCCATAAGCCTCACTAATCTGGAAGTCCTTCGAAATGCCAGTGTCGCTGGGTAACCTACATCCTCGTCAGCTATTACTGGAATGAATTACTCTACCTGGAGAGCTCGGGCGGGGGCAGGGACAAACACTTAGATGAAGAGAGAGAGACAGCTGGTTTAACAGACGGACAGATGGGATGAAATAGAGGAAGCAGAGATGCAGCACAGGCCAGCCGGGGCTATGCTATGCGTTTGTCCTACACATTTACTGAACACACACACACAAACACACTCAAAATCTCACTCATCTTGCTGCGTGTGTGTTTATAGAGCAAGCTGACAGAGCTCCAGCGGGAAGTGAAAGTGAGCCCATTAGGAGATGCATAATAGATAAAGCCGGTCGATTGAAAAGTGAGTGAAAGACAAAAGTAAAAACAAGATTAGATGAAAAGAGACAAAAGCAAAGAAAACTGACGGACAGAAGAATGTCAAGAGGTGAAAAAAGGAAAAACACATGTTAAAGTCTATAACACATGTTAAAGTCCATCTGTAAGCTCTGCATTGAACCACACTAATGATATTTGGTTCACTTGGGGAATAAAAGTAACTCAATTTAGCATTCTCTCGTCACTGCCAGCTAAAAATAAACCTTCATACCATCAGCAAGCATTTGTGTTATAACTGTAGACCTGAGGCATGAAACTGCTCTCGCAGGCTGAGAACCAAGACAGCAGTCC
>JAPZDZ010000013.1:13927770-13951834 GCA_029783805.1 Acanthurus tennentii | reverse complement strand
GGCTTCACTTTCGCTCATGCAGAAACCAATGGGTGACGTCACAGAGGGTTTGTCCAGTGTTTTATACAGTCAATGTTCTACACCAAATTTAGCATCTATAGGTTTTTATTCCTGCTGTGTAATGCTCAATGTCAAAACACTGTCAGTAAAACAGGGAACAGCAGAAAGCAGCCTGAAGGCCTGTGACAATGTTAGGGTGCTTTTAAAAAAAGATTTTTGCCTCAGTTTCATTCAAACTTAACACCAATTGAACACTGTTTGATCACTACTTGAACAGAGATGGAAAATGTCACTGTATGCCTCTTTTCCACAAATCAGGGGGGAAGCTTTCTCACCTCACTGTCTTGGCGGTGTTGCAATTTGCACTATGCGAAGAACAAAATTGCCACAGCATGTCATTTCCAGACTGTAAAAAGCAATAATGTTCAAATTTAACACCTGTTGTTGTGATGCATCTGAAAGAGGAGAGAAAATTTGCATGTCATATTGGGAGTCATGGTTTTCAGTACTGCCAGAGCTGGAGCAGATTAATACCGATGACTAATGCGGTCAGTTGACTAGAGAATTCACCAAAAAAGCCTGATGTTGATGGGTTTTTTTTGTCCGGTGTGAAAGGTATATACTGTACGTGTAAGTGCATTCATTTTCATTTCAGGACTGAGTTGATTGACATTCCTTTGTAGCACAGCAGAAAAAAATGGTAACACTGTCTCCATTTGCACATTTTTGAAAAATGCAAACTAGCTCTAATGACTGTAGATATTTTTAAATCTCTTTTTTTTATTCATCAAAATGCGCTTCTCTTATAATGCGCTTCTCTCTTCTCTTATAGAGTCTGCAGTTACCTTACTATCTGCCAGCATATTACAAAAGCCTCCCCTGTTACGGTGACTGAACACACCCTTATTAAGGTGAGTTCAAGTTCTATCATGTAGAGGTGGATCATTTCCTAACACCTCTACATACACAGAGTTTCACACCAAATCTTTATCAATCATATAAAAATGTTATAATATTCATATCAATAATGCTGCTTTTGATTAGATCTTTTAAAAGTAGTTTTTTATAAATTAAGGCACCAAGTTAAATGAATATTTTTCGTTGAACACAGGGTGGCACAGCAAAATTACAAAAAGAGCAGTAGCAGAGCAGAGAAACATCTCTCATTTTGCTTTAGGAAGAGGAGTAAAAAAAAAAATGAAGGTTAAGTCATTAAATGTAATCAGCACCATACAATCAACACAATATGTTGACACCACAACAGAGTTGATTATGTTTTCTCTGAGCAAAAGGTCTTAAATTGCTGTATTCAAAATAACTAAAGTGTCTAAAATGATCAGTAATATGTGCCAATCAAAGGGGTGATTTTACGCAATGTTTAAAATACCAGAAACATTGACACCAACCAAGCTGAGGTGACACTGGGACACTCCTCTGTAAAATATATATCTCATAATGATTCTCCTTTAGAGGCCACAGCCCGTCTTTCCTGTCTGCTGTCTGACAGGTTCTGCCAATTGGATTGTATTGTTTGGATTAATCCAGGTAGATACTAGTTTATGCTGTTGCTGCTGAGAGAACCAAGGTTAAAAAATAAAATAGAGGGCACCTCACTACAGTCCTACAGGAGGACTGTGTCCCTAAACTTGGACTCAGAATACAGGACTATTGAGCCGCTTTCACCTTATTTTCCACCTTCTGATACCAGAGGCGAGATGAGGTTTGCAATCATTGTTGATACTGATGTTTAGTTTGGTTATCTGGCAATGAAAGGGGTAAACATATCCAGTCTTAAACCTCACAATCTGCTCGCAGACTAATCACAGGCTTCTTCCATAATATGAAACACATTTAGGCCTAATATTTAGATTGTAAATCTAGATGAATACATCAGCAAACAGGACCACAGCAACCAATGAGAGAGCGATCCCAGAGCAGCTAGTGAACACTCTAACACTTGAGGCTAACACTAGCTTCAACTCCAACTCTTGCTTTAAAACAGACAACCCACGTTGATCCGCTCCAACCATTTTCTCATCCAGGCTCATTTACAGTTTAATACTTTTGTTAAATTTTCACAAAGCATTACTTTAGCAACTTGTTGCATCACATGACTCTTTGTTTGGTAAACATCCGTTTCCTCATAATATCATGTGAGATTGATCATGTGAGGTTGGGCACTGCACTCTCTGTCACTATAATCTCATTAATATCATGCAGTGTGTGATGATATATTGTTTTCAGTTCTTAAAGCGTGCATGTCTTAGATTAGAGAGAAAACACTCTTTAAGGTTCTTCTTTCTGTGTTATGCAACCAGGTTTTAACATTGGTTAGGATATTAAAATTCCTAGCCTGGCTCAAGCTTTTTTAAGTTAAGATCAGCCTTGATAAAAACCTGTGTGGTATAACAACATACAGAAGACGAAGCTTACTATGCTGTAATGTGAAGTCCTGTGTCAGTGATACTCAATCATCAGCCACCGTGGCTCATGTTTATTTTTATTCAAAACACTGAACCAGCCGATTTCACTGTCTACTGGTTCCCCCCTTTTGGTTAAAGTTGTGCCACTCAGCAAAATGCGGCTGCAGTGTTTGTTTGGAATAAAATATGCACTGTGTAAAGTACTAGGGAAAAGCTTAGAATCCTAATTAGTTAAATGTAAGCAAAATATTCTGAAAACCAAGCCTAAGGTATCTGGCTGTCCTCTTTACCTTTGACCCCGACCCAACCTTCTCACCTCTCCTGTAAGCTGATCAAGCAAAATGAGGTAACCTGTAACTGTATAGGTTTAAAGTATGTGGTACAACACCAGTCTGACCTCTCTTAGGCATCTTTTTACATTTTTTTTAGATATCTCAGTTGTATGTAGCTATTTTTCCCTTGGGATGCATAGATCTTGAGCTTAAAAGGTGCTGATTATGCCTTCATGCAGTGTTTCGCCACCGGGCTGTTTTTGACATTTGTGAGATTTATAGTGCACACATGTGATGCTTTGGCACCATTTCTGTCTGGCAGAGGTAATATTGGTATCTATGCTTTGACCTGCATTGGGAGGGGTCATCAACTGGATATTTTTCTGTCAGCTGAGTCTTCTGATCGAGAAGTTTGTCAGAGTGCACAGTCAGAGTGCATTGCAATACAATATCTTTTTATCGAACATCCAAAGCCAATTTGACTGGCAAAACCCCAAGCCAGGTACAGCCCTAGTCACATCACCATGACATGTTAGTCTGCAAAATTTAAATAGTGGTTTATTTTCATGGTTTCAACAAGGTACGTCCCCGGAATATAAACTATCATCCATCATTATAAGTGAATACCAGGACCTTAATGACTGCTACATTATAGTTGACACCAATAACTCCAAAAAATTGCCACATGGACAATTAATCAAGGAAGACTTTTTTTTTCACCCAATGACAATGATCAGTTCTTGGCAAAGAGGTCTCAGATACAACTAATGAATTCAGCTAAAGTAAGCAACTTTTCTTGAGGAATCTTACGGTGTCTTATAACTTGCAATCCCTTCTGAACTTGTGACATGTGCTGCTAAAATTAAGCTAGCTTAAAATGAAAACTTAACATAAAACCAACATTTCTTCTATGGTTTCATGTTGGATAAACAGGTGCAGGTGATGTGTTAGCAGAGTTAACACAGAGCGTCATATCACGGAGCTGTCAGCTCTTTAAGAAGAAAATGGTTCACAGAGAAGAAATCTGAACCTTTAAATAGTGTATATTTATTTTTTATCCTTTGCCTGCAGATCTAAATCCTAAATCCTTTGATATTGGGTATTTTGTTCTCAGGTGATTGGTGAGTGTTTTGTGTCAAATCTTCTCCCAACAAGTTTCTGAAGGTTTAACACCAGTTCCATCCTGTAAAGAAGCAGTCTGTTCCACACTGGCCCACTGGCACACAATACTCCTCTGTTCACCGGATGCCAAATGGTCCAGTCATCACCCTCCATGCCACCCCCCACCCTCCTTTGCTATCTATCTCTCAGTCTTTTCTCTCTGTATCTGTCTTTCCCTGACCGTGACAGAAGCTGCCGATGGTCAGTCAGATTAGCATACGTCAAAGGGATTACTTCAAAACGGACAAAGAAAGGGCCGCTTTGTCTCTCTCATGGTGCTGATGACCCTGGAAGTTAGAGAGGAAACTGGGTGAGAAGAAAAAGCATTATGAGAGCTAATATACTGACCAACTGCAAGTGCCTGAGCTTGAAGGAGAACTAAGCCACTGGTTGTGTTCTTGGTAGTTATTCTGAAAAGCCTCTGACCCCTTCAAAAGGACATGTTGTCTTTTCAATGATACATTAACAGCCTCATACATGAATAATAATTTATGTTAAATACATTAGTATCGACTACTCAACCGGTCAAGTCAAACACTTCTGAAACAAAGACAAACCATTTCATTACAGCCTCTGCAGCTTTTGAGTTATCCGGTAACATGTCAATCGATACAAGCTGCAGTCCTTTTACATATTGTGCTATGCATCGAGAACAAAGTGTGACCCAGTGAACCTACAAACCAAACCCAAACTCCACCCTTGCGGAGTCCATCTATTCAAACTCTATTCAAATCTAAACTGACTCACAAACTGCACCATGATTCAGCCACCAACACTGCAGACAGAGTAAATTGCTCATAAATACACTGCTGCATGAACACCATATGGCCTTTGCTTTCAATGTTTTTCCAAACTATAAATATCACACTTTCATTTCACTAGGGCCAAGAACCTCCACTCAAACACATCTCCATAAGGTTACTCAGCAGTTAGTGGTGAGCTAAGGGATAAGTCAACAGAGAAGCCTATGCTTTGATATGAGTGCACTGTATGGTAGGTCACTGAGAATGACACTTGAAAAAGGGTAAATACAAAATTACATTTGTAGTAATGTTAGGCTTAAAATTGTGACAACTGCACATGTTGGCTTTGGTCGGCATAAACCAGGAACTGTGGATATGAAAGCATTTACCGTAAGACTTTTGCATTACCTGAAATAAAACATTTGTACAATATATTATCCAGCGGTAGCTCGTGTACAGTGGCTTAAAGAGCCCAGTACACCAAAACTGAAGTCATCACTACAAATGAATAAAAAAATCAAACAAATTAGGTAAATCTCTCTACCAAATTTATGACACAAAAGCCACATGTAACCAAAACACAGCCCATAATTAAGACACAAACAAAAGGAGAAACATGTTGCATTGTAATGAGACAAAGTGCAAATTGCTGTTAGACTAAGCTGACCTGCACAGCGGGAAAATCAACTGTGTTGAGACAGATCACCATAGATTACTACATGAATACTTGCATGCAAATGATGCAAATGTCAAACTTTCTAGACAAAAGGAGGAAACACTTTTAATTTTGAATATTGTCTCAAAGACAGATAAAACATTTGTTTAAATAATTCAAGATGAGTGAGTTCAAGTTCATGTTATCCTTTCATTTGTGATGTATCTGAAGTGTTATCCTTCTCCTGAAAGACACATTCCCATTGACGTTTAACTAACAACTTTTCCAGGCCACTTTGTTTCTATGTTTAGGCTTATGTAGTGTAACCATTTGCCATAAAAAGCACCATTACTGTGTTGAACGAATATCTCTGAACTAATCTATCACCATGTCACCAAATTTCAAACTTGCACTGTGAGTATGTCAAAGCATGTGTTTGTGTGTGTGTGATAAAGTACATAGGATTATTTTTTTCATTTTTTAATTTTGTTGTGGTTTCAAATTTGGTTTTGAGAACTTTGAAAGAAACTAAAGTGATATACAGAAAACAAAGTGTATCACACAGACTCCCACAGGTTGGATAGCTCCCAGTCCAATTTCCTTGTCTGCCATCAACCAGATTGAATAGTTTAATCATGTGGGCCAAGCCATCAATAAGTGAAGATTGCATAGTTAATGGTTCTAATAGGCTGTTGTGAAGGGGCATTCACAGTTAAATTGCTGTAATTGCACTCAATGAGTAACAAGGGAACAGAAAGAGAGTGGACTAAAAGAGACTGAATGCCTATCAGATACATGCACACACAAACATGCACAAAAGCCTGAAAACATGCTTTCAAGTCCAAATACAAGGGTATGCATTCACTCGCACGTGCACACAGACCTCCTTTTGCCCATCAAACATTTCCATGTTGTGGAGCATGGTCGAGGGGCAAATGAGAGGGGTAAGAAATGTTAACAGGCATATAAAAATTCAGCAGCACAGGGTGGGCTGTAGCCAGAAGGAGGTGGTAGGAGACACAGCAACAAGTGTACATAGCCACAGCTGACACTACTTGAGACACCCCCACACACAAAGGGGGGATTTAGCCCATGAAAACCAGTGTTGCTGTCTGGAAAGAGACCCTGCCAACTACAAGAAAACAGGCCATTGAGGAAAACCCTCTTGGACTGAACTGCATTATTCTAAAGGACTCAAGGCCTCTGCAAGCCCCCAACACTCACCACAAATGGCAGTCTTCCCTATTTGGCCCCCCTTTCTCCCTTTTGTGGTCAGCGTTAATACTACAACAATGTCTAAGGTGGAATTAATATGTTGTGCGGCATCAGGAAATGGGTTAGAAACACAGTTTAATGCAGCCATCCCGGAGTAAAAATACAGGTAACACTGGACCGTCTGTACTTTCTCTGCTTATCACTTTGAAATCAATGATTACATTACAGCAGCTGGGAAGCCAAAAGGAGTCATGTGGTGAAAACAGGATCTCTTAAACAAACCCTGGGGCAGCAGAGGAGAGGAGCAGGTCGCTCATCTGCTTAACACAAGCAAAACAACATCCACTTTGAGATTCAGTTTCTCTTCTGACATGTTGCTTTAAAGGTGACCTCACACTGCAGAACCTTTGGCTATTTCAAAATAAAACTGACCTTAGATTCCTAACAAAAATTGCACTGATTGAGAGAGAAAATGTTTGCATTGCCCTCTGTTATTTGATACAAGCAAAGTGTCACACAGCAACCAGCAAGGAGCAGATGGCAGTGACAACAGCATTATATGTGTGTTACAACATAACTGCGTTCTTATTACCCTTAAATGAATTACTGTCACAGTCTCATGATGAAGTTACTATCATTGTAATCTTTAGGGATCAAGAAAAGGAAAAAAAACATTTCATAGAGCCAGTATATGGTAACCAAGCTCCTTAAGCTCTGCAAATATTAACACAGGCTACATGAATATTGCAACCTCACGGTCCATAAAATTGCTCCATGACATAGATCCTCTCATGCTGGTGGCACAAATTTGGAGCTGTGAGGTCAGCTGGCAAAAATGGCCCGTAATACCATGTCCAGTCTCCTCATGGTGCCTTCTTGATGTTAATTTAGATTCAAATGAATTTTCAAAACACACAACCACTCACACCATTTATGGTTGTTGTGATTTTTTGGACAAAGCCAGAGACAAGTACACACTTCGGTCTATTTTGGCTCCGTTCACTTTGACTATGCTGAATTATTCACAAAACTGCCATAAGGGTAATAGTAGTAATGCTAGGCAAGGGCTATGCATGGAAAACCCTCATAAATAAAACAACATGTAACAAATAAGCATCATGTCAGTCAAGTGGCCCCACTGCTGCACTATGTAAGGCTATAGCCTTCAATGACTACTGACAAATTGCTACAAGCTGTTTCAGTTTTACAATATGTCTCCATTAACTGAGCCACAATTCCATTTTGACATTTTTTTTTAGTTTAAGACAGTGGACTTATAATAACCTACAAATATCTTATTTCAAAATTATGATCAAGCATTTTTTATTTCTCCAGCAATATCTTGTGATACAAGTTCCTACTTGGCTTTAAAACTCAACCAATTCAGGCTACACATGCTGCTGAATAAAAAGACCACTGTTGTTTGCAGATGGCTCTTAGCACTTGTTAACGGTTTTTCCCTTAAATAGGGATCAAAATAGTATCCTAAAACAAAATACTGCACTTTGCATGCACTCAATTCTTAACCTATATACAGTAATTCATCATAGTTTAACTTTCTCCCTGAGGGTTCAGGGCCTAACTTGGTCCTTTCAATTTTGCCCTTGCAGTTTACTAAACCTCTCTGCTTTCTTTCTCTATCAGAAAACAGTCCATGGTGACTCAGGGGGGCAGCATGCCTTCACAGTGAGCACAGCATTGGATCTGGACTTAAAGCCAACTAAGGTGTCTGATGGCTGCTATCTGCTGGATACGCTCATTCCTGCGAAGCACTGAGAGGCTTAAGTTGTGCTGAGGGAAACCCAACACCTATGAAGGGCAGTCAGGGGCCAAACAACACAGCATCACTCCTAGTGATGCTCACCAACTGTGCCCCTGCCAGACCCCTGCCAAGCACATCATTTTAATCTATCCGTCTGGGATCAGCAGTGCGACAGGAGGCTCGCAAGTCCACTGTGGACTCACAACAAAGATTAGTAATACCATGAAGTAAGATGGTGATTATGCATGGACAGCAGGGTGGATGGATGGATGGATGGATGGATAACTAGAATGACAGTAAAGAGGTTGTTAGAATGTAAAAAGAATGTGAATGAAATAGCAGTTTTTGAATGAAAGGATGAAAAGGTGGAAAGACAGATTAGTCTGTGGTCTTTCACACAGATGCCCTGTCTTCTATATCTGTTGCTCAAATCAACAGAGCAAAAACTAAAAATTTTTTCAGTTAGTTCAATAGACCATCAAGATGATCTCCTCCATTGACCGCGGTTTTGTCCCTCTAGTTTACAGAAGTTTGCTTTCATACATTTATTCTTCTTAAATACAAATTTTAAACCCAAGAGAAATAATGTAAAAATAAAACATTTATCACTTCAGATGTCTTCATCAGTCTTGTTGTAGATTTTATATAACTGAGTTATGCTACAGCAATAATATACTTGTATTCATATTTCATATGATGCCAAGTTTAGAAAATTGCTGGTAGTAAAACAGGTTCACCTCAAAATGTCAGGATGCAACTCTCAGAGACCTGAGAACTCACCACAAGCTAATGTTGCTGAAACCCAGTCACTATTAAGAAAGGCCAAAACTATCAAACAACCCTCCTTTATGTTCTTCAGCTGCCTCAGTCCTTTGCTTTGCACCACTTTATGACTGCATTCAAGCAGAAACAGGACAGCTACAATGAGAAGAGCTGTTGGTTACTATTTGTCCTTAAACTCCAAAATCGGATCAATTCAGGCCCTGGAGGTTTTTAAGATAAATGATCCATGAAGGTGTTTTCGGGAAAGTGAAAGTAAAAGAAATGGTACAGTTTAAAATGACAACACTTTAACCTCAGACAATGCATTTTCCTGTGATTCTGATTGAGCTGATAGTGATCCAAACTAATGCTTGGATTAAGAGTCTTAAACCACATATCCAACCCACCCTTAAGCCCCAAGAAAATAGCCTTGCTGCTGACAAGCAGTTTTCGAAACCAACTCTCTCTTTGCCCCTGGCCATGAACGGCGCAATGGGCTGCTGACAGGTTTCTCATGAACACAAGCCTGTTGCAATGACAGGAAGTGTTTGTCTCAATCAGCAGGTTGCTCGAATGAATTCTGAGAGTTGAGCCATGCAAGCATTGCATTCTTGGTTCCCACACCTCCCTCCCCCTACTCAGTGACCCTCCACAGCAGGAACAAAACCCTGGGAATGTGAGTTATGCAGGGCTGCAACCCGGAGATACCTGTTCAGACAACCTCCACAGGGCAAAGGCTCCAACCCAGGCCTTGTCCAAACCGCTGCATCCAACCCCACCCTGACCTTGGCTGCCTCCATATACATATTCCAGCTCTGTGGGTGTGAATAATCAAAACACAAGAATCTGCTTTTATGTCAAAGGCATTTACAAAGGCCAGGACAGCCAGGATAATTTCCTGGTGGTGAACACTTCCCCCTTGCAGGATGCACTTAATTAAAGACTTGATTTTCTGAGTCTCTAGCATGTATAGCGAGGGCATTAATGAAAACTTTTACAGTTGTCACGATGCCAAGCTGTGGATCTCATCAACATTTAGCCTTAAAGTTGCATTATATGATTTTTCTAAGTGGATCCTAATGACAAATAATTATCTGCTTCTTCAACTACCCAATCAGGCATGAAATGCCCCCCCCCAAAAAAGTTCTCACCAGATCCACGATTCACATAGGTCACCTATTTTGTTTTGAAATCGCCGAAAGTTAAGTGATTTTCATGCCTGCAGTGTTTCTTTTTTGTGATTTAACGTTAATTATACAAGCTAGTTAGCGTTAACAATTAATTTTCCACCGGAGGCATAAGATAGCTATGTTATCTCTCCTGCTGTGTTAACTAACCTTAAACGTCAATGACACGATGCCTCTTTCAGCAAGCTTTAATTCTTCTGGCGATATATTACCTGTAGCTAACGTTAAGCCTATGTCAACGAAGCTCCTGGGTAACTTAGATATACCAGAAAATACCGAAATTGTTGAAACCATCTCTCACCAAATTCAGTCAGGCAACTAATGTTAGCTATATTTTACTTTTCAAGGGCAAGGTGTTTTTTTTGTTCAGCTTCTGAATGCTTTGGTCTGCACGAGCGAACTGCTTGTACACTTCACAAACCAATCAAGTAGCAGTATTCCCCTACCTTCCCAGAAAAAAAATGGTGATGCGAGGCCCTTTGCGGTAATATTTCCATGCACTCGCACTTGTAGAGTGAATGTTTCTTATTTATCAAGTTCAAGGCTCCCTACAGGCCTAACCCTAACCCTCCATGCCCCCCCCCCAAAAAAATATTTTCTCATCAGATCTACACGATTCATGAAGGTTACCTATTTTGGTTTCAAACAGGGAATTTTGCAAAAAGGTGAGTGATTTTCATGTCTGCCAATACAAATAAGATTACTAATAATTTTCTCAATTTTTTAATACAAAAACTGGTTCATAATCTGCAGTCTGTGCACACTCTAGGGGAGTGTAGAGAGTAAATATGGATGAATTAATATCCCAAAGGTCTGACCTAACCAGATATAAATGTCATCAGTAATGTTTCCCTTCTCTCAAAGCTCTGATGGAACATGTACTGAAAAATGCCATCATGTTGTCTTTATTCTGAAAGTGTAAAAACATTCACATGGATGACAACATGTTGCCTTCCTAGTCTGCACTTTAAGGCTCTATCTAGTTGCAGAAGTTTGACATCTGCGTGACAAAAGTATGCTAAGCTTATATCGTCCTCTCCTCCTCCTCCTCCACATATATTAAACACCTGCTGTATTAGAATGTTTTAAGGCTACATTTTGGTAAGTAAATTAAAGATTCAAGATTCAAGATTCAAGAAGCTTTATTTATCCCGAGGGAATTTATTTATCCCGAAGCAATTTGACTATGTATTATCAGCACTAGTAACTTATCAGCATCAACAAACAGCATGCATCCTTGAACCTGTCACGATATCTACTATTGTAGGACTATAAACTGTTTTACAGATAAGTGATAATATAATATCAAAATAATGTAGAGAGCAATGAACTTTTAATTCTTGAAAATGTTTAGAGTATCTACAAAATAGTGACATTTTGCTCAGAGATATAGACAATAATTAATTTCTGAACAGACAGCATACTGCCAAATCTGGTTTTGCAAGTTTTTCACTGCTACACAATCAGCCCTCAATGTTAATGGACTCTCCTCTCTTAGTTGCTTCAACCCAAAGTGTTCTCACACTTGAGCCATGGAGCGTCGCTTTGAAACCCAAGTCTTCTTTCACCTAGATTTATGAAATCTTCGAAAAACAAACAAACAAAAAAACACTTGCCTCAACACACTATCGTCATTTCATCTTCACATGTGACTGTCATTGTGTAGATTTGTGTATTTGTGTGCATGTGTGTGTGTGTGTGTGTGTAAGCACTGCCTGAGCCCGCCCAGAGTGAAACTCTAACAAGTGAGCAGACAAAAAGAGGACAGAAGTATAACCAGAAGTGATAGCATGACTCAGGGCTGTTTTTTGCTCTGTTGTTGTGGTTTGTGCACTATGAAAATAACGACTGAGTATAGCATTGCAGTAGGAAAAACCCTACCAGTTATTCATTCAAATGGCTAAAACGCACTTGTTATCACAACTGGTAATACAGAGGTCTGCAAAAAATGATCATTTCCATGTCCATATATTATAATGATAAGCTGATAAGAGAATTATTTTGAAGCCACGTTCATACAGGATAAGTCGACAACTCATTTATTGTGACAGGTTAATAAACAGAACAAGCCATGGTAATGACCTTACTAAAACACAAGTCTCCTGAGAGACTCTCCTCCCAGCTGGTGCAGAGTAAAGGCCTCCCACCTTTTTCTAGGCAAGATATAAAAGAAGAACTAGGCTATTCCCAGGGAGAGCATGGTTGCCTGGCCAAAACTGCAGACTAACCATTGAGGTTTCGGAGTTTACACAGAGAAACTCTGGCTCTCTAGAGATTTCTCTCTGTGGCATTCAAATACAATTGAAAGAAGATCACTCCTTCACTGTCTTTTTCTCTATTTCTCACAGTCAGACACAGCCACCATAACAGTGACCAGATGACCAACAAAAAACAATGAGTGTGAACGATAAGGTATGATGTAGACATTGTGGGTCTACTTGGCCAGTACTTGAGCATGACATTTTAACTATGTACACTATCAGACGCTAAAATAACTATTTTGAAATCAAAGACCTGTGTGACAGCTCTGAAGTGTCTTAGATGATTCATTTTACCTGAAAAGACACTCCTCTAACCTTAGTTACACAAGTTATTTAACATCTAGAGGACCTTTTTCCAGGCAAGTTGGGTCTGCTGCACTTCTGCAGAATGACAGCCATGTGTGCATTCAAGAAGTATGCAGGCTCTGTTGAGAGGAACATGTGACTCAGTGAAATACAAAATAGTGTCATTTCCAATTTCAAGGAATTTCTACTGATGTCTTGGGTCCATCTAAGTTTTTACCACATCAAGACACAAATAATTCACATCATGACATAGCCTCAAGCAATGCTGGTTATGAAAATACGGGGTACGACAAAATACATGGCGTCCCGTATCATTACGCCTATAACATACAAATTTAAAGTATGCAGAACAAATGGCTGAGTTGGGATGTAATGGAAGTGGGCCAAGTGCTGAGTCTCCCAGTGGGCTGCCAGCTCAGAGGCTTGGCACTGTCAGCCAGTGACAAGCTCCGTGACACCACACTTGACTTTGCAGGGGCACAAAGGTTCAGTATTCCCTCTAGGCAATGCTACACAGGGCCAGCAACTCCTTGCATTTAGGGTGTGGGTGTGTTTGTTTTGTGGAAGTTGACTGTTGTGTCACGAGGAAATTTTGTCATTATGGTCAGTGCATATGCAGACATGCCCAGACTCTTTTTTTCTCCTTGTTTTCTGGGCTAAGCCAAGCAGTAATGACTGTTTATAGGCTACTGTATATTTTGTAGCTTGCCAGTTACTAATTGTAATAAATAATCACGTGACATTTTTGTTGCTCCTGCACTAAGGACACATGGACATTCCCACGGAAACAATCCACAAGAGAGGGTGTCAGGTGAAATTTCTTTGTAACGCATATCACCAATAGGTCATATTAGTGAAGAATAGCACATTTGGGTGAGCGTGAATTCTCAAACAGCGCGGGGTTAGTTTTTCTATCACTTAAAAAAGAAAAAAAGTTATAGTATGGGTACCAACTGCTAAGTTCCCAAAAGGTGATGAATCCTGTTATAAAGCAACAAAAGTAGTAAGTAGATGGGTTGACATGCTAGTCTAGTAACGTTAACGTTGATATTGCTCTATCACAGCCAACGTTGTATTCTCTAACGTTCGACTCTCCGTGAGACCGTAACAACATTCTCGACTATTTTTAAATCAAAAAATTCACACTGGAGCTGCTTTTTTTCCATCGGCTTGACGGTAAGTTTTGAAATGGATACAATATTGGTACTCACTTTGCATCAGAGGTCGGAGTTGAATGGTTTCTTGCTGGTCACAGCGTACTCCGACCGTTTCTTTCCAAAACAAACTTTTCGGATATTTTATTTTCCACCTTAGAAACCGTGATTTCTTTCTTGAAAGAACCTTAACTTATCCACGCTCTGTGCCTTCTACGGAGCACAACCTTTCAAAATGTTACGCCTCGCTGTGCCACTCTCCAAGACAGAAGAAGTGCTCTGTCAAGGCGCTGATTTGGAAACGGTTTGTTTGTTTAGACACAACGTAAGCGCGTAGTTACGAGGCAACAGAAAGCTGGTCTGAGATCTGCAGCGTACATGGCTTTGACACACAGTCCGCCCAATCCGTTCGTTCATTTGTCAGTGTTACTATTAGGGCGTGTTCATTGGTTAAACTCTGTATTTTTATTGGTTCACGGGTTTGCCAATCATTAGCTGACTCCCAAGTCGCTGCTCGCCGACAGGAGAAAACAAAACAATCACACCAAGACTGAACAATTGTATGAAAAATAGCCCACTGTTAACATAAATAAATAAATGTTGATAGTTAGCTGCATCTTGTTGAACAAAAGCAAAATGGTTTATTATTGAGGACTGCTATTTTATTTTAAAACACGGCCATTTACCTCGGTTTAGTGAAATCATTATAATTAGAATACCATAAATACATTTTACATCAATGCAAAATGTATATGTTTTATTGATTTAATGCCGGTCGGTCCAGACGGCCCCAAATTTCAATCAGCAGTAATAATTTCACTTAAATATACAACATGTTTTAGTAATTCTCTTATCCTTATGTTGGCTCAGCATCTGCTCCCTAATTGTGAAACCCTTGCTTAAAAGAATAAAATACCCAGGATCGTCTCTGTTTTACGTAATCTACTTTACCAAGGTATACGCTTACATGTTCTGTCTTGTTTTGTTTTTTTTTTACGTTGTTTTGTCAGTTTTTAAACTCTGCTCTAAAAACAAAATATTATTCAGATTTTTTTTTTAATAGTTGGAATAGATATTTTTTCTCTTTGTTTAAATTTACTCTATTTTATTAAAGAGTGGTCAAGTAACACAAGTGAGTAACATTCATATAAGTTTTGTGGCGTACTTATAGTAGAGTTGTAAAAGTGGTTTGATACCTCCCCCTGCAGGTCGTATTATGACAGCAACAAGTAGGCAAAGATCAGAAAAGGCACTTTGCACTAGATATAAGCTGCTTCTCTGCCATTTTTTTTTCTAAAAAATAGATAAAAGGTGGCTTTAAACAGCTGAAAATAGCCGGTATAGCCAAGCTAAGTGTGTGTAATTCTTACCACTGATCCTTGGAAATTATACTCACCCTTTTTTTATTATATGCAACAAACAAATGCTTGGACACTTACAAACTGAAATTATAAGTTTGTTGTAACATTGACCAAACAGCCTCATAAAAAACCCTTAGCTTGCCTGTGTGAACAAGTTCCAGAAATGTGCTAACAATAGAAGCACCCCCTTTTGTGCCCCAGTGTCCCCACATTAAAGTGAGCTGTGTGCCAAAATGCTGAACCACAGCTTCTTTTGTCCTCGGCCTTGCTAGGATATGATGTGGGATCTATTGTCTATGAACAATAAGGCTCAGCAGCTACTCGCTCTTAACCAATCAATTAAACCTGGTCAAGGCCACACAATATGAAGGGACTGTTCTGCATGTTAAATTTCTCTATATGTAGTCTGTAATGCTTCTTCTTGGAAAAGCTAAATTATTTTTTTGTTAAAAATGTGTCTCTTTAGGGGGTTACTACAGTATGCTTTTAACCATGGCGATGTATGCAGAATCTTTTCAAGGTTAAAAACAATAAATTCTATATTTCAAATGCAACACAGTCTCATTTTTACTTATAAATTGACAAAAAGAAATGGTCTCCATTCAATAACAATATCCGTAACCATATTATTTTTTATGCGGATACTATTTAGTCATAAATGTTACCTCACATAACTCAAAATCCCTTGGGGGACATCATATTAGCATTTGAAGGGTTTTATGCTTATTGTGATTTCTCGATAAAACTTGCATGCGATGTCAAAGTATAACCACAAGATGTCAGGAGAGAACAAGTCACTGCTAAATAGGCCTGTAATGGCCAATGAACAGTGTATATACTGCCCTTGATAACAAGCAGACTACTTGTATAAATTACTCTAATAGTTTAATATGCAAAAACAGAATGTAAATTACAATTCATCTAATACCAACAAAAGCTGACAAGTTTTTGTGAAGGATCTACTCCAGGCAGTGTCTGTCCCGGATGTTGCCATCGGAAAGGGGAGGTGGAGAATAAGGGTTGCAGTCCTGGTTGCCAGGTCTTTACATAACCTGCTTTTATCAATGGTGTCGATCATTATTTCTGAAACTGTCACTTTCTTGTAAGCACCATCGAAAAAAAACATTATACTTACACATGAGCGTATTTGAGTTTTTGTTATTTCACTCCACTAACTCTGTGTATTACAACCACGTTGCCTCTACAGCAATGTTGCAAATATTTTAGTAAGAGTTATCTGAAGTAAAAAAAAAAATATTTACATGGATATAAACCAACAAGCAATATCACACTGTGTCTGGCCGCGTGACATGATATGATGACATGGACTTCTCTACAGTGCCATGGATTTATACAGGGTTTCCAGTTCTATTAAACGTCTAATATCTGGCAACCCTGTGCGCTGCTTCACTGCTACGTTTTCTGGGCAGATAGAGACACGGCTGTGTGTGTCTGAGTGGGAGATGGACTGAGTGAGGGCGCTCTTACGACCAGTGCTGCCGATAGCATTGAAATACCCATAAGCTAGGTTGAAATAATTGACGATTTCAGGTCGCTGAATCAACAAGAAAAACAAAGTACCGTTAACAGTCTTTCACATCCCACTCTAAACACACTAACACGGCATTGATGGTAATGTATGCAAGGAAACAACCGAGACTCGGCGATGGGTAAACAGCTTTTAACGTTACTTATTCAGATTTTCCTTTTCCTCATAGCTACGCTTTGACAATCCGCCATTTTTATTGAAACCAAAATAAGTGTCTGGAAACTTACACGTTCAGCTGTTGCAGCACTTTCGAGTTTTTCTCTGTAATGACAATTGAAGCTTCATATTCACAACAGTTTTCTTTATCTTTGCAGGTGCGACCGAAGAGATTCTCAGCCCTATCAGGTACTTGTTAGCTTACCGTAGCTAGCTAGCTTGCTAGCAGCAAACAAGATTAAAATGGACACTCTAGTTCAGGCTTCTTGAGAGCACAACAGGCCTTAAGCAGTGCGGAAAATAACGCGAAAAGTAAGGATTTTGTTTGAAATTCTACTCTGGGCGCTGCAAGTGTTTCCTTGCGCAAATATTGTCAGGTTAAGACAAAATAGCCTGAGGGTGTTCGTCGAATTCAGCTGTTTTGGAAAAGATACAGACAAGTTTTATTACAGCTTAAGCTAATGATAGCTTGTTACTGTTAGCTTGTTTGTTAGCCAGTCCGATTAGGGCCTGACCGCAATCTGTCATTTTAGAGATATAGCTAGCTAAGTTCCCAAAACATCAAATTGCTCTAAACGTATGCCACAAACTAATGTATAAACAATTAAGTCCGTATACAGTGGAAAAAGCCTAAACTAAGACTAATTCTAGGTTGTCGGAAAAATGATCTGTTTATCACTTCATTATCAGAAATATTGATTGTTGTTAGCATTAATAAACTAATCGTTACCAAGAAACGACCACTTTGTAATATTGAAATAGAAAGAATTGACTGATATAAATCTTCTGCTCTCAATTCATAAAACATGAGCAGCATGAATGGAAATTAGCTTTGCAAATTAATTCCTGAAATATTAAAACTTTGATGCATAAGTATCCTGACATTGCTGTACGTTGAACAGTCAAATGTGGTGTTTAACAAGGGGGTTACACTGGTTTGTTAGATCCTCTGATGAGAGTGAATGGTTTGAATTGGTGTTTGCACAAGATAAGAGATTATAGAGATGTCTTTGATTTGTCTTTACAGACTCTCAAATATTCATCCAAGAGCCATCCAGGAGGAGACCACCGACATGAAAAGATGCGGGACTCCTCGGATGTCACTCCCCCCTGCAAAATACTCAGGAGGTCTGACAGCCCTGAAAACAAACACATTGACAACACAGGCCACAGCAGAGCAAAGGCTGTCCACACACACCGGGCCAGAGAGAGGGATGGAGGTGAGACACAGCAGTTGTAGTGAACTGAATGGGTAAAGAAAGTGAACAAATTGCTTATTTTAATGGCTTTAGATAATGCTGTCAGGCAGGCCTGTAAACTTAAGCACTGAAGTTCTGCAGCTTTGTGATAATTATTATTATTATTATTTTTTTTTTACATTCAGACATAAGTGTTACATTCCTGTTGTTTTAGTTATGATTCAAATATATGTAAAACATAAAAGAAAATTTAGTGATGACAAATATGTAACATCCATTTAAGAGGGAGGCATATTTGTTTTTGTCCGCTGAGTAACCTCAGTTGTCTGCAATGAACATTGCGGTTTCTGTAATAACTCAATTTGTTGTTTAGCTGACCAATTTCAGCAACAATTTGTCAGCAAGACATTTCTTAAAGGTTTTTGAAAAGTGCAATTTGAGTGATGGAAAATGGAAACATTTTCTTGGGTAACATGCAACATTGTGTTTTAAATCTTGTTATAGTTTTGTTTTTGTAGTATGTTTTGTATTTAAGAGAACGTTAATATTAGTAAACAAAGCATTCCTGCAGTTTGCTAAATCTGATATATTGTCAATCTAGCAGTTAGATGTAAATTGATTTACAAACAGTACAGTTTTTGTGTATGAGAAAACTTAATTGAGATGTGGAGATCAATTGTAGATAAACTTGGGTTCTTTGAGCTGCGAGAATCTAGTCTGCATACAGTCTTTTCTACAGCTGTTTCTTCAAAGTAATGCTCCAAAAAAAGAATGTAGGATTAATGCTGAACTGCTGCAGTCACTTCTCAGTGTGCAATATCTCTTGCAGTCATCTTGTCTACGGACAAGACAACAACTAAATAACTGAGATTATACATTAAGTAGCGTTTCTCTTCCAGGGTTGTCAGAGATACCTTGTCGAAATGTTGCTAGTTGGTTGAGTTAGTTTATAAAACAAGGTGTGAATATATCAGGAACACAAATAGTAATTGGAATTTGTTAATAGAGTTTAGGAGATGCAGTGTTGCATTTTATCTTGAGACAAAATAGTGTCTAAGCCTGGAGAAATAAGAGTTGTCATAAATTTTTTAAGTAGTAAGGAAATGTTTCTAGCCAGCTGATACCTACATAAGATTCTTTTTCTGACAAGACCCAGATGCAAAATGACAAGTAGTGTGCTTTTGCTCACAGCCAATCTCTTCAAGCATTCTCAGATTTAATGTGAAATGTGATTAGCTCACCAAACTCTGCAGTCCTCCTGGGCATTTTTGTATCATACAGCTAACTAGTTTTTGATTTCTGGTCCAGAACTTACTGTATTGGTTAATTCTTACCCGACATCATCTCCGTCTCCATCTTCAGCTTGCTGCTGCTCTCACCACTCAAATTATTAACCCGCTATGCATTGCATATTTTATAGCAGCTGAGGACCCAGCTAAGATTTCCCTCAGTAGCTGGTGGAGACTAAAACAGAGATACAAATGAGAGTTTTGGACCAAGATTTATCAGGTGACCAGAAACATGGCTTTAAATCAATGCTATTGTGCTCTGTGTCTGTTAGATGTGTAAACAAGCAACAACATTTGTCATTAAGACTTCAAAAAGCTTTCTTGAGTCAAGTGTAGGTAATAATGAGCTTGTTGATTAAACTCATTGTCAAGTTGTAGCTACATGTGTGAATGTTTTCAGCTGCCTCTCAAAAAAGAAAATTTCTGCTTCAATAACTGAAAGGTGATTAGTGACAGGGACTCCAAATTTTAGCATAGATTTGAAATGGTTTGTTGAATGCTGGTGACTCAGAACCCTAGTCCTGACCAAGCCAGGAGCTGTAGACAATGGAGGGGAAAAGACAGAGGCCTGCTTACTATAAGCTAAGCATGTAAGCTACACAAGTTGGTATGATGGTTAGTGCGTGTAAAAGCACCAATTCTGGATATGATAGTGATTTTCTTGTCCCTACACTAGTGTTAGTCTAGCCGATATTATCCATTTTGGATTATACATTTTAGGAGGCCTTTGGGTAAAAATTTTATCATCTCAGTTTGTAGACTAAGAGTCTGTGTAACATTCAGATACCTTCAATAACACATTACTAGTCAATCCTGTAGATGCCAATCTATTGCATATGTGTTGAACAGGGCCATCACAAATTAAAATCAGCAGAACTACTGCACATCAGTGATAGATTGACTGCATTTAATAGGGCCTTTCTTGTCTCAATGACCGCTCAAATGCTTTTCAACACAAGTCTTAGAGATTTAAGTTCTCCATCACCGTGATTGTTTGATTCCAGAGGTTTTGTTAAGGCACATGATTTTATGAATTGGCTCTGTTGCCATTTGAATAGATACATAAATCAGCCGTCAGCCACCTACTCAAACAAGTTATTTTGTCTGACTGAGAACCTTGCATCCATATGGGCATTTAATTTCACAGCATCATAAAATGTATCAACAGAAATTTGATTATTCATTCTAAAGCTTCAATAAAGCTTAAATGACAAAAAAGACATTTAGAATGGCTCTATATTAGAGCTGTACCTAATGCATAAATGCACACAAGGTCTCTTTTAATGGGGAGAAGAGCTCATTTGTAATGCGAGGGGATTGCTATATTTCTACAGTGCCCATGGAAATAACTGCAATCCACATTTCTGGTGGTGCTGAAGGCACATCACTTATAGATATAGAGTCTACTTGTATGTAGGCTAACACATGATCTAAAAATACAGTATGTCATTATTGATGATCTTATACACTGTTGGTTGCACTGCATGTTCTATGGATTTTTAGCCTTTTTTAACCACCCATAGGTTATGTTGAAAACAGAGGCAAGAGAATTCCCCTTTAGGCAAATCTTTCACTGCCAAAATGAAATGTACTTATCGTTCTAAACTAGTGGTGCATTTTATTTTTAATTTATTTTATTTCTTATTTTATTCTGTAGAGCTATATGTAGTGTAATATGAAAAATAATAAGCTGAAAAGTTATGTAAATAGTTGATTATTTGTAAGACTAATCAGTGAGTCAGGCTCTAAAAGAAAAGGTAAGGTTAAAGCTCTTTCCAACTTGTTGGCTACATTAAAGGAGCAGCAGTGGTAATGTGTGTGGTGGTGTTGAAACATATTGTTCCATATCATATGTTTAAACAAGTAATAAAGGCTAATGTAGGCGTGTCCTTTGTGACAAATTTGTTTTAAAATTGACAACTGGGATTATGACATGGCCTAGAAAAATATATGTTTTTGCTTAAATCCTGAAATTAGCGTTATTACACAGACTAACACACCTGAGGCACAGCAGGACCATCTAAGGTTTAATATCTTGCCTAGGGACACTTTCCAATGTTAACTGCCGGGGCCAGGGATTGAAACACTGACCCTCTGATTCGTAGACAACCTGTTCTTCCTCCAAACTAGAAGCTGCAGCTGTGTGTGTGAGCATCTGTTCTAAAGTATAATCCAGCCTAACAGTCTCAAATGCTTAACTTTGAGAGTGCTTATTTTTGCTTAGCTATGAGTCCAGTTAGAAACCTTGAAGCACTTCAGACACAGAAGGTATCTTAAGGTAAATAAACAGGGATATAAGAATCTTAATTTTTTAAGTCCAGACCAACACACTGAAGACACACAAGACATACCAGAGACTGTGGTAACTTGAGTACAGTAGCTGCAATGTGCTGTTCTGAGGAGAAAATCTGAAAATTGCTGCTTCTCTAACGGATGGACACGGGGGTTGACATGTATCGTAGGACCATGGCATATATTGACATACTGTAAGCTTAAAAATGTCAACGAGTGCAGGTTTACACAGAAAACAAGGATGTGGTTCTTCTGATGCTGGTTGTACACAGTCGCTGTTTGCAACCCCTTGGGCTCTGTTTCTTTTTAAACTCAAACTTGTACTTGTTGACTTGTGTGTGGTGTGAAAAGGATGTATCAAAAGCAGTTAGAAAAGCCTGACCATGTAAGATCATAATATGAACCATTATAATTAGTAATACTTGCTACAAGTGAGAGTCCTTTACAGGTTGTTGGCTTCCTTTGTGGAACTGATTGTTAGCAGACAGAAAATGGAGATTATGTTTTAGAAAGAGTAGCCCTGGTGGAATAGTTTTGATTGTGCCTTTATATTAAAGTTAAAACAAAGGCAACAAAATGCTAAGCTTTCATCAAGAGTCATTAATAACATCATCAACCACAAGAAAGTGTTTGACAGGCACACAACCATTTATTGCATACAGCCATTAAAAACTGAAAACAGTTAGCTGATTATGAGCCTCATCCTCCACTGTCAGAGAAAACTATCTAGGAAATGAGACATTTTAATCATTTCTAACTTGTTCACAAAAATATATTTCTCTAAAAACACAAGAGGCCATCCTGCATCAGCAATAGCCTTGCATAGTCCTCAACTTCCCACCAACCATTGTGTGTTGGTTAGCTGAACTGTATTAGTTGAGGAAGGAGAGGCAGAGATGGATCGCCAGCATGTGTATGCATGATGATCAGATACACACAAAATTAAACATGGCGCCTAACAATGGTAACTCACTGTGTAAAATCAGGGAAAAAACAGGATTCATCCCCTGTGCATATTGATAGCGAGTGTTCAGCATCTTGTTGTTTAGAACACAAAACTGTCAGTATAATTGATATACAAATTGGGCTAAATGTACCTAATTTCAAGGTAATTAACTTACTTTTGGTATTGGTGAATAGCAGAGTAGAAAACATTTTGATGTTGCTTTCCTAGGTGAAAATAAGTTACATGGGACCAGCATATGGAAGAAAATTCTGTGGTAGCTAACTGAGAATTTTTGGCTGCTGTCGGTTTGATATAGTTTGTGAAAGCTGGAGTCTGTACACAGCCAAAGACTGTTACTGATAAGACCCATCACTCTTGAACACTGTGCGATACAACTGAACTGTGTGTTTTTGTGCTCCAGCAAGAGCAATAGAGGTACCCTCTTTTCTAAAGAAATAACTTAGCTAACGGCATTAATTGCATTGCATTTCTTTCAGAAGAATCTTACCTAATGTACTGTATATAAATGTAATTGTTCGGTATTTGGATCCCCAGAATTTTGAGCAGTGCTTATCATCTCCTAAAACCAGTTTCCTTGGGATAGCCCTTTGTTGGATTTAATAGTCCATGGAGAGAGGAATGACATCAGATGGAATTTGAACAGATATCTGAAGTTAAAATACTGATTTCCACTAAAAGCAGCACCTAAGAGATGTGATACAACTGCAAATTTTAATATAACGGAAGTATTTCGTCATCCTAGTGATGCTCCCTTTGTTTGCTTGTTGGCATAAATTGACATGAGTCATTGAGCTCTTTGCTGCAATGGGTTTTTGTTGCACTGAAGTTCAGTTGTGGGTCACTTGGTCCACTTAGTACTTGTATTTTCAAATGGGGCACAACAAAGCATTTTGGGCAGATGGCACACATCAAAACATGAGAAGAAATGCTTTGGGTTCATTATTCTTGATAACAGCACCTGAAAAACAGCCTGTACTAGACAGAGTCAGGATAACCCATTTATTTAATTCTCTGTTATCAAAATAACTGCTGATCATCTTGAAATGTAACTTTATAGCTGTAGCATCCAGTCATTTTCTTTTAAATCAAAAACTAAGTGAGAAAACTGAGTTTCAAAACATTCTGAACATTCCTTGAAAAGTAGTCAAGTAGGGGATCAATGTCGATTTGTGTGTCATTGCATATTCTGTATTGGGACCATGAGGAGAATGCCTGTCCTTGGTGTGAAAGGGTTACTGCTAGGCCTGCATGATTAATCGTTTTAGAACCTTGATGTTGATTCACCCCTACATGCGATTTCATTTCTAAATTACGTCGATTTTTTTTTTTTTTTTTTACAAAATCCGGCGG
>JAPZDZ010000013.1:13892830-13911826 GCA_029783805.1 Acanthurus tennentii | reverse complement strand
GCCTCATTTTTGCATTCATAGCAGGAGTCTGTTGAACTTCTGGCAGCTATAGAGACTATGCCATCAAAGCCCAAGGAGAGAAGGAAGATAAGCCTTTCATTCCTCTCTTAAAAAAAAAGTAATTTGGTACATTGAGGACTGCCAACAGAACCCACTACAACACTATCAGTATTTATTGCTTTGACTCAGTTTAAGGTTTGATGTGCTGAACTCTTGATGCATTTAACTAAAGGCTCACTAAATTTGTGCCAAAAAAAACCCCTCAAATGCTGCCCTTAGAAAGTACAAAACCCTACACTCGGTCACACGCTCCAGAATACAAATACCTCATATCAGCACAAATGAAATTATTAATTGCATACATGTCATCATCAAAGTTAGTGCTGCCTGTGTTTTCATGCATTCTCCAAGGTGGTTCTCAAACTGCAGTGGCCCCACTGCAGAGACTTACAGAGGTGGGGCAGAGGTAAACGGGAAAAACATGGAGTTAAAATGACTTCTTTGAATACAATTTATTCAGTGAAAATAAGAAGACCTTTTAATCACCACCAAAAAAAGTTGCATTGTTTTAGGTTTGTTACAGTAATGCAAAGTAATGTTCATGCTTTACAGCATTATAGTAGCAAACAATTTTGCAGATACAGAATTTAAAAATGGTAAAGTGATGCAGTGAAGTACAATCAAAATTATCAGTTTACCTCATATGATGTCACATTTTATGGTCAATGTTTGACATTACTTATAAGTCAGGCTCCATTGTACAATACCTGTATTTCAAAACAATAAAGCATATTTATTTAATACATGTCTGCCAAAATCAACACTGCCTGGTGTAAATCCCAAAGATATTCCTCTCTGCTGTTTGTATAAAGTTTACTGATGAGAGCTGACGAGTAAACGGCCCTTTGACAGCATTTTGTGGTGAAGAATTAAATTGCCATGATGATTATAATGAAGCTGTACTTATTTACAGTGTTGTGCAAACTACTATATTTTAATGATATGTCATTTTGAGAATTAACATTCAGAGAATAAAATTCAATGGGCTTTTTGAAAATTGAGCCAATGTTGTTAAATACTTGAGTACCTCTCGGGTCCACACTAACTGTAATATCACCTTGTGCCTACAGATGGCAGCAAAACATCTTTATTTGCATGGAAAAATATATTCTTTGGAGTTAAAGAGAAAAAAAACTGAGAAGGAAGGTTAAAAGCATTGATGTGGGGCTGTCACATATTATCTGATTAATCTGAATACACCACAAAACATTTACTGTAAGACATTTTAAAAATTTAATTAAAAATTGCAACCTTTAATGAGGCAAAAGTAAAATAATAAAATAACTTCACGTGAAAATAGACTATATTATTGTTTTTTGTTTGTTTGTAAGTGTGTTTGTTGTTATTGTGTGCCTTTAATCAAGTAAATACACAGGCCTGCAACTAGCTCATTTGAGACAAGACAGCAATATTACACAGTCACAGGCAGAGGACAGTTTCTCTTTAAATTAACACACAGTCGCACCTTTCCAATGGGTCATTGGTGATGATTAAGATTTTTTTTCTTTTTGTGGCTTTGTTCATTGTTTTGTTGTTTGTTATTTTGTTGGGGTTTTTTTAGAAAAATACAGCGCATGTTACCTGAAACTATTAACTATTAACTATTGTTTGCATTTCTAATGATGAAGAATGTACATTTCACTAGAGAAGTTTTATTCGCCAGGTTAAAAGGCCTCAGAAAATGCATAAAATTCTCAGTCTAACCTGCAGAATGGGGATAATCATATAAATATTTTCAGCTGATACTCCACCTTTTTGTCAGGCACTGATGGTTCAAGGTAGCATCATGGAGAGTTTCATCAGTACATCACTCCTGAGGATCATACAGATTATCTACAAAGTCATCTGTGTGTGTGGCTACGAGAACAGAGTGCTTCTGAATTAATTCTCCACATAAAACAAGAAAAAAAAAACAGGTGGAAGCCGTCAGTTTCCTGTCTCTGAGCAGTCCAGATAAAGTCTGCATGAACGCTTGTGAATGCAGAGCCTGTAACCCAATCTGCAACATCAAAGCTGCTGTGAACAGTTTCCCCTGCACATCTACAGTATATATCCACATAACTCTCTGATGCAGATACTATTTGCTCCATTATCTTGAGAATAAAATAGATCACGGAGGATGGAGACAGTCAGCCTGTCTCTGGTTCTTCAGAGACCTTGATATGGCTCACATCAAAGAGATGAGAGGAAGCCAGGAGGTGTCGGAGGAAGTCTGTCTGTCCTGGTTTGTGTCCTCATGTATTATGGAGAGCGCCAGTTTAAGATTAGATCTTCAAAATGTTATTGTTCCTGTCATTTTGGCTAGTCAAGAGTTTTGTTTTTTTTTTTCTGAGCACTAAATTAAAGCTGGTTCTTGTGTTTATGGTTCAATTTAAAATCAAGGGAAGACTCGACCTCCATTTCCCGCTCTGCGGCCATCTAGCCGTTGTTGCCCCAAGCAGTAGGGGGGCTTTTGTTAGGCAAAGTATCTATTGTCTGTACCAGGTCACACCTATGAGCGTCTCCTAATGTGTGAAAGCAGACACAACCTGCAGGGTGTAATAGTTCCCTAAAAGGCCACTTACATGAACCCCCGAGTGCTGAAGGCTTGTTGACACTCATCCTCTCAGCATGAAAAGACACACAGTTTAATCACTGGTGGGCTTTTCTGTGTCATGCTTCTCTGTCTGGTGGTTTTGAGCAGGTACACATTATATATTTGTGGCAGAGCTGTTTTGTCTTATATAGTCAGGAAAAATTTTAAAAAAATTAAAAGGGTCACATTCATTTTCATATCAAGTTCAGGTTAATTTACTATATACTGGAAATACTGTTTTATAATGTCTCCTATAGCTGTGGTAGTCATAGTAAATATATCTGTAAATATGTGTTTATAGTAAGTATACTTGTTCTAATGATCCTGTAAGAGTCATTTCAGCAGAGAATTAGCGATTTTTAGCTCAAAGCCTGTGTTCAAAAACTGATGGTGTTAAGTTTGTGCTGCAGGTATGTGCCATGACAAGGCAGAGAATGTCTAAAAAGATGTCAGAGTTGCATTATGGGAGACAGAGGATTTAAAGCTCTTAGCTTGAACCATAAAGGAGCCCATACAGAGCTAACCCCCATATTTTCAGAGGGGAAAATAATGTTGTGGCTGGAATGCCCCTTTAATGTTTATTGCTGGATCTGTCCTAGTGTTTTATTAAAAAAATAAAATGCATTAAACGATGTGTCCGCATGCTTAGGAAAACATAAATGCTTGTATCACGTTTAGCCGGAAGGTGGCGATGTTCAACTATACAAAATGATTAGAGGTGGGCTTCGATGGAGGTGCTGCTCACTGTCTAGTAAAGGGGTATTTCTGATCATATTAATATCAGCTGTCTTACTGAACTTATAATAGAAGCCATAGTCTTAATAAAGTGTACATTGTGACGAAGGGCCTTATGAAGGAGGCTGATACCTGCGCCTTAATAACAACAGTTACACCCAGTTTCACAGAAACTGTTGAACATAAGAGGCCATTGCTCATAATGACCAGTGATCCAGCATGAAACTAGTATTTCTGGACTTCTACCTTTTTTATGCAGTTCCCAGTATGGATGATGTATCACAGTCTCAGTATAGATGATGTAACGCCAGCCGTGGACTGGCGCCTCTGTTGAATTGCAGATAATTATGGTAATTGTAGTGCGTAATTTTCCCTGTTCCCTAAAGCAGTATCCTCATCCTGTTGTCTGTTAGGCACAGTTAAGACAGGTATGGAGCTCTGAATATAGTCCTTCCGCAGTAACACCCCACGCCCCCAGGATATAATATTATTATTATACCTAGACTATCTGCAGGGTTGAAGGCTGTTGTTTTTTAACTGTCTTTTTTTCTTTTATTGAACTTTTCACTGTATACATATTTAACTAATTGAATATATAAAAGCACAGTAATTATAAAGGAAAGGTAACTTGTCCCAGAAAAGGGGCTTGACATTTTTTTGGAACCGAAAAAAAAGCAGTTGTTGCTGATACAGATCGCGCGCGCGCACGTGTGTTTTGCATTGCAGTTTGTTAAAGGGCGCGCGAGCCCCTGTTTGTGTACGTGTGTGTTTGTGAGTTTTTCCGTGTCGTCTCGGCGGCGCCATGTGCCTTTTTGGATTGCTAATTTCTCTAAGCGGCTCTCCGCTCCTCCCAGCAGCAGCAGCAGCAGCAGTCTGGTAGCCTGAAGGGAAGCGGCTCAGCGCGGCGTCAACCTGGCTGCCAGCAGGATGACACTGCAGGTAGCTGCTACTGGTCAGTCTGGCTTCACTCACACAACACTCAAAACAAGTATGAAATGTAATTAATGGATCCTGTGATGACTACATTCGTAGAACTCTATGTGAAAAACAACTAAAGTCGTTACATGGATTTAATTTATCCATTCTAGCAGCAAAAGTATCAGTATTTTGGGAAACTTTTCACTGTGAAACTCCTTAATTACCCCCTCCTAGTCCTGCTGGTGGCCTACAACACAGAGCTGTTTATTTTTTACTTAATATCTAGGCTTAATGTTAGAAGTTACACATACTCTTCCATATTTGGCAGCACAAACTCGCCCATGTTTTAAACATAAATGTAACATAATGCATCTATGACTTCAAACATTAAAATGTCTGCATAATAAATGTTTAATTCTTTTTTAAAAAAGGTTAATAACCTGTTGGATAGCTCAACGCCTTGACTCCGACTGCATCACTGGCGTGGTAAGTGGCTGAAAAATGTTTGTATACACATTAAGCATTATCCGGGATAGCTTGTAAACCTGGCGGTGATCATTAGTGTTCAACGGTGACATATTGAATACCATATTATCGAAATGATTGATTAATGAAGTGATTGGCTTAAATTTAACTAGTGAGCTAGAGAAAAAAAGATAGAATACCGGAATTTGGATAATTTGGTCAAGAAAATAAAAGGGTTAGAAATTGGGCACTTAAATGATTACAACGTACAGAAAAGTAAAACAATGGTGAAAGACTGGAATCGCTGCATATTAGGTAAAATACAACAGGAGCCTAAGGGATCTGCTTGAATGCCCATGTCCAACAGAACTGTCAAAGCTATTGGCTAAACATAAAAATGGCTGTTTGTTGCACTCTTGCACTATGGGATAAACAAAAACCAATAACATACACTTTGCACTTCATCATTTATATTTATTTTATATTTTATATTATTCACTCATTCGATCCAATATTTTATATGTTATGTTTTTTATCACCTATCATTCATTTCTTTGCTTTTTTAAGTCGCTCAAATGTTTTACATGGCGTTTTACAGTGAAAAGAATAAACATGCCTTGATTTATTTTGAAAAGAAGTTCCGGATACAATGTTTACACGTATATTGACTAACTTGTCCCTCGGTAGTTTGACCAATCAGATCTGAGGGGGCGGAGCTCTGACAGACCACAGCTATTTCTTCTGTTAAATCTTGTCCGTCTGAAGACTGCGTGTAGTCTCTAGTCCGGCGAAGTTGTCCGTCTTTTCTATCATTTGTCCGTCCAGGAATACCAAAGTGATGCTTCACCGTGACCGACTGCATACAGAGGCAGAGCGGGACAAGCGGTGACATCTTTATATCCCACATCTTCGTCTTCCCAGGAGGATAATTCTCTTCTTTTCTCTTTCGGCTTGAAGAAGACGCTGTTTTGCGTCCTCTAGCAATGTCGGACCGCTTTTAAAAACAGATTCGCTCCCGACTTTTTTCTCAATGAGGGACAGCAGACTTTTTGGAGTGATTTGTTTGCGACATTTGTTCCCTGAAGGATTGTGAGCTGCCGTGTTTCAGCGCAGGAATGCCTCATTTTTCCCCGTAGCTCCATGTAAATCTTTTTGTCGTCCAGCTCTTCGCCTAGCGGACTCCTCCGCTGCTGCTACTGGATATACGAGGACTTTGCGCAGTAACTTGGTGTAAATGGATCGCCAGTCCAGTTTCATTTCCATTTGGCTACAACTAGAACTCTGTGCCATGGCTGTTCTTCTTACTAAAGGTATTAATCAAATCTGCGAACATGGGAGTTTTGTTACCTTCTTCAAATCAGGCTACAAACAGTTCATGGCAGTAATAAAACAAGACTGAACTTAAACCTCAGTCAGCGATCCTCACCCACTCTCAGACTTTGGTTTTAAGAATAATCAGTGTGAAAGAAACGATCAATTTTAGCAAGACAGCAAAGCAGCAATTAACCCATTAAGTCCTATTTCGGTCAACAAAGGGATAAACAACTGAGTAGGATTGAGATTGTTTTACTTGTTTCCATTGTGAGCTAATTTGATTCATTTAATTGACTGATTTAGTATCTTAGACTTACAGCATACACATTATCCTCAGATCAGATCCTTAAATGACTGCAGTGGAAACAGCTTAAATGACCCTAACTTAAATTAAGTTACTGGAAGTTCTTGGAAGAGAGAAAAAAAGAATACTTTTTCTCATATAAAACTCCAATTTAAGCCTATACTCTTTGTAACATTGTCATTTATTCTCTCAAAGGCTCAATACACAAATCATGTCTCCCTTTAGCCAGTATGTTTTAATAGAATAACTCATGTTCAGCGTAGTCTTGAAGCTGCCATTCATAGAGTAGTGAGCAGGGCTAAAATGCCCCGGTGCTCGCCCCGTTTCACTCCCCCCCTCAGCCCACAAAGGGGCCTCTCCTTACTAATGAAATATTCTCCAAATGACCTGCCTGGGCCCTGCTGCTCCAATCATTCACAGGGAAAACACTGATCTGATGAATGTGCTCCTGCCCTGCAAGTTGGTGCTTTTCAAGAGGCACTAGCAGTGAGAGGTGCAGGTATTGTTTGTGAAAGTTTTAGGTCTTAGCAGCTGTTTTTAGCTCAGGTTTAAAATGCAGCAAAGTAAAAAACACAACATAATACCTTTGGTTCTTGCTTAATTGTCTTGTGTGAGGAGTTATTTCAAGTTAAATGCCGCATTATACTTGTTTTAACATAAGATTGACACTAACCCAGTGAGGAGTAGGCATACATTACAGGTTATAGGGATGCAGAAAATAAACAACATTTGTTGTCTGATACTGTAATTATAAATATACTGAAAAGAGGCAGCGTTCATAAAGACCATAAAAGCTTATAAGCAGTAGTTCTTAAACTTAATTTTAAGTCAAGTTTCTCTTTTGTTAGTGCAGGTCCTTGGCCCAGATTAATGTTTTGAAAAGTTTCTAAAAAGAAGCCGCGGATGAGGTAATGAGTGGGCCTGTGTAAAGCAGGCAGCCGTAATGATAAGGTTGCTGGAAGCTCTTTAGATGGGACCTCAGTGCTCCCTGCCCCCCCCTCCCCCCCAGGCACTCCTGACCACAAGTAAAGCGTTGCGTGCAAACGGGGAAAGGAGACTACTGCGCAGCGCTCTGGCCCCCCCTCTTTACGAGTTTCCTATTGGGTTGAAAGAAATTGACTTTGGCAAACAAACCACTAATTATAAGCTACACGGTTCCTGTTTTATAATACAGACAAAAAGGGGCATTTTGCACAAGAAGCTCTTAAATTTAGGCCTATTTGCTGAATTGATGCAAATATGGAATATTCCCATGAGATGCTTAAAGTTACCTGGCTGTTTATTGCAGGGAAGAGTGGACGCTTTGCCAGCAAGTTCTTTCAGCATAAAAGTAAAGCAGAGCACAGACTGCATCTATTAGGGTTAGGCCCCTAAAACATTAGTAATAGAAGTAGTTTTGTGGTTGGACATGCATTCATACAAACTGACATAGCTGTCATAAAAGTTGCAAGAAAACAAACCTTTAATGAATTGTAGTATCTCTTAATACTGAATCTTGAGAGTCATGAACATTCTGCTAAGCTTAAAATCAGCTCATGTTACAGTCTAACTATGATTGACTTATCTGGAATGAAATATTTCTTAAAATTTTCAAGTACAGCTTTCAATGGCAAAACATCTCTAACCTGGCCTCTCTTTGCTTTATGCATTTTTAGGAGAAATAAGGTGTTACTGTGATGCACCGCACTGCGTAGCCACAGGATACATGTGCAAATCAGAACTGAACGCCTGCTTCACCAAGGTCCTGGACCCGCTGAATGCGAACTCTCCCCTCACCCACGGGTGTTTAGACCCTATCGCCAACGCGGCGGACATCTGCAGCAGCAGCTCGAGGAGTGCGGACGCTCTGAGCGGAGTTGCGGCCACGACACTGGAGTGCTGCCATGACGACATGTGCAACTACAGAGGCCTGCATGACCTGGCACACACCAGAGACTCAACAGGTAAAGAAGAAATGTCACTGAGCTCAGTCACTGGCTGTCAGGATGTTTGTTTTTGGCTGAAACTGAAATATGAAATTCCCTTTAACTGGTTTTCAAATGACTGGACTCTCTGGAGGGAATTTATGATTCCCCCTTAGCAAATATTTCAATATTTTCCCCCTTCCTGTTCCAGGGCAATACGTTGAGCTGTAGGGTTCTTCAAACACTTTCCTGTTTATGGACACACAGGCCACCCTTGCCCCCTCCTACTCGTTTTTCTATTTCCCAGCTTTACAGAACTTCAATTTGACTTTTAATGGGCTCCAGCTCTGTGCCTGGGAAGGCAGGGAAGCAGCCAGTTTACCTTAAGCACTTGGAAAGAGATCAGATGTATTTTTTTTTTTTTATTATGTGTGCACCATGTAATTTTCCCACTGAGTAGGAATGTGGCTGGTAGAATGAATATTCCCTGACAAGCCCTCCATGTTGGGCAGAAATACTAACTCATAGAGTTATGAAAAGGTGCATAGAGGGATGGAGAGGAAGGGGAGCTGTCCTGAGGGGATTCTCTGTTGTGACCCTTACCAGAGCCATCTACAGTTTATTAGCTCAAATTAAATTCTGGCTCTCAGTCGGGACAAGGTGACTCATTTGTTTTTGCCCCTTCTGCCTTCTCTCACTTCCTTGCCTTTGGTCTGTCTGTCTTATTTTCTCTCTGTGGTTATGGGCATGTCTGTGGAGCAGAAGCAGCTATGTGAATGTGTCTCATTAAGCTACAAACAGCCATACATATATTCAAAGAAAATAATTAGCTATAAAATAGGGCACTGTGTTACATAAATCTAAGGAAATTGGAGTAGTGGAAACATGTAAACATGTTGTTGAACTCATGTTTTTCTCTGTGTGAGCAGATCATAGCCGGTACCAGCCAGACAGCAACAACAGGAACCTGGTGACCCGGGTTCAGGAGCTGGCCTCTGCCAAAGAGGTGTGGTTCCGGGCTGCTGTGATCGCTGTCCCAATTGCTGGCGGCCTCATCCTGGTGCTGCTCATCATGCTGGCATTAAGAATGCTGCGCAGCGAGAACAAGCGTCTGCAGGACCAGCGGCAACAGATGCTGTCCAGGCTCCACTACAGCTTCCACGGACACCATACCAAGAAGGGCCACGTGGCCAAGTTGGACCTGGAGTGCATGGTGCCTGTCACAGGCCACGAGAACTGCTGTCTGACCTGCGATAAGATGAGGCAGGCCGACTTGGGCAATGACAAAATCCTTTCTCTGGTGCACTGGGGGATGTACAGCGGCCACGGCAAGCTGGAGTTTGTATGATTCCTGCTGACAACAATGTGACCATCACCTCCCCTCAAGTAGCCAGGACTGCCTAATTGTTGGCTTTTGCTTTTTTACTTTAGAAGACATTCCCATAATTTCATCCATTGGACTTTTGGGTTGGTGTTTTTATTTTATTTTTCAACCAATGGCGAAAGAATACGAGACTGGGCTCATGCCGTGTGGTTTTTGCTAGTGGAGCACTTTACTTGAAAATGAAAGGCAAAGCAACGAGGAGCTGTATTTAAACTTGACAGGGCAGGACTGAGGTGGAGTTCAAGCTCTGTCTGCTCTGGAGGATCCTGGACTTTTACACTGAGCGCTGAAGGATTCCAAATCTGTCTTATTTGCACATTTGTAAAAAAAAAAAAAAAGAAAAAGTTGTCGTTGCTTAAAACATGAATTTTACACTGACACCAGGGTACAAAAAAGGACTTGTTTGAGGAGTAAAAAAAAATTCAGTGTTTGACTGTAGGTGTGCACACTCCTCTGTGTACGTTTCTTGATTCAAGCTTATTGTAAAGATTTAAAATATATATATATTTTTGTCTGATAAAACTTACTGGTGTGTGTCTTCTGGGTGAATGTCCAACATCTCTCTCTGTGATCAGATTATAAGCTTGATTGTGAGTGTGAAAGAAAAACTTCCATTAAAATGACTTTTTATTTATTTGATGATTCATTCTTGAGTTTTTCCTGTATGTTTTTCTCAAAAAAACAAGGAAAAGGTTCTAATCCATGTACACTTCACACTTTTTATTTTTACTGTGTTCATAGCTTGTAGGCATACAAAGTGTTAGATCTAGTTCAATTCAGGGATACTGAGTTGTGTGTGTGTGTGACAGGAGCATCCTGCTCTGGCAGTGAGATGTTTCAAAGCCAGGTCTCAGTGTGGCCTTGGCGTGCTCGGTACAGTGAGGCCTTGTTTTACAGTAGAGCTGCTACATCTGTCAGTCGTTCTTGAACCCTCTCCAGAGGTCAGATATTTAGCTTCAAATAACTTTTTTCCCCTCTCTCTCTCTCTCTCTCTCTCTCTTTCTCTCTCTCTCTCTCTCCTTCCTTACTAGCTGGATTTATCCTGGAGGTAGCACTGCTATTTATTTTATACTCACTCTAATGCCAGTAAGCCCTGCTCTATTCTGCCTTTCTGGATGTCAGTGAGAACACTGTCCCTCCTGTGTTGAGCAGTGTGTCCATGAGGAGGCATTTTAGTCAATTTTTCTGTGCAGTCAGTGGTTAGGGAATAATTTCCTCTTTCTTTGTTGCGTTTTTAACACTTCAAAAGTTATGACTAGTGTTTATTTATATATATTATTCTCCAGAAACTTTTAAAGACACAGTAAGTCACACTGCTGCAGAGTGATTCACTATCATTAACACAGCTTATTTTGGTTAAATCCAACATGAACTGTCCTGCTGACAGAAATATTAGAGCACTAGTTTGTAGTAACCTGCAGTTAAAAATAATCTCTGAGAAATGCAGTACTTACTCCTGGTTCTGTAATGGTATTAAGGGTGTTGATGAAGTCAAACTGTATGGTTGTTGCCTGTTTTTTAACTCTGTTTTCCAAGTGTTTGCCATTGGGGTTTGGGCTCAGCACAATGATACTAAAGTGAAATAAGATTCAGATGGACTGACGCATTGTTGGTTTTGGTCTTCACATGGGAGTTGTTGACATTCAGACCAATAAAATAACACCAGGCGTCCTCTCTACCAGTCATTCTTTGTTGTTGAAGGGCTGGTTTACCCAAAGTGGTATTGCGCCATGCAGATAGTTTTATAAGTCCAGGTTTTGAAACACCAGTGCCCCTGTTAGTTTGGATAATAAACAAAACACAGTAAACGGCTTTTAAAGAGGCTAAATTTTAGGAAGATAGTAGTTCTAATTAAACCAGTTCAAAGAGTGTTCTGTGAATTGGATACATATATAAAGGTACTGGTATGTCTTCTGTAATTTAAGTGAACTTAACCTAAGGTTAAGGGATTAAAGGGATTAAAGAATCTACAGGGACATTTTTTGCATAATTACAGTACTTTTTTTTACATTATATTGCACAGGATGTGCAGCACCACCAATTACTGGGACAAAGTTCTTTGTCCCTTTATGGGAGATTGTTACTTTCTGGTTGAATTCTTGCAAAATGTATATGCAAACAGCACCAAGCAGACCAGTAAAAGCTTGATTCTGACAGTTTGTTTGGAGGCCGAGGTCGGGTTTCTGTCGGGCTCATTCATCAGCAGCTTCCAAACTCAAGCTGAATATTTACATTACTACAAATCCAAATGTCACTGTAATCATGTCTCATGTACTCTGTGCGTCACATAAAGCAAGATGGGGAAGCTTGGGTTGAAAAGTTCACAACTTACCGTCTACCCAGTCACCATGGTTACTGCAAGTAAGACATCCTGTAAGTAGTTTAAAGTTGAGGTCTGTTTCACTGAAGAGTGTGTCTCTGTGCTCAGCGGTGACCCTTGTTTCTTTCCATTAGGAGGACAGGAAAACACTATTAGCAGCTAACCACTTAGCGGCAGCTTGCATTAGCAAGGCTCAGCCCACGCTCAGGGCCTCCCCCAGGACTATTACCCTTGTAATAATAACAATGTCCTCTGCCTGGCCTGCCTAATGTGACTGCTGTTTTCTTTTGCCTGATTCCACTTAGCTGGCTCACCCATGGGTGTCAGGTGGCCACAGGAAGGTGAAGAAATTACCACACATAAGCCTAAAAAGGGAGTCTGTGTTTGTTTTTAACTTTATGTGGGGAGATGTTAGTTATATTTAAGTGAGAAGACACAAGGACACAGACTTTTCCTTTGTCTGGATGCTTGGGGGATTATATGCATGAACACACCACCTAGACCACCGCACACACACCACCCTGGAGTCTGCCGCCACAGCCAGGCCTCCTCCCCATCTCACCGACATCCAGCAGTCACAGCTCGGCCTTGACAATAGCCGGAGCCGGCAGCGGCGGCACGGTCATTAGCACCGGCCATTTTCTGCAGCACCAGGCGGTCAAGCTGTTTGTATTCACATGCAGATTTAATGAGGTGTCTGACCGGCCTCCATCAAAAGAGCCCCAATTTGTTTTGAAGCAACTTCAGACTGACCCCCACCACAGTTTGCCGGTGGATTTTTATTGATGCTGATTTCCAGCAGAAATCTCAGTGTCCTTTTTTTTAAATCCACCTTTACAGTTTCACCACCGCCTCCACTGCCTCCAGGCTGCAGGACCGAATGTTCCCCCTCCTCAGGTGGGTGACATTCCTGAAGCAGGGTTAACAACCCGCAATGATTTAAATCAGTGAGGGGCTGCCTCTGCGTTTCTCCCCTGCTACCCTTACATTAATGCAGTAATAGTCCAGAAAGGCCTAGTGCCCACTGTGGTGGCAGCAGCATATGGAACAATATATGAAGTGTAAACACACATGGAACATGTTAACACCTGAGCACAGTAATGGATGCACACCTCCCACGGTAGAAACAGGCCTTTCTAAATCCCTGTATGTTTTTCTTGGTTTTCTTCCCTTCATGTCCTCACACTCAGCATGTTTTTACCAGCTTTCTTATCCTCCTGGTGGAGCACACACACTCAGAATCTGCATTGCTTTTTATTCCATATAGTACTAAAATACTGTATTAATAATGGATTAGTTGCCCATATCACATGACCATTCGTATACACTTGGAACATGTGTTCCACTATTTGGTGTCTCCTGCACATGTATGCACTATTAGCATTGTAAAACGTAGATTGTAACTGCACAAGAACCCTAAGGTTAACAACACCTTTATTTCATAATCCATGCTGAATAAACTGCTGGTGGTCAGGCTCATTGATAAAGCTGATGTTTGATTTCTTCTGGAAAAGGGTCACATGATAGGGACATGAAAAAATGATAAAAGAACAGGTCATGACTAATAAGACAAGACCCCACAGGGGAGGGAATGTTGGTGTTTGCCTCCCTGTTTTCAAAAGCCACAGTTCTGCTGGTCCAAACAACAACACAGTTTCAAACTAAAACGAGGTCAGCAGCTTTATCAAGAGTCTCCATGAGGGCTTCTCAAATGCAAGAGCGGCATGGGCGCCAGGAGAAACGTAGCAAAGGTTATATGCCGTAAAACAAAAACATACTGGTGTAGATGAAGCCTCAGTGTGGTTACAGTGGTTGAATGCTAAAGCTCCTGCACACTAGAACCCTATCTTAAGCCGCCATAGCAGCCCCAGTGTGAAGCAGTCATGATCTAAATCATATCACTGATACTTGAATGCTGTTTACCAGTTCCCAACCACAAACAAATACAGACATTCCAGAAAATAAACAAAACTTGTCATTCCAGAAGATGAAAAAATGGGGATTTTTAATTGACAAATCAGCAGAGACGAACCATCCCCTGTGGTGACAGACATCCGCTGGGATAAGACGTGATCTAAATATTTAGCCAATTCATTTCCTTCCACTGGATAAAAGTGCGGCTTCAGTGGATGTCCTCATATACCTCCTCCCCCCATCTAAACATTTACCACAGTGTGTTGTTAACATTTAGATATAAATCTGCCCCAAAAGAAAAATAATAATGTTGGGAATGTTTACAGGATGTACCGGGCTTCTTGAAGCTAAAAGTCACCGTCTGTAAATAGCAAAAAAAGTTTTGTTATTTCCCTTGAAGAGGGGCTTCCAGCAAAGTCCAGCAACGAATGCAAACAAAACAGCCCATATGCACACAGTTGAATGCATGTCTGCAGGCCTGTAGGAAACACACACAGTTTTAGACCTTGGTGATGAGCTGCCACCAAACTGTCAGGTGCAGGCCCACTTTCTCAGGAGCTCCATGGATGACATGGTGTCACATGTCATCCTTCTTGTGCAGCCAAGGGCCCTCACTGGCCCCTATCTGTCAGCTGAGGATGAGGGGCCCCTGAAGGCAGATGGCAGAACAATGTCATCCCCCCTCAACTGCCCTAAGAGGCAGACGGTGCTTTCAACCACTCATCCACTCTCAGTTGACATGAATAGGATCATGTACAGTACATGAGTGGTAAAATTTCCTCTGTACATGCCCGTAATTTAAAGTTAGCCAAATAAATGCCAATTCTCTAATGAAGATTGATTCACTTTATCTCAAATAACAGTTTTTTTAAATTTCCATAACCTTTCTTTCTTCTTAGTGATTGCACTCATTTGGAACAAATGACTGTTCTCTCAGCCCCCCTTGGCTACTGTTACTCCCTCTGTCAAGCTTTCTGTTTTCACAGAGCACATATGACAGCAGTGGAAGATTTAACACTCAAAATCATTCTTAATTTCACATGCAGGCTTCTCATTTTTAATTCTCTGCGCCTACACAACAGCTGTTGCTAGCTGTTTTTATATGTTATTGCTAGCTTGCCATTGTAAGCTAATGTTACCTTCATTTTTTTGGTTGAGATGCTGGGAATAATCATGATTGAAAATTTTGTAAAGGGACAGAAATGTGCACTGATACCTACAGACACAATATCTTGCTAAAACACTTAAGTTAAGGCTACAGCACAGGCCTCAGGCAAATGTTCAACATAATTAGTAGCCATTTTGAGTGACAGCAACCTCTAGGCATCACAAAGTAGCTATAATTATCTTTCTTTGCGCCATCTTCTAAATATGATCACTTTTGCCTCTTAAAAAACAATAAAGATGATGATGGCTTTAATGGCTCTAGAACAGTACTCACAAAACTAATGGGGGACATCCTGATGTTTCATCTGTTCATTCATAAATGTCTATGGAAATAAGTTAGTTAGCCAAATATGGTGCCCTTTGTCAAACATAGTTTAAGCCATGTTTTACACTTTTGGAAATGGAGAGTGTAAAAAAATTAACCACCCAGAATCTTAAACATGTTGAGAAGGCCAAGGCGTGACAGACCTGCTCCACCCAGTGATGGTTGCTGGGATATGATTGCTAGTTTAGAGTAAATAAGAATCATCTGCATTTTTAAAATACATATTTTGGTTTGCTTTTGGAGCAGTGATGTCTGCAACCGAAGTTACCATGGTGACATGAATGAACACTCGATAAACACGAGTCTGTATCAGGAGGAAGGGCACTCAGAGGTGTGGTGACCTCCTAAAGGTTGCGTGCATACTAAGAACTGCTGATAATGGCTCCCACAAAGCCATTTAGCTTGGCAGCAGGCCAGCCGTCTCTACCTAACAGAGATGTGCACCTTGAGCTGGCAGCATAGCCTTGGGACTTGATGCTAGCTCGCCGGCTGTGATGTGTGTTCATTGTTAGTGTAGATCCCAGGGATTACCGGACTGAAAGCAGAGAGGCTTGTGTCTTTCTGACAATCACTGTGTGAGCAAGGCTAAAACCACTATCAGAGTTTAGGAAGTGGTCTAAAATAACATGTGGTTGGTAAGATAGAGTCATCCAGACTTTGTACATTAAAGCTTGTATAACTGCTGAAAACTTATACAGATACAGGAAGTTATATTGCAAGATTTCCATGTTACTCATCACCTATGTAGTGTGCACACACTAAAAAAGTCACAAAATGTGTGTTTGTTTTTGAGCGCATTGTTTTGTGCATTGCTTTAAGCTCCAACAATTGAATAAAAAATGGAAGAAACTAAACTAGACTGCAAACAGTGTTAAAAGAGCTTTGCTGCTATATAAAGACTATCGTAAAGAGAATTTTATGTGAAAGTTTTACGATTGATTGTGATCTGTTTAGTTTTACAGCTAAAATTATTTTTACCCAGAGGCTACAATGTGAATGTTATTCAAACTCAAAACTTAAAAACTGTTAAAAAAAAAAAAAATTGGCAGCTGAATCTGAAAGCAGATATTTGTGATTTATGTGACTTGGCTGCTGTAATATCTCTGTTTCCCACTGACATTAATAAAATGCTCCTTCTATCTACACAAGCAGGAAAAAAGTACACAACATTCACATGGAGGAGCCAAGAAGAAAGTGTATTTCTGGAGTAATATGAAATATAGAACTCTTGATTTTGACATGGTGCTGTATTTAAAAATATTATAATACCTGCACTTATTGATGTTTCAGCCTTGTATGCTGGCTGTCTCACAGGTTGTCCCTTAGTTTTCTGGTTGATCACAACTCCACTTCTTTATTTTTGTTCTCCATTTCCACTTTGCCTCATTTTATGATTTAGGTTGCAGCTTTGAAGAGTAGCAGCTAATTGGATGCCCACCTGATCACTTTCCTTAAGGAGATAAAAAATTTCAACCATTTTCCACTTTACAGACATGAAGAGAAGCTAGTCCGATGTAGTTCACTCACGTAAATTTGATTACAAGAATCTAACAGACTAAATACTGTGGGCTGACTGTGTATCTGTACATATTTTACTACTCCCTCTTCATCTAGTGTTTATTCTGGCTATGTCAAGTGGAGCCGTCCAACATGTTGTGGAAAAATGCTCTGGTGTGTATTTTGACAGAGAAGACCCACCACTTCACACCGCCAAAGGAGTCTGTGAATGATAAAAGCAAGTGGAGTGCTAAAATCCTCTGCATCTGTCAGAACGAATTTATCTGTTTGTTTATGTTCCAGCACTCCTTAACTGACACAGCTACCACACGAGCGCAGCCCCTTGGGCCGAGTAAAATATGACATTTAGGAGCTGCTGTATGTTGGGGAACACTGGGTAATTACTCTCTTGTGACATTTCCTTGGGAATGTTAAACGCCGGAATTTGTTTTTGGGAAAAAGTCTATCTTAACCATGAGAAATTGGGACAGACCAGTTAATAATATGGTGCTGAGTGAGATGTCAGCGCAGCAGAATGTATGGAAAATAAACACAGGCAGGATTTATTATGAACGGGGCACTGGGATTGGTAAATTTTAAATAAGAAAACTATCTTTCTATTGACTGTTGTGCTTTTCTTTTGCAAATTAAAAGGGAACAGACAGCAACATCACCACCACCTCTCTAACTGGACCAGCCGTGTTCCCTTGGGGAATGACCGGATACTTATTAGCAAGTGATCTAGCACATGAGGCCCTTAACTTGCCCCCCGCAGCACAGACACTTAGGGGTCAATGCCTCCCCCATCATGTGCTCATCTACTTCCCCCAAACATACTCACATACAGACATGTGCACACAAACCCGAATAAACTAGAGAAACTCTGTCAGTATGGATGGTTGATCTGGAAAACTTCATTCCTCTTAGTTTTTAAGTTGCTCCATTTTTGGTGAGAATGTAAACTCATCTGCTTTCAATGATAAGATATGTTTTTGTGTTCACTGTATAAACACAGACACGCTAAGGTTAAAAGGACATGCTGGACATAGGAAACCCCTAATGGTTTAAATTACTTTAACTACTACTGATGAAAAGAGCTTTTGTTTTTTGTTTTTTTCTTGCATAAAATATGAAATTTTGCAAAAAAGTTTTTCTTTTTCTGGGACAGAAGTGAACCACTTCTAAGAAAGTTTAGATTATTAGCTGGTATTTAAACAAAGTTAAAAGACTCATCTCTATATTAACTTAATTGAAGTGCTTTGTCAGTTTGTAACAGGTGTAATTGACCGTGAATAATAGAGCTGGAGGCACAGAGGACCACGACATACACTACTTTTTATTTGGTCTAAATTGTTGTCCCATTAATCTTTTTGTAGGATTTGCTGGCAAAAAAAGAATATTCCCAGCCGTATGTTTAATAAAATATAAAAGATTTTAATTTTTAAATTTTGTCTGTTCTCTATTACAAGCTAAATTTTTTTCTGTTATTGCTTAAAATCAGTTTTGTATGAGTGGAGCACACATTTTGAAACATCAGAATCTCAGTCGATTATCTTCATTTGATTGTGGGAAGCTAAAATTGTTGCAAAGATGAATATTTGGTTAACTACACAGTCCCAGCCAAAAGCCTTGTTCACACACAAAGTGCCTCTCAGGTAATCCCAGACTTGCCTCAGGCCCCTGTTACCTAAAAGGCCTGCGTCCTGTTTGGAAACTGGAGCATGCTGAGATAAACAGCAGCGCCTCTGCTTATCTGGCCTTTCTGTCACTGAGGCAACTACAGAAGGTCCTACAGGGTCAAACTAGCATGAAGAGGAGAAACTGGTTAGGTTGGACATGTTTCTCTGTGGTGCCCTTGGTGTTTTTTGAGGCAGGTATAGTGTAATTGGTGGTTTTCTGTGATAAGTAGCCTCAGCCCCATGGTGATCCAGTGAAGCTATTGACTAAGCACAACTTATTAAGATTAAAGTGTTTATACTAGGGCTGTCAGTCGATTAAAATTTTTTAACACGTTATTAATGCAAATTTTTTACCCTCCCCTTTTACATTTACAATAAATACAAATTACTTTTGTTTTGTCCAGAGAACCATCGGGCAAAACTTTAAAGCTAAAC
>JAPZDZ010000013.1:13869092-13887360 GCA_029783805.1 Acanthurus tennentii | reverse complement strand
TGAAGACCATGTCGTTACAGGAGAACTTGTGTTTGTTTTGGCAGCAGAATGGTGGAAAGTCTGCGACAGCGCTGTGTCCTGTTGTAGCGTCCTTGAGCAAATATTGAGCAATTTTTGTGCAGGTAAAAGAATATCTGGGTGGAGGTGTTGGTGGTGGTGTTTGAGGGGAGAACATGCGAGAGCTAAGTGGGACTTAGCAGCAGCCCTGTATAACTGCAAACAGGAACCAGATGAGGTGCGATTAGTGCTGACAAGCAGGCAGGCTTCCCCTCTCCCTGTGCTGCTGAGGAGACAAGGTTTGGTTCAATCACAGAGCCAAAACTGTCCTGGCAGGATGGTTACTTTGCATCAGATCTCCCCAGTGAGGATCATACTCAGTAAAATGGGTTGATTATGAGGTGAAATTGCAGCGGGTCATGTTATAAAAAGAATGAGCTTGTTATTGGATTCTGTGAGGTCAGAATGTGACGGAGCGAGAAAGGCAACCCATGTAAAATTGAAGCTGTTCCCTGATCTGGATTATGTGTTGTAAAAACAATTTATCACTCTTTTAAAAGCATCAGCGCCATCACAACTAGTCCAAGAGCTTTTCCTCCTGCCACATTTATATGCACTTAATAAGGGCATGAACAAATTACCCAACATGAAACACGAATTCATGACCACATGCTGGATAAATTTCCATATTTTCTCCCAGTTCCCATGCCCCTGCTGTGCTGATGTTTCAATTCTCCTACTGAACGGTGCAGCAGTTGCACAACGAGGAGAGCTGTGGTGTGGTCCAACAGCCCGGGCCTTAGGCTATTTCAACAGCAATAGCGCCCTCACAGCCAGTCTCTAATTAATTAGATTTGAGAAGCAGACACTGACACGACCAGGATAGGACGGTTCTCACGACCTGCAGGGAACTTCTCTGCGACACGATCTGCTTAAGTCTAATCAAATTTTGTATGTAATTACTGCATCAAGAGAAGAGGACGTGATTGGCATTACTGAGCTGCAGCCAGTTTTCACTCCCAAGTATAACAGGGCAGGGAGTGAAGCTCGGCATTGGAAAGTAACTTCTTGTATTGCTTTTACACAGAAGATGTGGAGTTTAAAGTTTCTATGAGACAGAAAGCTGAGTGCTTGTTGCTTCTAAAAAAAACCTATGTCTTTTGTTAGACAAGGCAACTTAGTGAGGTATTTTTCATTAATATTGATTAGCTTTCAAAGTCGCCAAAAAGGCACCAACCCCCTGCAATGCAGCTAAAGTTAGGGGTTCTGACCAGTCCCTCCAGTTTGCTGACTTGGGTAGACTGGGAGTTCCAGTGACCATGACCAGTTTTTATAAAGGGTACACAGCAATAAGCCTGTTATCTTTCCAGGTTTGACTTCTGGCAGCGCAGGGCTAAGTTGGCTAACATGACCTCTTACATCATGGGCTGCATGGCTAACTGAGCTAAAGCTATCTGTTCAGAGTTGAGGAGCAGCTACATGACATCAGAGGAAAAAGCAGACAATATTTCCTATGTAAAATGTGTTCCAGTTTAACCAAAATAAATAAGGTAAATAAAGTTATAAAGTTGTCTTTTTGTACAGTGATCATTGAGGCTGCATAAACAAAAAACATTCAGCTCCAGTGGTGTCCTTCTGTTTCCATGAGGATGTCATAAAAATTCAAAAAAGTGTTTCAGTGGACAGAAAATCACAATCTCTTAAAAAAGACACGAGCTTTAAAAACACTTCAGCCTTTATTTTGACTTAATTAGGACTTAAAAGCACTGCACATATTATATCTGTTTTTCATTCTGTTAATGAAATAAGGATTTCAGCCATCCCAATGGCAGCATTCCAGGGTCAGCAATACTTTGATGATCAAGTGCACATAAGAAGTTTTTTTGTCCAAATGTTTTGGTCAATTAGCCTTAAAGAAACAAACATTTGAAACAAATTTTCAAATTAAAGCACCAGTGATATCAGTATGAATACTTTTCCTGATTTATAGGGTTTGTTTGTTTTTTCAGATTTAGCTATTCTTTTGCCATGTGTTGTATACTGTTGATTAGACTCCCTCATATTTAGCAATTCTGATCCAGTAGCAGAGTGAATAATGGGAGTCTGCTGAGTTCTCTCCTAATGAAACTCATTTCCCTGCATGTCTGTCTCCACAGTAGCTTTACCTCCTACCCTCAAACCAGCTTACCACCATGTCTGCTGGCTACAACACTCACTATTGGTCCAATCAGATTCTACCTGATTCTCATAAAGCAGAGGAGCGCTTACTGCCCCATTCTTTTCTCTACAGTGAGCAGGAAAAGCACTAGGAGGACGAGGAGGAGGAGGGTGTCCTCCATGTCGGCAAAATCACAAAGTCTGCTGGTGGTTAGGGCCAATCAAAAGGTCACTGGAATCAACAACATTACACAGTCACTGACAAAATATACATTCTGACAAGTTGTTTGATCCAGTATTGTACATTTTATGGCAATTAATAATAATGCCCAAATTATTCAGAATTTACAATAGACACTGGTAAACAATGTTCATGAAGTTTTTCCTAATGCAACAACTATTGAAAACAGTCAAAACAGTGTGTTCAAACAGCTGGAAAATGTTGGTAAGTATATGTACTTTTCAGAAATGGTGCAGTCTTGTATCATCAGATTTCTTCAGTGTTGTGTGATGTAGCAGACAGGTTGATAAAGCTACAAACTGATACTATTACCAAAACAGATACAATTTAATGTACTCAGTTAAAGCCCAATATAAGAAAGCATCTTAATAGGCCATAATGCTGACAAAAAAAAATTCCCAGACCATCTTCCAGTCTGACCTGAGTGATCGGGTCTCAAGTCATATTGAAGACAGACTGGATGCATTCACATCTGTACTAAGAGCTGTCCAACTGTGGCTGGATCATGCAGGATGCATGTTAATATCAGGTGTGCTGATGCTCTTTGTAGTGTGACTTGCCTTCAAAAGCATAGAGCAACTTTATTTTCACAAAAAAAAATCCCCAGTTTCTTATGTGACTTGTATGTATGAATTCGCATCTTAGTTTTTTCAGAAAATGTGAAAACATCCAGAAGAAGTGAATTTTCACTGGAAAGCAAATAAGAGAAACGCCAGCAGCGTGCTTGCTTCAGGTATACTGTCTCAGGCAGTGCACAGACAGGAAGAAATTCCCAGCGGGAGGGCCAACTCATTATGATATCCTATTACAGCCTGGAGCAGCCAACCAGCTACAGTTACACCGTTACAGCCTCCCTCCTTCTCTCCCCCTCTGTCTCTCTCTGCCTGTCTCTGACCTACACTTGTGAGTTAAAGGACCACAAATATTCATGCAAATTTAAATAAAAGTGATGCAGAGGTCTCTTTTTGCTCATTTAAATGTTTGAGTCTCCTTTTCTGGACACTTTTATCTCTTTTTTGTCCTTTTATACCTTCTGAAACTGCTCCTCTCTCTGCTACAACCCCCCCTCCTTCCTGACTAGTGTTCCTTCTGAGTTTTTATTGCACACGATGATTATACATCATTGAGACTGCCCTACCTTTTCATTTCCATGGAACCAACTCCCAATTACACTCATCAAAGATGAGGAGTGGAGGAGGAGGGGGGACACAGGTTCGGTTACAGTTTCAAACGCCACTAGACTTCCTGCTGCTGAGAAAGGGACTCTTAGGAAAGCACAAGGGATGTTTTTTTTTCCTCTGAATGATAAAAGCCAATGTTTTCCAGACATGACATGCATCTCCAAAATGGCTCTTCAAAGAATGCAGTAAAAGTCTGAAAACAGATGCATCGCAGTATGGTGAATGCTGGGTTGTTTAGACAGAAACACATCAAGGGCTGTTAAAATCAAGCATCACAACATCGCTGCACAGATGACATCTCCTCTAGGGTTTCCGTGAAGGATCAACCCTGGATTACACTCGGAAACACCTGAAACCTTTATCCTGATACAAAATCAGACCTAAAAATAATGTTAACATACCAATAGTTTTTAATTTTAAAAATTTAAGTCTCCTTCCTGCAATGACTCACCAGCACTGAAGCCTTACTCCTCTCAGAGTCATTGACGCCTGATCCTGTTGGCAGTTACAACAGTTGCAACTTTATGTTTGCCATTAGCAGAGGTGCTGAGTGGCCTGAAAATGTAACAAGATTTTTTGACAAAGCCGCAACTTTATGAGTTTTCAGGAGAACACGTACCTCACAGTGAGATGCTGGGGGATGCAGAGATGGTAGCTGGAAGTTTTTTTTGTTTTATTTCCACTGGTGTGCGTGTGTGTGTGTGTTTAGCTCTGTTCATTTAGTAAAAAATTCCATGCCCTGATTTGCTACCACAGACGCCAAACCAAAGTGTAATTGCATGTGAGTTTATGAGATAGTGGGTGATTTGGCAAAATGAATATGTGTGGCTGGAGTGTATGGTATGGAGATCCTCCTTTTTCACAAACATACACCCTCTGTCTAACAAGTACACACCCTCAGATGTATAGACATTAAATGAGAGGCTTAGATGGTCTGTAGTTCATCATGGTAGTTCAGTAAAGGTTGTGTGGGAGGCGTCAGAGCTGAGCAAGATTATGTCTGCCCTGTCTGTGTTTTCCCTCATTTACTACCAAATTATGTGTAATAGTTCAGGGCTTAGTGAATTAAGTCATTATTTGGGTTTCAGTCACTGCCATCCAAAAGTCAGCAGAGAGAAAGCAAGAAAAGAGACCAACAGCTAACCAGAAATATGGATTTAGTTTGTGAAATCATAAAATCTGTTCATGTAAATAAATACTGAATCTTTGTATAAACTCAACTACCAGAATATGGTTGTTAGTGGAAGTGATCTACTGTGTCGGTGGTGCAGTTTTCTGACCGCGCTATGCTGTGACATCATGTGGGTCAGGGTGGCGACAGCAGTCCCATCTGAAGGAGTCATACAGTACCTCTTTCACTATTTTGAACATGTTTGCCTGTTTGTGTCATGAGGTTGTCAGTTTTGATCTGATGCAGATGTATCAAAATAATAGCTGCTTGCATCTCCAGTTAAAGGGCCAATTTATACAGATGCAAGTCTTTTTGAAATTGTTTGTCCAAGTTTGGATATTAATGTCTGTGAGTTATAAATTTTTACCATGCTATTATATCATGTTTTAAAACCTCTATGCTTTCTTGGGTGGATGCTGATTTCTGCCAACTCCTTTTCATCAGTGTCAAATACTGTAATGCTCATTTTCAACCAAACAGCCCCAGACACTAAAAGGATCCCAAAAACTACAAAAAACTTAAACTTAACTGAACTAAAAGCTCTTCTAGCACATTTGTAGTTATTGTGGGTGGGTAATTATGCATTACAAGTAATGCATTTGAGTAAAAAATACGTTTTATGCTCCTTTTTTAAACAGTAATTCTACTCTTCACCAACCTCTACAAGCACAAGTAAGTTGTAGGTATTGGAGGTTTAAATGTAGTTAGTCACTAACCTTTCTCTCTTGTTTACACACACACACTCTCTTTATCTCACTCATATAACATTTTTTAAACATCAATCAGCAATACAATATTGATTCTAGTCGTGCCTCATGCTTACTTAAAGAAATGTTTTAACAGCTCCAGGCATGAGGGAGCCTTGGCGCCCAGATCAGGTGCCTCTCTGTTTGCATTTCATGTCTAAATTATTAACTGCAGTGTAAACCGAGCTGCATGTTATATGTTGTTGCTAGATGAAATAGCAAAACACCAGATAATGTGTCAATGGGTGAGCTACAGAGGTGCTGGTAGGTGGATTTTGTTCCCTTTTGTCAGAGCCAGGCTAGTTTTCCCTCCTTCTGCTAGTCCTTCTGCTAGGCTAACCAGCTGCTGGCTATGGCTGCATATTTACTGTACAGACATACTTCTCTGCCACAGAGCAAATAATCAAAGTCCCCACAATGTTTAACGATTCCTTTAAGATCAGCTGGTGCAGCTGATTGTGGAAGTTTAGTAGAGGAACAAACTCAAGACTCCTCAAGGCTTCTCTGGTTTAAAAAAGGTGAGCCCCTAAAAATATAAATGGTTCCTGACATCCTTGAAAAAGTCGCACAAATAGAAAGATCTTGGGATCTTGGGAGCATTTTATCACAGGATCATTTATCATTTGTGTCACTGATACTTGTAGTATTTTGAAATCTTGCACAAAACTTCACAAGGCCACATGTTTAAGACTCAACTCACCCCTCTGCCTCCTGTTTCCTTCACTCCAACATCTTACCTGATTTGCTCATTGACTATTTGGGAACATTACAGGGTGCTCTGCTATATTATGAGCTTGTAAAAGGCCCAATCAAACATTTTGTAGTTTCTCACACCTCTGTTGGACACATTTCTATCCCTGATGTTGTTCTCTGTGGTACATTGCCAGAGGCACTTGTCATGATAATGTGTACCTTGCTCTGGCCTGGGAATGGTTTACCATGGTAATTAGTGTTTGTAAGCAGCACTGAAAAAATAAGAAGAAGCACCTGGTGACAAGCCTGCATTTGCACACTCATACACACACACTAATACACACACACACCTGGGAAACCAAATGAGGAACAACTGGTTTTCAGTGCGTTCAAAGTTTCGGCTGCATATTTCCCTCTCTTCACAGAGACACAGAGGTGAGAACATGAACCAGTCGACCACTGTCTTGTTAGTGACGTTCCCTGCAGGTAGTAAACCAGGGATGAAAAAGTTCCTAGGATGTACTTGTGTCACATCTTGTCCCACTTTGCAAAACATGAAGAATTTGAACATTACCAGATAACTTCTGCCATTATTTTCCAGGAACAGAAGCTTTTTATCTTATTACAATACCAGACTCTCCAGACCTGTCACTTTAACTCCCAGTCTGGTTTCCACCAGCTTATTGGGACTTTCTGATTATTTTTGACAAAGATGATCCTATTTTGATGATCCAAGACACATAGTCTAACAAGAATGGTTTTAGTTCAATTAGAGTGTGTCCAAGCCCATTTCGCAATTAAAACAGCACATAATCTGGGCACAAAGTCAGGTTCAAGGTGTAAAGGGGTCGGATTTAATCCCTAAATTGTGTGTGAAAATGACAACTGCATGGATTGCAAACTAGCAGTGACAATTATGCAGCCATTGTGTGCGGTTAAAGGTGCAGGGCCCAATGTCAGTAGGATCACACTGAAATTTCAATCCCTCTTACTTTTTGTGTAAGGAAATACAAATGTATCAATAATGCTGCTTTTTGCACACTTTAAATGTGAATAAAAAGGATCACGTAACATCAATTAACAACTATTAGCAGCTGGGGCTTAAGTTGATTCACAATATTAAACATTTGTGTTCATTCAGAAAGTAGAAGCTAGTTCACCTGCCCTCCGATAATAGCTCCAATTCTCACTACACAACACTTTTTGTTGTTTTTCTTTCAACACCTTCTGAGGTATTAGCAGCTCCCATGTATTAGTATTAACATTCGCGTTCGCACAAACTGTGCAGTGTAAGTGTTTATATCTTGTGCTTTGGCTTTACCACACAGATAATTTACTCATACTGTTTAAGTTAAAATTAAACAACAACTCTTAATTTATGAAGAGCATACCTGACTTTTGATTGTCTTACAAAAGGTCGGTCAAAACTTACAGCAGTCAGTTGCCATGTAACTTCAGCTTTCTTTAACCTACTTTTCCAGTAATTTAAATCATGGCATGGAGTAATGCATGGAGTCACTCAAGAGTGCTAATATAGGGAGTGCTCAAATCACATATTGAAAAAAAGCAACGGTTAACAGTTTGAGCCTCACAGCTGGTCAAATGCATTTGTGGCCATCAGAATTTAAGGGATTTACAAGCGATGAACTATTTTTAGTGCCCCTGAAATTGCAACCAAAATTGTGCACATAAAAAAGAACACCAGAGATATATACCGTGTAGCAGAAATGAGTCCAACTTTAAAACTGACTTGAGGAGAAAAGCAGGACAATCCTGTATAGCAGAAGGCGATTTAATTTTCTGCTAATAACAAAAATTCTTGCCCAGTTTAAAGCCTTACCAACTGACAATGACATTTTTAATCTTATTAAACATCAGCTGTGGACAAACTCCTATCCTCTACCGCTGCTTGCAGACTTTTTAAGTGTCTGGGACAGCTTTTGCAGGTCCCATCACCCTGTCATTTAAGCTGTTCCAACCTCAAGAAACCTCTCATCTTCCCTCGGTTTCCCAGTTCATTTTATCCTAAGGGCTCTGTTCCAGCGCCAACTCATAATGGCTGTGCCACTAAACATAGATCTCTGACGTTTACATAGACAAAGACAGAGGTAGCCATTTGCATGTAGTGAATGGAGGTTAATTGTGAGAGCAGCCTGCAGGCTCTGTGCTCTGTTAAAAGCAAAATACTCTGGACCATTACATTTGTTGAGGCCTTGTTTAAGGTTTAAGAAGCATCATTACTTGATATTATAAATCATTATGGGATTTGGGTCTAACTTGTAAGCCAAGATCCAAAGACAGGGCTCTGTTCATCTGATGCTGAACAGATAGAGCTGGCACTGTCTGCTGACTGATTTCAACAGACAAACCAAGCCATGGTCCCACTTTGTCATGAGCTGTGTCTAAGCTTTAATAGCATTTTAGAGAATGACATACTGCACATGCCAGTAAGTCAAGCCTATAGGAAGCTTTAAGAGGTAGGTCAATGACGTTGGTGCACATAAGCTCACTGTTTCCATTCCAACAGAGCAGGATGATGTCAAAGCCTGAGGTGCCCAACATGAACATTATAGGGCTTAAATCTTTTATACTCTGAAAAAGTTATTGGCTAAGACACTTAAACATGCAGTCGCATAACCACAAAGTCATGTCCCCGATGACTGAGCTAAACCAAGTGCATGACCACAGGCTTAAATGACATTTATAATAAGTAATTAAAGGTATTTGTGAAGGAGTTTAGAGCAGTAAACCTCAACTGGCAGCCAAGTTGTCCACCAGAGTTGCCCACCCAGCCAGCAGAATATTAATGAATTCAGAAAATGTGCGCATCTAATGTTACTCACCGGTTGTAGAGGCCCAGTCCATTTTTTATTAGCTTGGCAACCCCTGATGACGAGCCAAAAAAAACTTAATACATTCTAAAGAAACAGATTATAATCAAACTTCATTACTCTGATGACCCAACATTTAACCTCTTGGCTCCCAGACAAGCATTTCCCTATAGCCAACAGCCACAGCAAACAGTTGGAGGTAACTCAAAGAATCACTAAGTTTACATTTGTACTGCCATTTTTTTATGTTTTTAACAGCATTTTAAAAAAAGCGCTACCTTTGTCCAGTCTAACCCATTTGACATACATACAACATATACCACATAACCATTCAAGTTGCTAGGTGTGTGCATGCTGCTGTAAACAGGAAGCAGATGGATGGTTTCTTTGTAGCAGAAAACACTACTAAAGTTACGGTAAGGTTATGATACATACTCTGTACTTAATTTCAAAGTTATTTTTAGTTTTAACTTTTGGATTTTAGTTTTACACAGTTTTGTGTGCATTTGCCAGTTTTAGTTAAGTTTCATTTTTTTAGTTGGTCAGCTGTTGTATTGACTCTCATACTAGACATTTTTGTTTGCTTACTGGGTTTTTTTCTTCTTGTTTATTTTTTGGATACATGGCTTTATTCTCATCGGTTTAAGTGCAGGACAAATGCAGGTCCAAGGTTCTGTTCGCTAAAGTAGGAAGAAAAGATCATTTGAAGGTGAGTAACAACCGACTTCAAACACGGCAGAGATATTATAAAGACAAAATAATCTGATTGACATGAGCTGTGACACTGTTTTGGTAAGAAAGTGTTTTGGTAAGAAGTAAAAAGCAAACTAACAAACTTGTCTGGAAGATTTAGGCTCATTTTGTCTGGATTTATGGTAGTACAAGTAGGCCGACACAGGCCGAGGATGTAAAATTGGCTTGGTAAGAGGCAACTTACATTAAAAATACCTTTTCCACCAGAATTATGAAAACCTTTGCCCAGTGTAGAAAGTGGCTCAGTGATATAAGATGAACAGGCCAAACACATAAATATACTGAAATGAGGTTCTGGACTGATTTTGAGGAGTGAGTATGAGTAAATTAAACACAAGCTAAGCTCCAAATGTCATTCATTTATTAACAACATTGATGAAGAGCAATGTGGTCAAAACGTCATCGATGTTGCGGTTTTAGTAAATGCACCAGAAGCTTTGAGTGTGCATAACTGACTTTCCAAATATTAATTTTATGGCCTAAGATGTCATACGTAAATGATGCAATGTCACACTCCATGGATTTTGGATAAGTCTGTTCATGTGCACTTTTGCCCACTAAAGTCATGAAAATAGCCCTCATTTGGCTGCATTGCATTTAGACCTGGTTTGAGCTGGTGGAAAACACTGAAAACGTCGAAACGTGGTTTCAAAGATGCACTAGCATATTTTCCATAAAAAAAAACAAAACAAACTTGCTCTGCCGTTACACCCATCTCGTAGCAATTAGATTCATGTTGAGCAACAAAAAAGCAACTTGATGCAAGCATGGACAAGAGCCTCTTGTGCTGTACAAAACTGCAAAATGTGTTTCTTCTAAGACAAGCTTTGCATGAAAGTAGGGACTAATAGGATCATCCACCATGGAAGATACATGGCGTAGAGAGAGAATGAAAGCTATGGTATGTTCTCCTACTAACATGCTTTTACACGTCAGTGTTATTCATAACTTTCACTAAAAGCAGTACTGAGTTTTTATGCTACTTATTCCTACCTACCTTATAAAGTTTTTTATTGATAAAACTAAAAAAATTGCCTCATTATAGGAAAAGCAGGCCCCAAGAAACATCGGCAATCATTTTGAGAAATGTTCTTGGCCACCATAAGTCCAGTATTTCCTCTCCTTTCAGCTCTGTTTTGGTCTCAATTAACTCCCTGGGGATATTTTTGGCTCTTTTGCTTCACTATGTTCACCACCTAGTCAATAACGTTGTCTGCCATCTGATGCTGTTAACATATGGTTGATTTACTGTCTCACAGCTTTTTGACTGAGAACCTCCACTTGCTGCAACTAAAAACACATTTTATGTAAGCCTTGTTATGAAAAGATAACATGTTTAACTTTATAAAAACTTATTTGTTTTGCTAAAAAGGGGATTTTTTTTACTGATTTATGAAAAGTCCTCCTACAAGATTCTGACTGGATGACAGGAGTTTATTCAAGGGATCATTTGCATAATGACAGTGACTTTAAAAAGCCCGAGGCAGAGAAAAAAAAATCTGTGTTTTTATGACGTAAATAGGTGCTATGTGTATTTTAGTGCAGCTGCTCTGCTTACAATGCCCTATGTGTGTGTTTGCATTCATGTGTGTGTGTATGTGTGTACTGCTGATGGCTCTGTGTACGTGACATGTGTTTGAGCTTAACAAACAGTTCTTTGACTGTTTACTCTGTGTGTTTTGTTTGTCCTACCGGCTCCTCGCTTTCATTCTTTTGTAAAGAGAGGAGAAGTGAAGACAAAAAAAAAAAGGAGAAGAAAGGGATGGCACTGGGAAATGACTGGGGGGGCGGGCAACAAATGCACATATGTCAGCAGAGGAGTAGATGGAGGGCAAATATTTACATTGCTGTCCCATGTACACCCCAGGAGGCCTGCTTAATGAAAGACGATGGGTGTTTAGAGGAGGGTGCTGCCGTTTAATTAGCATCTCCCACCAGCAGAGAGCAGTTTGTGTACAAACACTCCGCTCCTGAATTACTGGGAAGTTGTGTATGTTTGTATAGGATGTGTAGGTGTGTATTTGTGTGTGTGTGTTAATTAAGGCATTTTTCACATTCCTTCATTTTGAATCTATGAGCTGTAAGTGGTGTTTTCGGGGTGAAACTGTTGTTGTAAGCACTGCAGGATTGGAGGAGCCATGTGCACACATGTGTGTCTATGTGTATGTGTGTGTTGGAGTGGGGGTGGGGGTGGGGGGTGGGGTGGGGTGGGGGGGTTCCAGCTCTTCATTATGTAAACACTGTTTATGTTGTCCACTGCGAACCCCCAGAGGGATGTTTAGACAGAGGCCTTCATCAACTAATGCTGAAGCCATTAGCAGCAGACACACACACACATACACACCCAAACACACGCACACATGCATACACTCACACAAATGCCTAAATACGTACAGTACACACACAGACGCATGCTCACAAACAGAGAACCAGCACACTTTCATTCTTTGCCTCTTTCTCTCTTTCACTTAGGGAGTCTTTGTTCAGCTGTTAAAGGGAGTAGCATGGAGATAAAGGAAGGAGCCACACTTCTTTGACCACACACACAAACACGCTATAACACAACTCAAGATAACCCTCATATCTGCATGTGTGTGTGTTTGAGAGAAGGAGGGAGTCTTTAAAGCCACAAATACTTTACCTCCCATTTCTGAAAAACAACTCTGAACTCTGTCCCAAAAACTGAGCATATGGCTGTGAGGTTTTTGTCCAACAAACACAATACCTTTCTCTTTATGTCACTGAGTACCCTGTGTCAGCCAGCACACTCAGCAGGCACTCTATCCAGCTCTCATTTCCCTAAATTCAATAAAAAACATACTTGCACAAAGCTACAAATAGGCATCAGAGCTCAAAAAACACATAGCGTATATAGTATCTGTGATCAAGTGCGGGTGCACAGACAGCAGGAAGTGGCAGCAAATAAGTGAGCACGAGTCAATGTTTTGGAAAACAGGAATAAAGAGATCAGAGGGGGCACATAATCACACCAGTGATACAGAGGTAAGAGAAAAGATCCTGACTTTCATCTGCAGACCTTTATTGTTCTATAGGTCAAAATTCTGAAGCCCTACAAGTATCAATGACAAATTTATAGTAATACATCAAACACAAACAACCCAACCGACACCATACAGAGTCAATATTAGGAGTCCTTGCCCTGCCCTGAAAACAAAATGTTAGGCTGTGGAGGGATGCAAGCTGCAGTTAACGGATAAAAAGTGGGTAACTGAAAATTTAAACCTGTTGCACCAGATTTTTGGAAACCTTTTGTTTCTACATTGGAAGAAAATCTTTTTCTTCGATGGAGGTTGGTCCAAATTCATTAAGATGGTTTTTGTTTTTCAGGAAGGCTTTGCAAAAACTGGCAAATGGTGGACATTGTAAGGCAACCAACCAACAAACCAGCATTTCCCATCTACAGCTTATTGTTTTGGTTTTGTAGCTGAAACTTTGCTGTTTTACTTCACTGCTAGCTTCCGTCACCAGCCTCATTAACTGTGTGTTCAGCTTCAGCAGCTAAAGCGCTGAATTCAATACAGGAAGGCTGCAAATACATCTTTAAAAAAAGTAAATATTGAAATTCATCAGTCTCAAAATATTGCTCCAGTTAAAAGTTAATGTTGTTCTGTATCTGCCGGAGGTTTGAATCAGCAACTATTTGCTGAGTTTATAATATTTACTCTATATGTTGGTATTGAAGTTCAATCAATAAGGCTTTAAAAGAAAAGGGATTATTAAATAAAGTTTAAATGTAAAACTGTGAAAATTTACTTTAAAACATCAAAGGCATTTTTCTTAAGTCATATGCACTTAAGTTATAGTTTATTTTTAAAGGACTGTTATAATAGGTGTCTTGTAGGCGTAAGATTGTTAGGCTGGCTTGCAACTTAACAAGGACTCATGCATAATTATATCTTATTTGCATTCCTTTCCCATTCTTCTCTTGACTTACTATTACTGGAAGCATTTTCTGACTTTGTTTACTGTAAACTGTGGTGATCCTCAGGAAACGACTACTTTTGAATATGTGGTTTATGTGCAGATGGGTGAAAATTTGATTTAAAACAGTCCGCTCCCTCAATAAAACAGATATTTTAGATGTTAAAATGGTTGAATAACAAGAACAGTCGAAACCTTTACATGGATAAAGTATGAGGATGCTCTTTTTTAGTGTTTTTTATCAATTAATGACTTCTTACTACTTAAAAAGTGGTGTGAACATAAGTGGACAAACATTAGATGAAAATTCTGGCATCATGCAACCTAGTTTTTGATCACTGTAACTGTTAATAAGACATTACACCCACCAAGTCAAAGGACAAAGTATGTTTATTCACATTCAACCACCCATGCTACACTCCTCTGCAGATTGGATGGGATTTACAGATGCATAGGGTTGCATGTACCGGTTGGGGTAGCAGAGTGCGTGCCTTGCTTACGATGATGCATAAGATCACAACAGCATGCATCGACAACAGCTGTACACGGAGCTGTCTGACTCACATGCAGCACCTGTAGAAGAGAAGCTAACTGGACATAATGCCAGTGCAAAGTGTTTGAAGTGTGATGTGATGTGATAGGAAAAATGATCCTAATCAAGCACTTGGTCATGACTCCTCTTGTTGTGGTTTCTGTTGTTGCCTGGATTGTGTAAAGCCTTAAATACCTCTGCAGTCTCTGTCACCGGCTCAAGTCTGGAAGTGTTTATCTCGTTCTTATCAGAGACTCTTCCTCTTTCCTTCCTCTAGTCTACCACTTGACATAGGATGCCCACCGCACTATGTTTAGAAAGGGGGACCGAGAAGTGAGGCAACTGACTCATCCAACCGCCGACTGATTTACTCACACAGCACACACACATACAATGTCCAAGTGTACAAGCTGCTGCAGCCCTCAGGTACTCTAAACACACACGCCATATTGCGTGCTCTTGCTGTGTTTAGTCTTAAAAGGGCCAAGAAACGCCCCTTCTTTGAAGCTCCTAAGAAGCCTAAGCATGCCTCCCAGCATCCCCCCTGCTCTGGGTTTAGAGCTAAAGTGGCCTATATGGATCCAGTTAGAGCCTCGCTATAGGAACATTCATATTTTGTCTTTATGGGCATGTAAAACATTCTGTTTATATAATAATGCACTGCAGAACGGTCTATTAGGAGTTATATGCTTCTTGGCAAGCTTCCATGTAGTGAATAAAATAAACAATGTGTGTATTCATCCCCGTCACAGTCAGCCCTGATAATAGAGAAACACTGAGACATGGCAAAACGAGCGCTTTGGAATAGAATAATTCAATGTCTTGAATTAAATTAGTCATGTTGCCCGTACAGAGCAGAGAGAACACATAAAACATGAGATTTGGTGAATGCATTTACTTTGCAGTTGGGAGCGCTCGGGTTCCTTCAGCCACTTTTCCTCTTGATTTGCAGAGAGTGTTTTAAATGTGATACCCTGCTTTTTATTAGTCTGCTCTGTGATTCTGAGGAAGTGGGATTTATTCTGCTCTTTCGAAAAGAATGCTCTTTTGTTGGCTTTTAAAAATGAAACAACCCAGACAGCTTAGTGACACAGTTTTATGTGTCCAATGGTTAATTTCATCCACTGCTTAAGTTTTGTCTCTTTAATTTTGATTTGATTAGCTTTTTTGTTGATTTTGACATTCAAAATGGTTATTCATGCTATTTAGCTTTGACAATTAATCACAGAAAATTTAATTCCTAAATTTTATTGTAACTATTCAATAAAACACATACCTTTCCAATTAAAACTAGTGCCTGCAGTCCTGTTTCACCACAATATTTATTCTATGAACCCAGGAATCAGCACTTTATCTTTATATTGACAGGTGACAGTGAAGACAGAGGAAATATGGAAAGAAAAAGAGGAAAATGACAGCCACTTAGGTCTCCAGCTTGAATTCAATAGTTGGTGTCATATGTTGTGCGTGTTGTAACCATTAAGTCAACATGATGCCCTTTACCTGCAGTCTTACTGAGGAAACAGAGTCAGAATTTTGTTTCAAGACATAGTTTCCAAAGTCCTCCAAAGTCCCTGTAACACACATTAATAGTCTATTGAGAGCAATAGTGAGTACTTGCATTTTTAACAGTCATTTCTGTTCATTCATTGATCTTTATCTTTCACCTTCATGCTTCAGATTCACAGGGAAAACAGACAGGAATGCATGTCTTAAGAAAGGTTACTGTGGCTGTCAGTTTCTGGGACTGTGTGATAGAAAAAAAGAATAAAATTATAAGGTTTATTTGGGTAAAAACAAAAGAACTACATTAACAACTGAACAGATATGTTAACTATTTTGAATGAAATCAAATTGCAGATATGATTAATGCAAACTGTCAATATTGATTTTAATAAAAATGTAATTCAGAGAGCAGTATGTTTTTTCTACAAAACATAGGCTAATGCATGTTGGTTTTGACAAAGACGCTGTTAAACTGGGACACAGAATTACAGAATATTAACTCTCCCCTATTTTACCTTCAACCATTCACTGACCCAACCTCAAACCCAACCTTATAAACCAGCTCTTATTGTAGCTGGATGTTTATTTGGGCATGCTGACAGGAACCAAACCTCAACAGCAACAAGCTGTGTGACTGGGATCAGCTCCACACCGATCCATGCTGGCAGGACGAGGCTGCACTCTGGATTACAGAGGCTCCTGAGTGGACCAAAACAGGTGTTTTTGCGAGCCCTGGCTCTTTGAGAAAGATTGTAAAGCACATCTCAGCTCAGCAGATGCTTACTAACATGTATGAGGCAAAAGAAGAATTCTGAAACATGTCATCCAGCTGCTCTGTTTTCAAAGCAGACTCACAGTGCAGCAAATGTTACCGGTATTATCCCATAATTAGAGCTGGTATAAAGAGTAGCCACACCCATTGATTCAGTGTTTTTACCACACCCATCAAACCTTCAGGTGTGTTGTGCAGAGTCTTTATTACATACGCTATAATTAAGTCTTTGTCTCTATGTGTGGCTCCACTTCTGAAACTGAAACAGACTGCGGAAATTCTCCCTCAGTGCAGCAGGCTTGTATGAGCTCCTTTTCCCACTGGCATTTAGACAAACAAAGACAACCTCAGTGGTATACTTCTGTGCACCCAAGCTCTGATTATGATATGCTGAGTGCATACAGAGCCACCAGTGTAACCTCTCTGATGGCAGATAAGGCTTCGTGCGGAGAGACAGGGATATAAGAGGAGGACAGACCCTAGAGGAGGAAACAGAAATAAACACTTTGCACCATCAGATAAGCACAAAACTCATAAACAACAAAAGCAAGAGTCCCCCATTTACCCTCTCCAAAGTGCATGGACGCATGTGAATATAGTTATGCAGGCAATCATGTGAGTACACACACACACATACACACACACACACTGGTTCTGGGATAGTTTAGATCAGTGTGTATGAGGCGGGCGGATAGGAGTGGTTGAAGATGGTCCCTGAGGGAGCCAGTCGTTCCCTTGGCCTGTCTGGAGATAAGACCTTGAACACTCCTCCAAAAAAATCCCCCCTTTTCCCTCCCCTGACTCAGCCCATGCACTTGTCTTTCTATATCTTACGCACTCTGTCCTTGCTCTGCCTCCTCCTATCTCCTTTACCTTCTAACTCCTATCTATAAGTGACATTTTTATGTGAAGGCAACTAAAACAGGTGACTAAGCTATTTAGGTTAAACATACAAAACAAAACAAAAATAAATTGCATTTATCAATAATCTATTTGCAGAAGGCTGTAAATGAAAAATGTCAAATGTAATCTCATAAGTGATTAACGACAACATGGGCATACGTTAAATAAAAAATGTATCTTTTTATCCGTCACAATGTTTTTAAGCTTACTGTGAAGAATGTGATCCTTTAGTTGTTTGTTTAGCAGATATAAACTTATAACTTCCTCATAATCTGAATGAAGTGGTCCAGTGTGACAGTGTCTGAGTTAATGCACCATGACAAATTCCTCCATGTTTTGTCGGTTGGTGTGGGGCCTTCAGAACGGTGACCCCAGACTCACCTCTGTGCACAACGCTGGGCCCAGGGAACCCGCTCGGCCCCAATAATGAGATCATTACCAACAGTTAATTAAAAGCGATGCGTCTTCTAAAGCTTTGCCCCATATCACAGTGTCCAAACAATTGCTTCCCTTGTGGAGTTCCGAGGATGAAAGGGTGAGCCAAATGGAGGAGAACGCCCATTGTCCTTCTCCTGAGAAACTGTCTTCCCTCACTTTTTGCCTTTCAATGAATTCTTTGTGTACGGGCCGGGGTCCTGGGCAGTTCTCTTGGGTTCAGAGGGACAGAGCTGTGCTGAGCCGGGCTGCACCGGGCCTCAGTGTCAGCCAGCCGGAGCCTGGGGATGCACATAGGACTGGTGAGTGTGGGGATGGTGAGAAAGAGCAGAGGGGCTGCCACAAACTCTGTCCTGAGACAGCAAAAAATTAATTGAGATTCTCTGGAAGGACACAATGTTTGCTGAC
>JAPZDZ010000013.1:13830354-13844139 GCA_029783805.1 Acanthurus tennentii | reverse complement strand
CAGAAGGTTTGTGTTAGCATCGTTAGCATTAGACACTGTCCCCACTGCCACCCCACCCCACAACCACCATACCCTGCCTCTGAGGGACACCTGGGACTCATTTTTGACCCAGCAGGCCACGCCTTGACTGAGGTTGTACCTGGACAAAGACTGGGGCCCCATTTGGGTGCTTTGAAAGCTCCTTCATGAGGAGGTGGATTATCTCACTCCGTAAATTCGGACTGTTCAAGTGCAATTACAGGTGCTGTGATTGAATTATAAGTCAGATACTGGAGGCTTCCACAGCGTAGTCCTCATTTTGTCAGCTATTTTTCACTTTGTCTTTGTCCTGCGCTAAATGTCTTAGCCAGTTTTTGTCATCTTTGGTTAAGACTAGTATTTTCACCAGGTTTCATTAGACAAACGTCAGTGCATTTTTGTCTTACTTTAATAAAATTAAATGGCATCCAGCATAGTTTAGTATATGAAAACTATTGACAGTGTTTAGTTTTTTGTTAATCATCAGATTTGAAATGAACATCAGTCTTGTCAAAACCAAAATTATTTTGTCATTTAAATCAAAGTTTTTCACAGGAATCTTATTTACACACACTACATACAAGAGCAGCGACTGATGAGTTATTGGTCCAAGGTAGGAGGAGTCAGTTTGAGAAAAGCACATTTACAGTCACCTCCCAGGTGCACCTCTGAAAAGGGGTTAATTGCAGTGATGGGTTTATTATTACTGTCAAAATGGTAACCAGTGAGCTCCGGCTTCATGCCAAGGAAGAGAATTCCACATCAGGTGAACAGAATCGGTGCTGGACGGGTTTAAATCTGAATTCCTGGATGGCAGCCTTGCCACTGTGGACATGTGAGCTAGAGTGCTGTCCTGGTGGAAGAATGCGCCCCTAAGCTTCCCATTACAAATCTCCTTGTCTCATCCATGGTTATGAACTGAAGAAATTTTCTGGACCTGCCTCAAAAAAGGTTACGTTCTCCCTGACCTATTGTGCCAAATCTGACGAATTCCCCTCAGGCATAAGTTGTTCAAATCCCAGCAAGCTGACAACATGATTATTCAGAGTTCATTAATGTTACTTTCTTGGGAGATGCCCAGTGTTATTAGTGTCTGTCATCCAGGCTTTCACTGCCACGTTTGAAATCAGCAGCCCAGTTCTTCCCCATGCTGTCAGAAGGGGAAACCTCCCATAGTTTTGCCTATTTGTCCATGTCAGATTTTTAGTGATAAGCTTTTGAGATTAAAATGTATTTTACCTGAGGTTTTCATTTGCATTTTAGTCTGTTTTTTTTTTGCTTTTAACAATATTGCATGCTGATGTAGACACAGTTAGTGTTCAATGACAGATGCCTGATGTGATTTAGATGGATGTCTTTATCCACTGGGATGCATTAAGCAGAAAACTGAAGGAGGAGGTGGGATGGCAACAGAAGTCTGAGGGAAAGTTCAAATACCAAGAGGGAAATGAATGTGTAATGCACTACATGTGTGCCATATAGTGATAGTCTGAAAGCATACACACACAAACACGCACACACACACAGACAGAGAAGCTTTTACAGTGGCTGAGTGATCCTCTGTTTTCTTTACAGTGTGTTCCAGTAAGCATTAATCTTCCCCTGTCTCACATAATTAATACATCCTTCTTTTGGAAGCTTTTTACCTTGGTGTGGGATGTGTATTGTGTGTGTGTTTTCCCATTCAAATGTGTGTCTATGCATGCAAGCTTCTTTTTTTTAGCTTTTCTTGGAAATCTGGATTGCCAATAGCTTTCACATTTTAAAGAAAAAAGCTTTATTTTTTTTGTGGTCCAAATAAAATTGTCATAAAACATGGCAGCAAATTTAGTAAAAATATAATAAATTAAAAATAATGATAATACTTTGTAATATGGTATCCATTGAGAATAGTTTATTGTCCTGAGTTATAAATAATGGCATTGTTAATTGTTAAAAAAAACATTTATTAAAGCTCTGCGGGTAATTTATAAGTCATTAATAAGAATAACATATGAGTTGCTAGGTTACTGAAAAATCCCATAGACTGATTGAACAGTATGAGCAGTAATGTGAAATATCCCCTCTGTTACTTCAAAGCAGACTTGGCTTGCTAAAGTTAGCTGCTGACGAAACCACGTTCAGACACTGAAGCTAAGCTAGCAGTTGATGGTTGGTAAAACTCTTCAATCTCAAACACTGTTTTAAACTGCATTTTCTAATTATCTGTGACTATGCATGATTTTTAACAAATACAGAGAACAAACATGAGTAACACTGGTGTTATGGCAGATAATGGCAAAGGTACAGAGAAGAGCTAAACAGAGGTAGCTTACCTATAATAACAGCGAGTGCTTGCCCCAAACTCATTTCACATCAATTTACACACTGAATCATATCACATCACATTGGGCTGTGTTTAAATCTCAGCATTTTCATAGTAGTAGTAGAACATATATTAGTACAACATTTATCTGTGTTGATTTTTTTGGCAGATAAAAAATCTTATTTATAGACTTACATCCCCGCAGTTACAGCATACAGCTGTTACTGTCTTCTGTCTGGGTCTTTGCATGCATGACTTTGATGTTCCACAAGGGATGCACATGCTTCATGTGGCTGAGTGCAAGTGTGTGTTTGTGTCTTTACATGACAGAGTACGTGTGAAGCCCCTGTCGCCATCCCCCTTGTAATGTCAACCCACAGTCTCCACCGCAGTTGGCCCATAGTCTGCCAGACTCCTCCTCATATTCATCCGACGACCTCCCCCCCAAAAGTCCCTTCCTTCCTATCAGGCTGATCCCCTTCCCGCACTTCCCCCTCAACATTCCTACATTTCACTGCCATAAACAACTATTAACTTAATGGTTACAAAAATCATTAAAGAAGAAACATCTGTGCGCCTGCCGCAGCCAATCATGGGAGGCAAAGAGCAGCCAAGTCCAGGAAGGAACATTCTGGTTGGCTGCCTGAAGTGCTTGCACCTTGTCCAGTCCCTCCCATTACCATGCATGCTCTTTATAGTCTGTTTAGTAAGGGGAAGAAGCAGCGGGACGCAGCCGGGGAAAAAAAAAGGAAAAAAAAAGGAGGCAGAGTGGGGGATTTAGCAAAGACACACAGACACATGGAAATGGTTAGCATCTCGGTGGTGGCAGGCAGCAGCCCGCTCTCTTTCGCCCTCTGTTCTTTTTCTTTTCATTTTCAATCTTTTACTTCCCAAAATAGGAACCAGATTTGCCAGTGCGGCTGCTTAATTTAAGCTCCTTTACTGTTTAAGGATGTAACTGGAAATTGAGGTGGAAAATTTTTAATAAAATAAAATAAAAAAAGGAATAGTGGTAGGGGTATAAATGTCATTACAGACGTAAAAGCTGCTTTTTGCTTTCTGATTCAAGAATTGGCCTGCAAAGCTACCACTTTAATAGAGATTTTTTATTAGGGCACATGGATGAGTGCTGATTAATCAGTCAAGCAGATGCAAATTAATTAGATCTAAGCAAAGTAATAAGATAGAAAAAGACAAGACAATCTAACAAACAGGAAAAGTTCTGAGCGCATGGTAAGCAAATGGTCCTTTAATCTTGTGGCCACCCTTGAGCTCTGTGAGAGCAGGGGATGAAATAAGAGGGGAAACATAAAATAAATGAATGTAAAGTTCGGGCAGGGCTGGGAACGAGCTTGCCTGTGCAGAGCGCCTCCGGCCACCGCTGCTTTCCCTCAGTCCAGATTGAGTGTGACTTGTGTCAGAGGCAGACCCTCGTCTCCGCTGTGCGTCTCCACAGCCAAGAGGCCAGCGCCACTGCAAAACTCTGCCCTGAGATGAAAGCATTTTCGACCGTGCATAATGTGCATGAAAATAATACGCGCATTGTGTAATCAGAGCACCATAAGACCAGAAATACGTGCGGCATGTACAAAGAAGCCGTTATACTGTTTGGTTTACTGTTTGTGGCCCAAAGCCAAGTGCGAGAGACATGGTGAAAGCTGGAGTTGCCTTGTGAACAAAGTCTGAATGAAACATCAGCAAGGTGTTTCCTCACACGCTACCTCGGTCCAAGGTGGATGTGGAAGTGGTGCTCATTTTAGCGACTGTTTTTATGACGTGACAAAGTTATTGCTGCAGGTGAGGACAGCACGGGGGGATGTGGAGTGGAGGAGTGGAGGTGTGAGTGTTTGTGTCGAATTGCATGAGCATGGGTCCACCCATGTGTGTGTGTAAAGTCAGACGGATGATTTTGCTGGCACCCTCGGCTGATTTCTACGTTCCCACGCCGCTGGATCCTGGAGTTTCCTGATCTGTCCAATGGGAAGTGGTACACAAGACCAAATTTAAGGTGGGCTGGAAAATGGCTGCTTTGACTAACGTAAACAGATTATAAAAGGGCTCTTCAGTCTTCAGACTGTGGGAGTCGAGTGGAGCTCAAGACTAGCAGTTAATAGATTTAGGTTGGAGCACACATTGCTTCAGCCGTGTCCTCTCTGATTTGGATCCCATCCAAGAGTCAGACAGCCATGTTTCAGTGTGTTTAGACATTACAGATCTGCATTCACTTTATAAAAACTACATTCACTCGCATTTGAAATACCGTGCAGCAACCGCAGCGTGAGCTAATTGAATGCAAGGAAATTCGCCGGGTCACTTCAGTGAGGAGGCCTTCCAGGACAAATTGCATCAGCTTAGGACTCACGGCTCTGTGTTTAAGTCTTACATGGCGTGTTAGAAATGTTGGCTGTTCTCAGAAAATTACCACATTCTCCACCCAGCTCAGCAGAGGTGTTGGCACGGCTGCACCACGCTCGGCGACAGGTCTCCAGTTGACCTTGGTCTCGCCTGGAATAAATATTATGAAGGTTTGTCTCCTTAATAAACTAATTCTTCAAAAATGTTGTTGTGAGTTCACAGTGTGCGTCCTGGAAGTGAGCGCAGTGTGGTTTGGAGGCCTCAGCTATTGACGCTGGCACGGCGAGGTGTAAAAGTTATTCAGTCACACCACAAAATCGTATTCACTTGTGACTTTCATAGAACTTCCTTGTTCAGTGTGCCACCGTTTTCTGAGCTTGTGTGTGAAATACAGCAGTTTGGCAATGTGTCTGTACTTATGGGACTTACAAGGAAGAGACAAAATAACAGGAACACTGAAAAAGTTGTTTGAAGCGAGACTATGTAGAGGAAGAAATCACAGTCGTCTTTTAAATGAAAAGTTGATTTTATGAGCAATAAAAAAACACAGCCTTGCTTTACTTAATACAACCAGAGATTATACTGTTACAGCCTAACTTGGTCTGGTATAACCAATAGGTGATGGTCTGCAGACCTCCACCTCCTGCAACTTCAACATTAAATAACTGTTTAAAAATGAATAGCTGAGTAATAACAAGCTAACCTTTATATTTACTCATAAACATGTTTTTCCAATATGATATGAGTACATTTACTTAAGTACCCTAAATACTCTAAATACTTCTGAATACTACCTTCTCCTCTGGTCACTGAGAACCTTATGAGATGGTTATTTAGTAACTTTCAGATGAGTTTGATATAAGCAAATGTAATGAAACTTACCTTAATAACCTGTATGACTTCATGTGTTTTTTTCCCCACTGAACAATGTTGTGGCAATGTTGCTACAGTTACAGATCTAAGCAAGTCACGAGTCAAACCAAAGCTGTGATAACCAACAGTCTCAGTATATCTTGTTAGGTAGTGATGGAGGAAGCAATTTGTGTCTTTGTATACAAATCCTATTTGATGACATTTCATGAAATTCAACAAGCAGCCTGTGCGATACTTGGCTGGACAAACTGGGATTTCCCTTTTACTGACAAAGCTATGAGAAAAATTCTGAAATAAAATGACTGATTGCTTTACCATAAACCTTCCCATGCTCTTTTCTTTATATCAACTGAGAGATTAAATGTATTCTGAGTAAAGACAAACTGTGGAAAGACACCACTTGTTTTGTGGTTTAAGCACAGCAGGCATGAGATCTCTGTGATACATGTATGGCTAATCGAATGGAGCCTTGTGAGCAGCACTCGTGTAAAAGAGCCTCAAGCTTTCTCTTCTTCACTCTATATCAGTGTGTGGACGTATTCACTTCAGTAGCTTCCACAAGCAAACAGAGGTTAATGTGTTGTTAAGAAAAAGGAGCACTCTCAGCAAATTTGACAGGAAATATTCAACAATTCTGTTTTTTTCACCCTTTTTTCTTCTTTTTTTCATTTTTTTTCCCACGAAATCCCTCATTTAACTTGATGTAGGAGGGGAAGGAAACTGCTCTGGTGCCAAAACTGACAAGCAAATTTACTAAGAGGATTTGTTTTTTTTTTTTAACTCTTTGCTGCCACAGAAACAAGCTGTCAAACAAAATAAAAGGAATATGTTGTAGAGGTGCTTAAGAGCCATACTATACTTCCTCCTCCTTATTCTGGCCATTATCATTAAAGACAGAACTCTATCCTCTAGTATTTTGTTACGCCTCTCAAAGGTTTATTTAGATTTTGATTCATGCAGACCTTTCAGCTCCTCCTCTCACACATTTATTTCTTTATTTTCTTTGTTTAAAATAAATACTTCTCCAGGGCGAGACATGGAGGAAAAAAATGGTGGAAAAAAAAAATTAAACTCCCTGCTCTAGATGTGCTGTTGATATGTGCCGGACAGGGTTCCACAAAAAGGTTATTGTGTGGCTTAATTGCGCCTTGTGGATTGTGACGGTGGGGAGTGAGCTAAGGGTGCTGCCCAGATCGTGGGTTGGGCCGAGCCTTGCCCTTATGCTGCAACGGTTCCACAGCTGTCATCGCCTTATTGTCTCGCCAATTACCCATAATTACCCCTGGCAGCAACAGCACCATTCAGAGATGCTAACAAAAGACGTGACCTTCCTGCCTGTTTGATCAGAGAAGATGAGGATGTTACAGTCTTGTCTAAAAACTCACAGAGAGGAAGGACGTGCAATTAATCTGCTTTAAAGGTCAAAGTTCTGATAAGCCTTCATAAAACTTCAGGACTTGCATGAAAAGCTTTCTTTACTGCTTTCACTGTACCTCTGGGTACAAGAGTCAACATACAGTAGCATATTAAGTCCATACAAGGCTATGTCTGTCTTGTCCAGAACTACTGAAGACATTAACAATAAAAATGAATACGGATGCCAAATCTTACTCACACAGAACAAGAACTCGTAAGTGTGAACAAAAACACTTTCCTTCATCTTGAAATAACTAATAATGTAAGAAATGGCCAGGAAAAAAGGATGAGGCTGACATTCATTGGAAGTATTGGTACCACTTCCCAGTTAAACACCTTTTATATAAATGATCTCACAAATGATCGATTCAGCAATAACAAAAGCTGATAGTTATTGATGAAATGTCACAGGTTTTTCATTTTTAACTTGCCAACAACAAAAAAAGACCAAAAAAAACCAGAAGTGAAGTCACACATTTTATAGTTAATTCTGTATTAATGATTTTTGGGCTGTTAGTCAAAAACACAATAGAAAATTTGATGCAATCATTCTTGGCTTTAGGATACAGTGACTGTTTTACTTTTTTCTGACATTTTATAAATCAAACAATTAATGTATAAACAACTGAAAATAATCTGTAGGTTAATCTATAACAATTGCCCCAAATAAGACAATGCAAGTGTCAGGAAAGGAGTTTTTTACACAGCCTGAAAATATAATTAATTAATTTATATAATATATATATATATAATTTATTTATTTATGTATTTTAATTTTAGCGGTTTGCAGTATTTCAGGCTTTGTGTTTCAGGACGCATCTGGAAAGAAATGATGATTCACTTGGAGCTCAAAAACGTAAAATTAAATTACACCTACAGCTGTTTTTTTCACTGAACTTTTTTTTGATGCACTTTTGGTCACTAAGCTTTGATTTAATAAGTAAAAAAGATATATACAAAGATTTGATATCAAATTTTCAGAGGTTATAAAGCCAACAGTGTTGATGACGTATATTAATGCTTTATTAAGGGCACCTCATTTTGAAATGATACTGTGTTTTATTTTATGAAAGCAGTAAGGCATAAGGTATTCATTTCCATTCCAGTTTAAGACTAGTTCTGTTTCATTACATTGATTAAGAATGTAAACATGACAGTATGTCACTGCATGGATTTGTGATCCTTCAGTCCAGCTCCATGTCCTGCAGTGTTATCTTAGTGCAGTGCAGCAGTATTAATAATTGGCATATAACTCACATTGTGTTCCATGCTGCATGCCCTAAATCATCGCTGCAAAGCCTATTATGTGACACAGAGTATACTGCAGATGTTTCTGCTCCTCTAGTTATCATGACTCTATGTGTCTGCCTGCTACTGGTTATCCAAACCAGGGGTTTAATCATTACAGAGAGCCGAGACATGTTCCCATGCTGCAACTGATTTCCCTGTCATTTTTCATCCGTGAGCAGCTGGAATGAAGTTTACAGCCACAGCTCCTTCACTTAATCATGTTTTATTGCTCCTCTGACCCTTGCTGCCGAGGAGATGGCAGAACATGGCGGGCCGGGGCCTTAAACTAATAATTATAAACCAGCCTGCTCTGTCTGTTTACCAGACAGCCACTTCCTCAGATAATACACAAAGCTGAAACAGAGGCAGTGGCCCATGTAGAATATGTATGGGGCAGAAAAAATAATAACTGACTTTATTCTGAAGTGACTTTTTCACAATGACAAGCATTGCTATGAAGATTGGTTAGTCTTTTTCAGTGACAAAGAGGGACACCAGTCATTCCTTAAAACTCTCCAATATGGACATATAATCGTTTTTTTAAAGTATGTACATATTTAATAGCAATCAATTTATGGTGATTTTTAGAACAAAGCATGCCATTGTAAATATTTTTATGTTAGAGTGAGACAAGATTAACTTTGTCATCGCTAAAATTTAATTTAAAATCACACAAGTAGACTAATGTCACTTACACATAACCCTTGTAATTTCCATATAAGCACAGAGACATTTCCAAAAGTAAACAGTGGTGCACTGAACAAAGAAGTAACATAAAAAGTCACAAATTAATATGCTTTCCTGGTGTAACTACATACCTTTCATATCTTGTCTGGCAGGTGTTAATAGTCAAGCACTATTTTAAATAGGACCCTAACCTTCATTATGGATTAAACTGTTTTATTTTTTATTAGATTAATTGATTTTTTGGTTCATAAGAACTCTAGAAATAGTGACACCTGCTGTCACTACCTCAAGCCCAAACAGCTTTCCTTAATGCGAAAGTTGTCATTAATTTAGTAACTACAGTAGTACCTACACCTATCACATTTGAGTAAAAGGTGCAATGTTTCCCTCTGAAATGTTAAAGCTTCGTGATCCCAATTTCTGAGAGACAAAAATTCATATTGGGAAATTCTGCATCACAAAAGGACAAATGTTCCCAGGTCATCTGTTTAATATGCTGTAAACACAAATTAACCCTCCTATTGTGACCGAGTAAAAACCTGAACCCTAATTGTGGAGTATTGGACCAATGTACAGCTGGGGAAAATGGGACCTTTGTCATGTTCTGTTGTGTGCCATAAATCTGTGGAACATACGTCCCGAGACACACAGGAACATATGAATGACTTCCTCATGATTTACAGCCAGTGCCAACATTCAGTGCTCCTGCAGGTTGTGTGCTCCTCAAGTACTGAGGTAGAAAGTAAGGGTTTGGTGGACAGAAGAGTAGCACATCACAGACTTGTGATTAACAACTGTATTTTTGTTAACCATAAGTTGCCATGAGAAGGCATCCAAAAAGGTGAGAATATTCCCAGAGCTAGTTAATTAGTAAATCAGCAATGGACAAGAATGTTACCTGGGGTTACACAGTGTCATGGACTACTGAGGTTTTTTTGTGGGCCTGTAGGCTTACAGCTCCAGCTAACTGCATCTTTTTATGCTTAAAGTTTAACGGTTAATTAATCTTTTCTATCAGTTATGAAAACAGTTTACTCATCTGTGATTTTGCAGTGACACCACTGCACCAAAGTCAGACAATTCAAATTGTTTGAATCATGTCTGTATTTGTTTCCTGTGCTGCTAAATCTCTGTTTTAGGTAAATATGATTGTTCTATTACCAATAAGAATGCTGACTAAAATTATGAAAATGAGACTGAGGTTGTGTGAAACCACATTATCCTTCAAGTAACAAAATCAGTCTTGATAATAGTGGACTTGTAATAAATTAGCCCCTTTTGAACACGTGTAGCTTGTCCTTTTCAGTGTGTTGTAAGTCTCATTCCTAGTAATCAAATGTTTTTTTTTTAACACAGTACATTCAAACAAAATTCCTACTACATTACAGAACAATAGAAAACAAACTTGTTAAGGTTCTAGCTATCATTAGAGTGAATAGTTTGTCCTGAGAGAAACACTGACGGAATGAACATTGAGAAAGTCATAAGACATCAAACAGAATGATAAAAACTAATGTGCACATAAACGCTGGAGTCATTACATAATGGTAATATGACTGCATTTATCATTTTTGTTTTGAATTCAATAGAAGTGCATATTTCTAATCTGCACGGGTTACTGAGGCTCTGCCAGTGACTGGAAATAACCTTTGGTCAGACAAACGCTCATAGCCCTCAGTGAACTTTTCCCTCTCAGATAAAACAAAATGTTCATCAATGGCTTAATATCGAGACAGATGGTAAGATAGAAAAGATTGTTGCCTTTTTTTTTATCTTAGAGTTTAAAAAAAGTTGATGGCTTTTGTTTGCCAGAGGGAAACCCCCTACTGTGACATAAAATGATCAAATACCCTCTAAAGAAAACATGTAGTGTCCCTGGCAACAGGATCACATTGGAAATGAGCTGAAACACAGAGGAACAGGGGACGAGTGGAAACCAGAAAACATCCTGAATATCACCATTACATCGCTAACATGTACATACTAAAGCAGGCACCACATGGCACCTCAGTGCTAAAGAGCTGACAGGACATCATGATGCCTCCTCAACTGTCTACTGTCTGTTTGTAATAACTTAACGCTGTTTAAAGGACTTTCAGCTTTCTCATTGTTGGGCTTTAAATAACATATCTTCTTAAAAATAACAATGACCATAGTTATATTACATTTTGGACCTGGAGTCTTTCACATTCCCTGTATAGAAAAAGAGCACTTTCAAAAATCTACATAGATTTTTCCATATCAATGTAAAGTAAAACTCACAAAATAAAAGTGCTTACATATAAAATGAACATGAAAGATTTTTATTTTTTAATTAAATCAAATGTAGAAAAAAAGCACATGGAATTTTAAAGAATAGTAACGCTAAAGTCACATATGTTGTTCTTTCTTCGTGGAGCTAGATCAGACTTGCATATCTGTGTTTTGGCTCAACAGTTTTTGGGCATTTGATCACTGACAAATCAGTGAGGGTTTGCGGTATTCCACAAACCATCACTGATTTGTTTTCAAGCACAAAAACACACACACACACACACACACACACACACAAAGTAATTTCCCAGATGCTTCAATCAAGAGACATGTTTTGACCATAATTTGCACAGCCCTCGGTGATTGGTTAAAAATGCTGAAGGCTGTCTTTGTTAAGTATTATAACCAGTTATCATTATCATCCTAAATGATTAGTAATTGTATTTTAGTCAAAACACTGAAAAGGTGATAATTAAATTGTTGATTAATTAAAAATTAACCAATAAATGATAAAATGACACAGGGTGTATCATGCTGACATGTCGCACTTTCACACACACCAAAAGTATCAATACCATCTGTTTGGCTACTTCTGAAAGGATCTTTTATAACTGATGGGTTTACAATACTTTGGGCGGTCTTTACTTACATCACTTTGCTCAATTAGCCCTCTGAAGCCAATAACAAAGTAAGATAAATTACATGTACTCTGACATAAACATGATACATGTTGAAAGAGGTTTTCCTGCCGATAATTTGCTGGAAATAAGCCACTTGACAAAGGCCTAATATTTGAAATTTTTTTGAAATATGACAACGCAGTAACCAAACAGTTTGGAGACACACCAAACCTGCATTCTTTTAACGACTTGCGGCAGGGCTTCTTAAAGGATGTCACCCTGTGACCTTTCAGTAAAAGACAGCTGCTTTAAACCTCAGGCTTTGCAAAGAGAGAACACTTGTCACTCATGAATTTACTGTAAAACGTCAGTTAAGAAAAATCCACTTTCAACACTTTGGCCGCCAACCCTGATGACACTGGCCATGGATCACTGCAGCCATGGAGACAGACAGGGAGGGAGACATCACTGCCATCAGTGTTTGCTCTTTAGTGGCCTACATAAACACACTCTCTCTCTCTCTCTGTCTCTCACACACACACACACATGCACACAAACAGAGTCCTATCTTTACTATCAGTGCCGGCCCTGCAGCATGTGTCCCCTCTGAGGACACAGAGCTGAAAGGTCACTGTGTTGCTGCTGTCGCCAGTGAAATGCCACTAGGCCAGTCCTGATCTATCCAGCCTGTTTGTCTCTCATGTTAAGTCGCTCTAAACAATAGGCTACAGTCTATCTTCTGAGGTGCATGAAAGCATCAAACATCCTACAGACAGAGGTGAACAAATCTTGGACAATGCTCCTGTTTATGTCATGTCATGCATTGCACCATGTGAGGGAATAAAAAGCAGTGTAACTGAGCTCTTTTACTATCGAACTTTGTTTACTGAAGCTGGCGCCTGAATATTACACAAAAAGCTCTCTTGTTTGAGTCCTCTTTTTTCTGTCTTTCTTTGCAGAAAAACAATACGCATTTTTGGGTAAAGGAGAATGAAAACTGGGAATGAATAGGGGGCCTGTGGAGAGATGTGTCAGAATGTGCTGATGATAAGCTTGGCATGGCTTATATTGAACACATTGAGACAGAGTGCGGCTATCTACTCTGCGTATTTGGAGTCGTCTGTGGGAAAGAGACAGGCCTCAGTGTGGGAAACGGCCTGCTTTTGATACAGAGCTGAAGATCAGCAGTCTGCTATCATCTGTGATGGAAAAGTTCAGCCTGGTTTAGAGAGGGCAAATGCAGAAAGAGGGTTTTTGTCCATCGTCCTGACCTCGTGTCACCCTCAAGGACTCAGTTAATGAGTGAAGCCTTTGAGGATGCTAGATAAATTGTGCAGATAAGTGGTTTGATACAAATTGTTAACCACCAAATTTGGCCTATTACATTGAAAATAAAATTGATAAATGTGAGTAATGTTGAAATCAAGCTTCTCTCTGTCTGTCTCTCCCCTCTCCCCCTCCCCCCTTTTCTGTCTGTCTGTCTCTAGTCCTCTTGGCTCCAGGCCTGAGTCACATGGTTGACTGATCAAGTCGGGGTGTTGAGGCGAACTCAGTGGGTGAAGCCCAGGAGCTCCGACAGGTTGCTGCTGGGGCTGAAATCAGTCTAAGTAGGCTGGGCCGAAATACACAAACACACCTCGCCACCCCTCCTTTCCTCCCGTCTCTCTCTCTCTCTCTCTCTGTCCTTCCACCATCCTCCGTCCTGGCTGGGCTCGGCCATAGAGTTCACTGTGTCCACAGGTTCACCTCTACACTCTCACACCAGCATGAGTGGATTGATGAACCAAGAAAAGGGGGTGGGAAAGAAATCACATTCAGTGCAAGTTCCAATTTGCAGAACAAGGTCGTCTTTGACTCCATTTTAACTTGTAATTTAGCCCATAAAATACGATCCTTTAAAGTTTAAGTGGGGTTAAAATGCCACTGAATATCAGTATAAATATCCTAGTGTCTGTGTGCTTATTTGGT
>JAPZDZ010000013.1:13792725-13804550 GCA_029783805.1 Acanthurus tennentii | reverse complement strand
ACATTTCAAGCCCTTAATGTTTGACATTTTCTGACTTTTAAGTATTTTCAGAAATTGTCCTCTTTCTTTTGACCATATTCCACAGTTCAAAATGAGAAAACTACACGTCTCTTTGTGGAGCTCATACATGCTGGTAGAAAGCCACCAAGTCTTGTTATTTCACAGAATCCAAAGCTGACATGTAGTTCCTTGGATTATTAATCATCACAAACTCTTGCATGGTAAATCCAACATAACTGTTTATAAAACTGAATCTATTTTCAGTTAGAAAACCCAAAAGGTCAGATCAAGTCCAACAATAACGAAGGGGCTTTTTTTAAGTGTAGCAACAGCAGGACTTTTTCAAGAGAAAACATTATGATTGCATTAGATGAGCTGGCAGTCCAGAGTCAGCACTCATCTATGGTTTTTGTTGCTTTATGACCGAGCCTGTTTACAGTCTTAATCCCAGATCTAACTGCAAGTCAATGGTGTGATGTAAACACAAAGGCTCTACAATTCAAACCAGCATGGCATTTATTCAGCCAACTCACTGTGTATTGTTCCTGAGCAATTACACGACCATCCCGTGTAGGACACAATGGAACCAACACAAACAGAAACCCGATATCCCTTTGAGTGGTTCACTGTCCATTCAGCCCGAGGAGAGAGAGGGAGGGTGTGTGCGTGTGTGTGTGTGTGTGTGTATGTGTGTAGGGAGGGTGTGTTCATGAGTGCAGATCAAGCATTTTCAGCTTAAAATTAGATTTCAATCCACAAATGATCCCTGTTTTCCTCCCCTTGAAAAGTGGCTCTCAGAGGGAAAAATTGTAGGACTATTTTTTTTTTATTCACCAACTTTTTGGTGCAAAAGCTTGCAATGGCTTCAGTTTTATCATGACATGGAGGGACATGGGTGCATGTGGGACACCTCCCAGCTGGATTATTGATAATTGAGAAATATTTACAGTGCTCCTTAGCGATAAGGCTTTATTGCTTTTATGGCAGGGAACTAAAGCAATTACCAGTTGTAAGGCAAACAACCTGCTAGTCCCTCCCTGTATGTGTGTGTGTGTGTGTGTGTGTGCTGTCAGAGTGGCCACGGACTTTAGCTCACCTGTCAAATACCATCTGTCATTTCATATTTAGGACTGACATTTTACTTTATGGTTCATGAAAATCAAACTATGGATTGTTTTAATGCAGCTGGTTCCTTTGTCTGTTTATTTTGTTGGACTGCTTTGAACTTTAAATATCGTTCAATGCTTTGGAAATATCAGTTGTAAAAACAGTTTCACCTCACACACTTTCAAGCCCACTTGGCAACCCCTTCCCACACCCAACTGGTCACATGTGGGCGCTTGATCCTGATCTCTTGGTATTACCAAAAACTATGTATCGCTTTAATGTATGTATACAATTCACAGGGCTTTCAATTAACTTCAATGTAAATACACCTGATGAATTGGATGCTCACAGAAAATGTGAAATCAAAGTTAAAACATTAGTCAACTATCTTTTTCTTAAATCAACCAAGTAGTTTTGTGCCTAAATCTTACTAAACAATGACTATTTAACAACGTGTATGAGGGGCTCCCCGTTTGGAAGACTTTTCATTTTGTGATTAAAAGAGGAAACAATCACATCAAAAAGAGTTGCTAAGGGTTCCTGTCCATGTGTCCATATGTGACTAATTTTCAATGAAAAATGATTCCATGAAATAAAGAAATTGGTAGAAAACAATAAACAAGGGTTAAAAAACAACAGCCTAAATGTAAAAAGTTCCACTGCTCCATGTTTTTAAGCTCATCTGTTTAACAGTAGTCACAATACCAAGTGTTATTTGTCAGAGACTTTTAAATAAAAACCAGTTTGGTGAACTTAAGTTGCATAGAAGGCAGCTCTTTATGTACGTTATTGGGTTTGACGTAGAGGCAGTTAAGAGTTTGTCTTTGGGTTCTTATTCAGACAAACCACAGATTATATTGCTCAGGGTGCTTGCTTGCCTACCAAAATGCATTTTATTTAAGGGTGCACCCTAATGCACCCAACATATTTTTAGATACTCTGGGTTTTTGGAAAAGCTCCTCTCTGATGTATAATGAGGGCCGAGTTAGACAAATATTTAGATTTGGACCTACATGATACCCAATAACAACCACTGTCCTAACACCCAATAACTACTATTTTTTTAGGAATCGATGTAATGCAGAAAACATTACTTCCCATTTTCATATCAGTGTCTGCATATAACCTCTGTTTCTTTACAATAACAGGTGATGACAACTGCTGTCTCTGGTGAGTGATCAAACCTCCCACTTCCTCGTATAAACACAGATGCTGCATTTACAGACTTTTTCTAGGGGCAGACATAAGCAAGGCAGGCAGGCTTTAAAACAAAGACGGTGTAAATGTGTGAGTCAGTTATCGACTCGAGCTATGCGAGGCCTCCAGACAGGCCTGCATTGATGTGAAAGTGTTTCCCCCCCTCCTCGGTGACCCTGGAGTAAGCGGGGTGGGTGAGGAGGGGCAGGCAAGGCACGCCAAAGGCCTGGGGTGTGATGGTTATCTCTGGGGTAGAGTTACAGCAAGTAGCAAGGGGGTGTTGGACGGTGGTGGGCACTGGAAGTCACCTCTTTCGCCTTCTTGTCTGTTCACAGAGGCAGCCACTGTTTCTCCACGGCTCCCTGCTTTCTGGTTGTGCACCCCCAGCCCCCCCACCGATTCCAACCTCGCGACCCACCTCCCCACCACATAGCCACACTCGGCTCCAGGGAAAAGAAGAATCCGCACCAACTGCTGCTTCCAATCCAGTCACCAAGCGCCGTTTGTCTCACACTTAGCCAAACACCCAGACAAGCAGCCTACAGACAAAGAGAAATATTTCACAAGTCATTCAGTCTCAAATTCAACCTAAAATTAGTTTTAGTTCCAAGTGCAGATTAAGCTAGCATAACTTAAAGGGTAACTCCAATGACATCACATAACAAGCTCTGTTTACAGGTGTACTTGTGTCTATATGAAAAAATTATATGAAGCCTTTTATGGCTCAAAGGGGAACTCAGAGTTTGATAACTAACTTCTGCTTCAAGAGAGAAAGGTTTGCAGTATCATTTGTGTCAGCCATTACTGTCCGGTGCTAAAAACAAGTTTGAAAAAGACAAAAATCCGATGGTGTGGAATTAGAATGACTTGAGCGTACTAGACACATACATCCCCCTGTGGTGTTTGCTGAAAGTTAGAGGCTCATATACAGCTCCCAGCATAACATGTTGTCACATTAACCTGGTATTACACTCAGAAACTCTGGGGTAACCAAATCGCACAAAAGGCCAAGATCTAAAAAATGTTGCTGTAACAGTTTTCATCAAGCATTGTCTCTTATTTGAATCATTTTTAAGAAAAAAACTTTTAAATACCTTCAAAAAAGCCTAATTTTTTGCCATTAGTTGATAGAGACCAAAAAGGACATAAAAGGGGAGTAAATATTAAGCTTACATCTGAAAGGTGGTCAAAACCATGACTTTAAATAAACGATAAATTTAGCCCTATCTGTTGAATGTTAGAGGAAGCAGCTTCACCATAACAATACAAAAGGTGATATATCAGTGTTGTGTGTGTAGCTTATTTCCACTCCTCCAAAGTGTCCACTCAGTTAATGCAGGTTTCAACACAAGCCAAAGCCTTTTGTTTATGGTCTACATCAGACAAAAATCTTGAAATCTCATTCTACCAGTAAATTTCTTCACCAACAATAAAATAAGTGAATATTAAAAAAAGGGTTTTAGGAGTGAGAACAAGAGCAATTGGTTTGCTGAGAGAAGTTTTTGCAGTGGAGGCTCACAGACAGAGCATGTCAGGGCCTGTCGGGATGGCCAGTCATCATCAGTTTCTTCCTCATCCTGAGAGCGACATCTTATCTCCTCTCCCATCAATGTGCTTTTCAAAGGAAACTGCTATCTGCTGGGAGAAGGGAAGATGGTACAAATCTGTGTATATCATGTGTTTAAAGGCACGTGGACAGGAATTTTCATGTACTTCATATGTCTAGCACACCCAGATTTTGTACATCCTGTTTTTAAAGAAACTGAACCTTCAATTAAAAAAAAAAAAATCTGCCTTCTTCCACTGTTATCATCAGTCTTGTAATTCAACTTTTGGGTGTATCCACTTTTCAGTTACTTTTCACTTGTAATTCACAAAATTACCTTTCACCCCCACATGCCTGCGAGAACTTGTTGCTCTCAGTTGAAGGTGGGTGCTGACTGTCTATGACAGCAGTCACACCCCATATTTAAGACTAAATGTCCTTTGGCAGTGTTGAATCCTGGTGTACCTTGGCTTGTTAAAAAATGATATCATTGCCTATTCTATCTTGTGTTGCACCTGTACTGTTAAATGTCAATCCAAAACAAAAAGATTTAAAAATTCACATGTGGGTCGGCCCAATCTTTTGATGCACTGTAAAATATCCCTGCAGCTACTTGACAAATTATAATGACATATTGTGTCTACACTCATGTTCTTCAAACGACAATTTATTATACTGATGCAATGTTTTATAGTGACTTGTCTGTTCCAACTACGTAACAACAAGACTCTCAAATATAAAATTTTATAGGCTAAATAATCTGTGTGACTCTGACACTGAATATGACCCTACGGTTTTCCCAATTGTGCAACTGTCAGGACAAACTTTACATTCTTAACCCTACAACTCTTGTTCATCCTGTCCAACACTTTGTTAGGGTAAGTGGTTGTGATTTTAGCTCCAGGGGTTAGCACAGTGCTCATGTGTTAAATTCTCCTGTAGGAGCACATCTTGCAAAGTGTGAAAACAACCCTGCTATATCTAGGCATAAACTGACTATTTATATTATTTCAACTGGCAGAGTGGATAAAAATGCTTTACAGAGTAGAGTGGAGTAGTTGACAAAAGAGTTGAGGTCAAACAGACCTTTCAGTGTGGAGGTATGAGTGAAAACCAGGAGGAACACCTCTTAACCATCACCAGAGGTGTGCTGGCACCACAGTTGATGTAAATCATAAATATATTTAAAAAATTTACTCAAAATGCAAACTCATAACAATTTCTCAGCTGGAAAAGTTTTAAACTCCTACAAGTTTTTTAAAGTTGGTCATCATAAAACATTCTGTTTGAGAAAACCCCACTATTTTTGTTTAGACTGGAATAAAAGACACAAGAAATAAAATGTATATCACCATTCACCATTTCTAAAAGTCTCAATTGTAAAGATTTTTACTTTTAACCAATAACTCTGAAGATACCAACTGTTCTTTATCCAAACGTGTGAATCCCTCTCTGTTTCTCTCTCCCTCTCTCTTTCTCTCTTACTCTCTTACTCTCTCTGTCACACACACACACACACACACACACACACACACACACACATTGGCTGGTGCTGTGACCCGCAGCCAGAACTCGTGACCAGAAGTCAGTGATCTAATGAAGCCTGCCTTGCTTGGCTGGTCTGGAGGTGACTGGAGGTTGCATGAAGGCCGTCATCCCATTGACCCACATTCCACTTTATATAATCACATTTACTTCGAAGACATTTACAGCAGCCTGTTAACATCAACACGCAAACACTCTCCAGCTCCTGACTGATCCTGCTTCCACTTCCTCCACAGTTGAAGTAAAGCACCATTAATCACTCCTGCAGCTGGCTCTCATTAAGAGATAATGCATAGGAGAAAATGTTGAGCTCCTGTCTTAATAAAAGGGAAATTTGGGGAGACAATACTCTTTACATCTAGAGTGTCACTCAAGAAGTTGACGCAGAAAACAAGTATGTTACTATAGCCATAATATCTCCCGTCAATGTTACATGGAGTGTGTGTATATGTGCAGTCTGTGTCAGTGTGGTGCACAGAGCCAATGGTTAACCAGCCCCAGTGTTCAGCGATAGCCCTCAGATAGAACAGGCTCGCAGGAAGCTGATTAGATATGCTAAAATAAATACAGAAACTAGTGCTCTCGGGTAACGAACTGCAATTAGACTCAATTATCATAATAAAAACACAAGCAGGAATGTGCCTCTCATGTCTATTTTCAGCTATCTGAACATGCTGCTATCAGCTTGATATGAAAAGGCTGAGCTGACGTTATTGTATGACTGTTGCATCGATGGCATGTCCATGTTCAAGCTGTGGATTTGTAAAAGTATGCTCTCAATCATTAAAAAGGTTACTTGATACACTGATAATGATGGTTTTATTATACAATGTATGGTTGTGTTAGCATAAAGAGTAAAGACTTTTATTCGATCATGTGGACCTTTTACAGCAGTGAGGGAACAAGAGGGCTTGGGTGGTTTTATAGTTTGTTACAAAAGAAGGTGTGGTAGTGTGTGCATGTGTGTGTAAATACTAGTTTTGCACCAAAAAAGGAAGTATAAAGCTTGTGGGATCTTTAAAAGATTTAATATGCATGTTTTTATGGCTATGACCAATTTATGAAGGATATATTGACTTTTTACTGATGTTATGTATCAGTAAATCAGGCTCCCTGTCTCCCAAAAGCATTTTAAGGCCGGGATGATCTTTGTCCTTTTGTTAGTCCATGGGTTTCGATCATCTTCATACTGCGGATGGTTTTGGGACAAGTGTTGAACCTTCGATTTGAGACAACTGTACTGTTATTACTGAACATCATAAAATCAGTCCCTCTATGATCTCATGAATTAAAAGATCCATGAGATCTTCTCCGTCAGAAAAGTTCATATCACAGCAAATTTCTCTGGAGTGTTCTGAAAAAAAAAGACTGATCATCAGTCTTTGGTTTAAACTCGTCTTTACTGCTATGCAAGTGTGTTGGACACCCATTAAAACATAGGCCTATCATTTTATTGTATCAGCATGTAACTTATCAATATCAAAAAATGAACGAAGTCATGCAAAAGTTTAAAGGAAACAGAACTACTTTAGTTCCAGTGCAAGTCATTCACGGTCTCACTTCCAGTGATTCAGTGCTTACAATTTTAAAGCCTTTAACAAAGATTTCTAAAATGCTAGAAATTTTTTTTCAAAAGATCTGTAGAAATGGCAGGTTAGGAAAAACTATTGTTCAAGTGTTGTTTTTGCCTTAAGATATATATTTAAATATGATATTCTTACTGTCCAGTTAAATCAAATCTGTTATTTGGCATTTAATGGCACTCTGAAATATGAATACAGGGGCCCAAAATTGGTTGATAATTACTGCTTTAGTGTGTGCACTGATGTCATTTTGGAGTTGACCCGTCTCTGCAGCCAATCTCGTTAGGAACTCCCCCTTCAACCCTCTGGCAGTCTTAAAAACACCCCCCCCCCATCCCATTCCTGGAGCCTCTCGTCCCCATGTTTGACCTGACCTGCCACTTTTCTGCCTCATCTCCTTTCCTATCACTCTTCTCTCTGACCTCTCTGTCAGCCCGGACCACAGGTCAGCAGTCACACGGATAATAACCTTGGACCCCGCAGGGAGCAAAAAAGTAGAGAAGTGAAGAGAAAAAAAGAGAAGAGAAGAGAAGAGAGGACAAGAGAAGAGCTCATCTGCAGCATGCTCCCATATGAGCTCAAGAGACAGGAAAGTGACCTCCTTCCTCTGGTGTGTGTTAGTGTACTTACAGTGTGGTTTACTTGGTGGCAGAGGACTAGTTTGAATGGGTTCCCCAGATGTCCCTGAGCAAGGCAAAGGCAGGGAAGCGAGGGAGTGCAAACAGGACGTGGAAAACATCACACTGGGCTGGGAAGACATCCTCCCATTCCTCAAAAGGGGTTTAACTAATTGGCTTGGCGATTTGGGGGCTTTTAACACACAGAGAGGCTGAAGTCCTCCAGATAACACTGACTACACAACACAGACACTATAGCGTCATTACTGACAGAGAGATATGACAGCCAGCCACAGTGCCATTCAAACACTTTCACAGTCACAGTGCAAACACCAATCATGGCTGTCTAAGAGCGAGGCAATGCCAATTATTTTCATGTTTGTTTTAACTGGCTCTGACTCCCCACAGACAGTTTCCATGTCGGGCCGGGGAGCTATTCTCTTTTTCCGGTATTTTGTGAGCCATCCAGGGCTCCTAAATTAGATGCTTCAGTCTGGTTTTACTGCGGCCTATCATCTCGTCTTGGCATTGTTGCAGACGTCAGGCCTCGTAGCCCCTGTTCTACCAGGATGAGGTGATGCTTTTGGAGGATTCTCTCTCTCTCTCCTGCTTCAGTTTCATTATTCTTTTAATTTAAAAGCCACAGCAGCTGTTTCAGTAAGTAATGAGTTCTGCGCCCAAAATGGACTTCCAGGATATGGTCTTCCCACCAAGAGATCTTCGCTCTTCATATGACATGTACATGCAACCTTTCTTCAATATTGTCTCCTGTCATGTCTGGGCCTTAAATGCTAATTTGGTGGTGGCAGTGATTGACGATATGGAGAACAGGATTGAAAGGAAGGAACCTCCACATAACTGGCCTTGGCTGTGCACTGTGATTATAACTTGTCATAAACAACATCAAAACAAGAGCGAAAAACAATAGCAAAACTAAAGTTAAGCTATAAAAATAAATATTGTTGCCTGGTTTGCATGGTTGAGGCCAGAACTCGACCACAATACATTCTGGTAAGCACAGTGTGAGGCACAAGGTTTCAACAGAGGGGCACAAGATGACAGAAGGAGTAGATGTGGATGGTGGAAGAGATAGAGTGGCAGAAAGGATTGTGGAGTGCCGTGCAGGAAAGGAGAGATGAAGGAGCATGATAAGGAGAAAAAGGTTGAGGGAAGACAAGGGGAAGCAATAATGTTGGCTGCTACTGTTAGTCTGTAGAAGCTCAGTAACACCAGTCTCAAGAGAGCCTTTATCTCAGGACCCCTCAAACCTGATAAGGATAGCAGCTACCTTCAGACATGTGCATCTCTGCACGCATACATCTCCCATGTACAGCAAACATGCACAGGCATAATCATATGCATGCCCATACCAAGTATATTACACACAGACTATACATTTGAAGTGTCCAAGTGTAGCCTGCACTGAGTAAATCATGCACATGAATAATGGAAGGAGTCTTTACACTATGTAACCATGGAGTTTTTTTCACTAGTCATAAATGTCTACTCCGGCCTGGACTTAAGCTCATGATATTGAGTACATTTTATATTTTCATTTCCATTCTGCCCCTCTAATACCATACTTAGCACACTTGGAAGTAAAGTCAACTGTGCTACTTGCAAACTGATATCATAACCCATTCCATATATTTCGCTTCACAGGGCCCTAGTCTGTCAATTTCCAGTAGGTATGGAAAAATGAAGGCACCACTTTAGCCATTGCATCATGGACTGACTGTCAGTATTCATGAGCACTGTTGCTTTTACATAACGTCTACAGAGATGTCCCCTGACATTTTACAGTGAGCGTTTCAGATTTTTAAAATTCATTTATGTGTCAGCGTCAGCACTGTTACTCCTTACTTTTTTTTTCCTAACTACATTTATATATAAATGAATGAAGCTGGCTGGTGGAAACTTGGCGATGAAAACCAGCCTTTGTCGGGGTGTAGGGACCGAGACATAGAACTAAGTGGGACAGTTCAGGTGGAGGTGCTGGTGGACAGCTTGCAGGACCGGGTTCAATCTTTCCCTCCTGTCCTTAAACTCTGTCTCCTTCTGCTATTCTGCTAACCGAGTCCAGGAAATCCCCCGGACTGTCTTGGATGGGACTAAACCGTAGCTTTAATGAAGGCTTTGGCTGGACCAAACGGTCCTTTTCCTGTTTATTGACGGCAAACACAGCAAACACACTTCTCTTTCTGCCCTTCCTTCCTCCTTCTGTCTGTTCCTCCTTGCCTTGAGGCTGGTCTGGCCTCTCCCAGGGAAATGGTTTGTCCCTGGACAGGACTATAGTCAGCAAAACGCCTTCCCCAGACAAACACCTCAGCGTCTCTCTCGGGACAAAGAAACTATATGCAGTTGGTTTTGAGTTCGTAGGCTATAAAAGATAAACACACTTAGTTAATTTACTTCACTGATGCAATCCTACAATGCTGGTATGCACAGTTATAAGACAGGATAAACAACCAGGAGGAGAGTCAGAGAATAACAGTGAAAAGAAAGATCTCTGTAGTGATGCAGAATGCATACTTTCATAGATTTATATTTAGTCGATCCAACCAACTCCTCCCCCCTCCTCTATTCCAATCCCAAGAAACCCAAATCACCCAGAATAAAAATAATTGGTGGTCTCGTCTCCAGTTCTGACTGGAATGAAGTCTGTATAGAAGAGCCACAGCTCCTGGCAGGCGTCCCTGCTCTGGTCTTATCCCGAGGAAGAGGAGATTTGGCCCCAGAGTGGGTAAACATGCCGCGGTTTTAACCTCTGTCACCCAACATCCCCGACATGGCTCTATCGGAGCACACTAGGCAGTTGCATTGGAAGCCAAAGGGCGGTGGTGAACATCGAGGCATCCTCCATGACCCAAAATGGCTGTCAGTGCATGACGTGTTAGACTACGTGTAAGCAGTTTTACATGCCTGTGAAATCACGTGGCATCGCTAACACATGACAGGATCTCCCCCTAATTTTGGGCTCATGTTAACCTCATCCAAAATGTTTGCATCTGTCAAATTGCTTATGATTTCGAAAGTTTAACATTTCAGAAAATTTTCCAATCTTCACTGCTCATGGCTACAATTGAAGATGGATGTGAAATGGCAAACCCTGTTACAAGCGTAGCATTGTCCTGCAAGTTAGACAATTCCCTAATGTGACCAAGTATGCATACATTAGAGCCTCACTGTCAGCCACAGTTTAAAATCTGATCACCGAGCTGAGGATCAGGTCTCATTTTATTTTTGTTTGCACACATGCAGTACAACAATTTCTTGCATTTTGCTGATTTCATGGTTGACAACAGTTTCATGCCAGTTTAGCAGAAACAATATAGTCTTTGCTGAGTCAGGAGTTTTTTGATCATTTCATGAAACTTGAAGCTGAACTATATCATTAAAAACATCTTGACTTAGTTTTTTACACAATAACTGTCCTCTGTCAGACTTTGAATTTATGAGTGTGTGCAAGGACATAATTTCTATCCGGTTGTGGGGATGGGAGTACACTGTTAAAAAACTCAATTTTTCCTTTCTATTGCATAGTGTGTCTCAGTCCAAATTGAGGTTGCCATTAACTCAATAACTCAGAATTAAATAGCTGTAATAAAAAGATGTAATGAAATTACAAACAATGCTGAATCAGTGTATGCATCATTTCCTATAAATGCCTTTGTGCGTGACAAGGTATTTAGAACTGTAAACAGATAGGACTCTTTAACAATTAAAACTTCTTAATAGAGATTATAGAGTGTAAATATACTAAAATGTTGTTACAAAAGAAAAAAAAACATCTAAACTGCTATCAAAAGTGGAGACTGACTTCATGAAAACGGATCTTAAATGCACATTTTAATTTACAGTGTTATTTTATTATTCTTATAAAAAGATGTTAAATTGTCTTACCTTTGTGTGTGTGTCCTAGAGATGGGAAACCTAGTTTGGAACTTGGACTCAAGTCACAGTTAAGTTGCATACACGATGACTCGTATTTTGACTTTATTTAATTTATTAATGATTTTATTACATAAATATAAAGGAAACACAGACAGGCTTCATGTCATTCCTTTGCTTATTATTATGCATCACTGCTATATGGTATATGGTATATATATGGTATGCAGCCACAGATAAACCCCTTAACTAGCACACCTGCAGCTGCTGTGCCATTCATGATATCTTTAGGCTAAAATAAAATTACCCCAAAAAAGATTCACTAAATGCAAAACATAA
>JAPZDZ010000013.1:13782620-13792625 GCA_029783805.1 Acanthurus tennentii | reverse complement strand
AGCTGCTGTGCCATTCATGATATCTTTAGGCTAAAATAAAATTACCCCAAAAAAGATTCACTAAATGCAAAACATAACTTCATGAAGCACGTGAAAACAACCCCAGACGGGTGAGGTTCTTTGTAATAAACACGATTAGGTCAGCATCAGCACTCCAATGTTAGGCGCGGCTTTTTAGGTTAATTACGGTTAACTTTATTAGACTGCATTCTTTTAACATTGTGAAAGATGAGTAAGTGTTTGTTTGCCTGCCACACTTGTTTACATAGATTGCTGGCTTTGCTATATGGTTCCTTAATCATTTACATTCTGCTGCTACCATCTGCTAACATCGAAAAGAGCGAAGGACCATGTTAAATATTAACGTAAGTTACGGGCGGGTTACTGGTTTATTGTATTGACCATGTACCATTACAGGCTTGTTAGATTACCATAACCCTGGATTAGAGGGGCCAGAGGGGAGAGTTAATTTAAAATAACTATGCAATGTTTTTAGCCCATTTATGAAATAAACGTATGCTTATGTTAAAAATAAAACTAGAGTTATTAACTTTATAGGGAATTTGTGTGGGTTTTTTTTTAATTATAGCATTGCAACAGCCTGTTTTATGATCATATATCAAACATCTGATCAATACAGCTAATAGATAAAGCAGCAATGATAAAACAGCAGTACATGCCTTCTTATTGCTATATAGTTTATTATACACACAAAATGGCCTGCAGGGGTTGACAAAATGCAACCATAAGAAACTTGAGACTTAACTTGGACTTGCAAAAATGACTTGTGAGCATCTCCATTATGAGTGTGTGTGTTTTGTGATTAGAGATGTAAACACAGCTTAATAATGCATGGGTAGCTTCATAACATTTCATTTCATATGTGACTATAAACATATGCATAAATGCATGAACACTTTTCTGTCTGGGTGAAGAACCAGAGAGAAAATAGTCCACAAATCGCTTCAAGTGCAGTATCTTTGGAAAATTGAAACACTCAAATTTTCTGACAATATGAATTATGATTTAAACATTACTTTTAGGTCTCTTGTTGAGCTTTTTAGAGAACAACCATAAGGACTGTCTATTGTCTATTGAGCTTGTTTCTTTTACTTTCCATTCATTGCAAGAATGAAGAACTGAAAATAATTGCAGGTTTGGAGCAAAGGAAGTCATCATTGGAGAGTCTGGAATAGGGTGTAGGAAGCTGATGATGTGGAAGCTTTGACTGAATTCTCACACACATGCTCACACACAGGCTCCAGCTTTTTTACCACTACCACAATCAGTGTGTATGAACTGGGAGTGGTGGTGATGCATCAAATGGAGGAAAAAGGATGTTGTAGGACTTTTTACAGTGTAGTCTTCAGAGAGGAAGTCTGATGACAAGGCTGCTGAGACATGTGGAGGTAAGTTTGTGTTTCAGGACTGAAGCAGATTAAACCAGAGCCTCTGTGAAGCTTCAGGCCTCTCATCCACACACCATAGATTTGCATGGGCATATTAGTGTTTGAGTGTGGGCTTCAGAAAGTATATGTATATATATATATATACATATATTTATAAACACACACTTTACTTTGTGAGTGTCTCTGTTTGCATGTGTATGTGCTCACATGCTTGACTGTGTTCATGCATGTGTGTCAGTTTCACCATCAGCCAGGCACCAGAGGAAAACAATGGATTTTCCCTGAAGGAGCTAAAACAACAGCAGATTTATATTTCCTCACTCCCTGCGCCCCCCCCCTCCATTCACCGCCTACAACATATTACTTTCACTGGAATGGAACACTCTCTCACCGTGAAAAGGCTCTGGCAAAACCCTCACGTCTCCCTTGTACAGAATGTAGCAAAACTTGGACGCCTCGCTCAGCACTAATGCCGCCACACACAGCGCCAGGGGGAGTCGACCCCTCACTGCCCTCCTCTTGTTTCCCCCTGCTGATGTTTAAGAACTGATGACTAAACAGCAGCAAACCTTCTTATTGTCGTAACTACCTGTGGCTGCTGTTGTTTCCATAATTTGGTTGACATTTATTCTGTGTAAGAGCAACTTTTATGGGCTCACGCAAGGCCAAGCATGAAAGCTGCAGCAAGGAATAATGGCATAAATCAGTTTGCCATTAAAGTGTACGTGTGAGCGACACCGGGTTTTAGCCAGACTTCAATTTGAAGTTAACAGCATTGACTTAACTTGTGTCTGCATTTTACATGGGAGCAAAAATTAAATCCATGACTTTCAGAATATCTTTCAAATTAACTAAAACACAAGACACATAGCCTTAAAAACATGTGTACGCACTCAACAGACATGGAGCAACATCAGGATGCATTTAATTGTATTTCTGATATAAATTAACCTGCAGTCTAAGTCCAATCTGCAGCCTCCTTTTAGCTTTGTATTGTTGTCAGCCAACCTCTGAGAGGAAATTTGGCTCTTTACCTCCTTAATGCTTCCTCAAGTAGCTACTTGTGTCTGTCTGCCTTTAGGTACTAGACAGGGAGTATAATGTGAAATGCCTTTTCCAAGGCCATTCAAACAGCTGTATACTGCTGCAGGAATAACAAAAAAAGGCTGTATGTGAAAAAAAGTTAAAAAAAAGAAGTAATTTCTTCAAGCAGACCAAAACCATGTGCTAAAAGGCTATGAGTAGGTAACAAAAAAGAAAAAAGAGTAAGAGAGAAGGGACAACAATAAATTGTGTCAGATGAATTGTGAATATAACAAAGGACACTTAAAGTAACAGGCAAGGACTGTTGTATCAATATTATAACTATTGAAAGAATATTTATTTTTTTCCCAAAGTTGAAGAGTTGTTTAAATTTTAGTTAAAAAGTGACATTCTAGAACTGACCTGACTGGTAGTGCCGAATCTGAAATCCAAAACCTGCAAAACACTGAATTTCTGTTTGCCTGTTTTAGGGATTTTGCAATAACTGCCTGCTCACTTCTCTTACTCAGAAACTCTCACACAGGGGCAGTCCAGTGGTTTGATGCTTTGCATCTGTTTTTACATGACGGTCTGAAAGTTGAGTTTGCTGAAAGTTTACTTGGCTGGCTTATATTAGGCTCGGCACTTTTTGCAACAGCCCAAATTGAATCAAAACTATTCCAGACCCCCTGAACCTAAACCAGGTAGTAAACATTACAAACATCGAATCAAACCCGCCTTCGTTTCTGAAATGAGGTGATACCAGTATATTTAAAAATAACTTCCCCAAGGACCGAATGAGCTCATCGCTGGGCTGAACCGCCCTGTGTCAGAGATTGCAAATGAAAGGCGAAGAGTCCGGTCAGACAGCGTGTATTTAGTAGCGGTTGGCCTGGTGAGGAAAAGCCCCTGGCAGCCAGGCTGTCTGGGGTTGAAGTTTCATTATCATCTGCTATCAAGTGTCTTCCATTGAGCCCGATGAATCACAGGATTACAGGGGAAACAGTGCATTGTTGTCTGAAGGCGTCAGTGCCTCTGATCCATGTCTCTCCCCCCGCCCACCTCTGCTCCCCTTTGCCTGCCCTGGTCATAAACCCAGGCGATGCCCCCTCTTACTCTTCTGCCTGTTACTATGTCTGCGTCTGGGTCTTTCTACCTCTCTCATTCTTCTTACCTACCTCTGGTCTTTCTGTCTCTCCCCGATGTCTGCCCCTTCCCGGAATGACCGAGCATTCCTGATGGATTTGGGCTGCAGCGCCACATTGACATAGACTAGACTAACCTCTGTGGCGAAGGCAAGGCTTTAATTAAAGGCATAAATCAGCAGAAGGCCTCAATCAAGATGAGAAATGCTTGGTTATCTGCAAGACTGGCCTTTATTATTGCACACATGATACTTACAGTTTCACCATGCACATATTTGATATGCTGACCTAAATCATGTAAATGTTCTTATCTCTTCCAACATCCAACCAACAAGCGCAAGATCTCTATTTATCTGAAGTTTTGCATTTGCCCAACTGGTTAAATAAGTCCAAGTTTTACTCTCCTTTCAGCTCAGTGTTGGAGTCAGCTAACCTCTGAGGGAAATATCTGGCTTCTAAATGCTTCAAACTGTGTCTGTCTGCTGTATGATGCTGGGCAGGAAGTGTACAGCAAGTTTATATGAGCTTTTTTACTGAAAATTGCTGCCTACTGTTGCTTGGAATGAGGTTGCTGAGAGCAATGTCTGCAAGCTGGAAACTAAAACGATGAAGTAAAAAGGAAACTGCAGAGTTCTGCAGGGTTTAGATGTGACATCTTTCATGTTTCAAAGTCATTTGATCCACTTTTATATATGAAATGTTGACTGGTGCAGCTTTAAATGAAATATTAATAGGAATTTTAAACAGCTGAGACTCAATTCACATCTCAAAGGCTCTGAAATGATAAAATAAAGATGTATTTTGTGAATTCATCTCATGTATGCAAACTCTTTCTTCCTGCCTGTATGGATGTGTGCAGGACTTGGAGCATAAAGCACCAGCTTGTGAAAGTAGACCAGTAAATGGAAGTGCTCTGTTTCATGAACTGTGACTGAACTTGTTCGAAATGGGTAGAAATGTTAGACAAATATGGTGTCTGAAAACCTCAGAAACGTCGTTCTTCCGCCCCTGCCTCAACAACCCTCCTCCACCCACAGCCCTTCATCCTCTGCCAGTCCACGACCTGACATTTTCCAAAGCTGCCAGTACAGGGGCCTGCATGTAAGAAAAAGAGAGAGAGACACAGAAACAGAAAGAGAGAGGGGCCCCATGAACTAGATTTACAGTACGTTGGAGTTTTTTTTTCCTCTTTCTGAGGTTTTCCACTTTGCACGGTTTGGAAAGGTCATCAGTGGGCGCCCTCACTTTCACATTCTTCGTCTTTTTTGGTAATTTAGTTGCTTTTCTCTTTTCTGGGCAGACCAACAATGTAAGCCCTTTGAGTCACCTAATGAAAAGATACATAGTTGCCGGTTAAAGTTGTAATTAAACTAATTGATGAGGAAATTAGAGGCAAAAACATGTGGATCATGTGGATCTTAAAATTTACTTAGCCCACAATCAATAAAATAAAATCTGAAACTTATTGTCACAAATACTTGAAACTAAAATGTTCTTTACATTGGTAAGGCAAGATTTTTTTTTCACTTTACACAATACTAGTAAAATTAACCTAACAGTCAATCTGAATGGTTTAGTGTTTTGCAATGTGTGAGCCAGTCAGTGAAAGAGAACACCATCAGTGACAGGTCTGACTGTGATAAAGACAGCAGCCACATAACTAGAGGAATTCACCCCTATTTTTGTGATTATGGTTAATAAGTCTACTGTAGTGGTATATAGGCCCTCCCCAGAAACTCCTCACCATACAGTGACTCTGTTATCCCCCCCCCCGCCATCCCATCTTTTCCCACACGCCCAGCCGGCTGACAAAGTCATTCTATGTTTGATTTGATAAGTGGCACACCTGAGTGACAGGATGCCTTTGTGAGACAGGGGGGAAAATTCCCCGTTCTTTGCAGAGGAAAATTATGACTAAGGGGTTGTTTTGAAGTTTACACTGAGAAGACAGAATGTGTATGTGTGTGTCGGGGGGGGATAGTGAGTTGAATTGAGATAACAACCCTGCCTATTGTCTCGCTGTCAATTATGAAACAAAGGTGTGTCTTTGCCAGAGATGGGGATGAGCATGGTCCTGCCCAAGGATGCTAATGGAGCTAAATGACATGTAATGGACCTGAACTTTGGATGTTTGGGATTTGACTTGAAACAAGGAGAGTTACACAGAAAGTCACACAATGATTAACAACAGAATTCACATTCTGTTGTTGGACTTTTGTTCTGTGACAGCTGACCATTCCAGCAAACCTCTCCCTTACACAGTGATTGTCCAAAGATAGTGTAAAAATTCAGCCGCATGGCTTTGCTTGGCATTGTGTTATTATGTGGTTATTATTATTGTGTATTATTGTATAGTGTTATTGTTTTTATTCTTGTTATAAAGTTATAATGTGGTTCTAGTTACAGCCCTTGTTAATGTTCAAGTAATTTACTACTATGGAACTGGTGTTTCCTATTCACATGTTCTACCTTAAAAGGGTCATGAAGTTGATTTTTCCAACTGAAATTTGCTGTAGCATCTGTCTTTTAGCATGAATGGACAAATGTCGTAATTGTATTCACATTTAAAATTAGTTTACATGGTTCCTTTTTTTTTAAATTCAGTCAAGCCTAAACAGTAAAAGTCAGCCAGAGTTGTTCACCAGTTACAGAGTTAGCATTTCTTTGGTTCTTAACAAACCTCCAAACTTTTTTGGCCACATGCATCATTTCAGCTGTCAAAATTGACAGAACTGTTTGAAGGTCAAAGGAAAGAAATGGCATTAGTTTAATTCCATGTGACCTATTGTCAAAAAAACTGCTGAGAAAAAAAAAAAAGGGTGGTCCGCTCAGCTGAGCGGACTATCAGATCCACCCTCCCCAACCTGCAGGACATTTACACCCAGCAATGCAGATCAAGGACTGTGAGGATCCTGAAGCAGCCTAGCCATCCTGGAAACTCTCTCTTCTCTCTGTTGCCGTCGGTAAAATCCTCGATAACAAGAGTTTTTCTTGTGTTGTGAAATACAACAAAATGTGCATGTATGACAAAAAGCTGGTATTTTCCATTCATAAATTTCTGACCAATCATATTATCTGTCTTGCGCTTCAACTAGGCCAGTATTTTGTCTAGTAACATTTCCAGAGCAAAATGGTTTCCCACAATAAATAAAAGTGGATCATGTCAAGTCCACTTAGACACCAAATACCATTCGACCATTAGTCTGCTCCCAAATATGAGGCCCGGAGCTTAGCACTGTAGCTTTCTAATGTATTGGAAGAATCTTTACTGCTCAAGGAAAAAAAAATCTTAAAGGTAATATGATCTTCCACACAACTCTAAGACTCTCTGCAGGACCCATTTTGAAAGAAAAATAACAAAAAAAAAATAAATTTCCTTGTCACATTGCTTGACCCAAATCGGTTTGAAATAAGTTACATGATCCACAAGGCCCTCCAGTTTTCCTTCTTTACACAGAGAGAGCTGTACGGGGGTGGCAGAGAGAGAGAGAGAGAGAGAGAGAGAGAGAGAGTCGAGTGAATACTTTGTCTTTGAAAAAGCCCATTTGGAAAAGGAAATGTTTGTCAATTCAAAACCTAATTTCCTCTGACAGGAAAGGCTGCAACTAATGGAAATATGGAAATTCTTGGTATTTTATCTCATGACTGTATTTACTGTATGGCTAAATAATTCATGTAGAATCTAAACACTAATAACATTATTCATCAAGGACAGTAAAATAAGTTTTAAGCTAAACATAGTACACAACTGTCATGTTTCATAGTCCTGACACAGAAATACAGACACTGAAGTAGTAAAAACTCTATATTGCAAATAACAAAGGCTGAGCAAACCAGAGAGAACAACAGAGCAGGGGAGTTTACTGGGAAGCAAGTTTAATGTAGTCAGGCTTTCTAAGTGTGAGCTTGCTGGACAAAACTTTAATCCACAGTCAGAGATCACAGGTACCATGACAGTGATAACCAACTCGCTTTGCTGACCCCTTCTTTTTGAGGCTGTGGGTGGTCCTGTTAAAGAGGGCATTTGGTGCATCATGTGACCCTAATAAACGGATCAATCATACTGCCTACTACTTCCTGTAAAGAATATGAAAAAAATACTTTAGCTTTTTATGCAGATAATGCAAGATAATGCAATTCAATTACCAGTTGTTTCAATTTCTACATATGTATGTATCATAATATATGTAAATAATGTATCCCAATAAAGGATATGTGGGAATCACTTCACTTTTTGGTGAATACAAAATTTTACATTATGGGTTAAAGGCATAACTATGTTTCATATATAAATGAATGTATAGTGATTTATAATGTAATAATTTTTCATTGTATGTTTTGTGATGTTTTAAGACATTACAAAAACATTCAGTAGTTCAGTAAATAAAAAAGTATTCTCGCTCAAATTTTCTTGGACTTGGGTCTTTTTTATGAAAAAAAAACTCACACTGATGTTTCTGGTGTTGTTTATCCTCCATTGAGATATTTCTCACAGTTCCATTGCTCTTTCTTCAAGTTAGTAATGCTATAACAAGGATTTACATTCCCCTCTGACCACAGGAGTAAACATTTATTCATTGCTCTGTTTTCTGTTGAGTTAATTATTTCGTCACCCACATGCACAATGAGTCAGATGATACCACACCTTCCTCCTGTCTTCCTCTGTGATCTCGCTCCCTCTCTCACTTGGAGCTTGAAGTAGATTTATAATGACAAAGGGTTAACAAAGCGCTCCACTTCACTCTGCCACTCTGTTTTATGCACTAACTAAAGACATAATGAAGGAAAATCACGCAAAACCAGAGGTGGTGATGACAGAGGAGAAGAGGGGAGGAGGAGCCACAAAGGGATGAGGAGACAGATTTACTGATCCAGCTGAGGGGAAATGGGACTGCAATTTGTATCTGTTAAATGTGAAATAAAATAGTTCCTTCTTTTGCTCGGCCCCACGGAGGGTTTTTGTGAGCGGATATGTGGGATTGAGTGTTGTGTTGTTTGTTTGTGCGAATGGGAGGGTGTGGCATGTGAGGAGACCACAAGGAAGCAGAGGTCCAGTGAAGTTTTTTGGGGGTGGCAGTGAAGGGTTGTGGAATCAGGGGAGGGTTAGTAGCTGGAGCAGTGCGTCATCAGCGTTTTACTGGACCCTCTCCACCACTGCCGTTAAGAACAAAGGCAACAACCAAACGCACTGATGAATCACAAATGTCCAGGCAGAGCTCCAAAAAGTCTTCCCGGCCACAGCGGCAGAGACTCAGAAACACACACACACCAGCGATGACCGCAGCCGCTGATGACTGCAGCCGCTCCGAGGGAGGAGAGAGAGTTCCTCTGTGTAGGGAAATGAGGATTTGTGGGAGGCTCTTGTGCTCATCCGCATGCCTGATGAGCATGTGTGGGATGGACAGGGAGGAAGCACGGATGCACAGGCGGATGGATAAAACTCCAGAGCTCAAGAGAGCTGCAGTGTTTCAATGCCAGTTACTCTCAATGCACTGACTCATTCATCTTCGTAGGCCCAGGCCTCCACACTCACCGCAGGAACCATGGAAAACAAAGACTTGCCTTTTTTATGATGGAAAGTTCAGTTTAATGTGGATAGCACTTTTCTATTTCAGCTATTGTTTAGAGTGAACGGAGCGGTCATTTCAGCACTGCAGCCAGACATTTTGAAGTATACATAGTTTATATAAATGTGTGCAGTGTTCACATGGGTGCAGTTTCAGCATTTTGTGATTTTTGGAGATGGAAAACATAAGTTCCATCAAACAGTCTTTCGGTTTTCTCAAGTGCACTCAAAGAAATGAGTCCATGGGAAAAGAATAGTGTTTGTGACGCACTGCACAGAGGAAGTCTCATGACAAAACCCACATGTGCATTGAAAGCACATGTGCAGGTTTTCATACATGAAAAAATTCCCCACTTCCATCACGAAAATAATATTTTCCCATAGAGTATTTTGCATAAAAATAAAAGATGGCAACCGATTTGTTATTATCCAGTTTTTTAATCTACAAAATGCATCCTTGAGGTCAAATGTGTTTAAAGCATTTGCTTCTTCATTAGAATCAAATGAAGGTTAATTGAGTTTTTTGCAAAGCAATAAATATTGCATTGGAAAATGAGAATAAAAAGATAGAGAACTAGCAGATGAGTAGTAAAGTACTGCAAGTCAAGTAGCATAAAAAGAAAAATGACAATAAAATGCATAAAACAAATTATGTTCAAAACCTATTTTTGTGATTATGAAACATACTTTGCATTGTTTGCGTTCAAACACTTTTACAAGGATACAAGGAAGTTTATTTGTCATTATACAACAGGTTGTATAATGAAATTAAAATGTGGTTCCCCCTTGATTGATTAATTGATTGTTTAAAAAAGATAAAATTATTGAACATGGAGGAGTGCAGATGGTGCATTAAGCAGTC
>JAPZDZ010000013.1:13766855-13782520 GCA_029783805.1 Acanthurus tennentii | reverse complement strand
ACATTGAGCAATAAGTTGTTTTCTGTACACCATTTTGCAAGATGGTTGATTTCCTCCCGATATGAAAACTCATCATTTGCAGGTACATTGTTTAATTTTCTTACACATTACTGCCAACTATGATCTGTCAGTGTTTTTTAAGGTAAATAAGGTGCTCCCTGTGCCCTCAAATCATCCCAGCTGTATGCATAAGTTGATAACCTGTATCAACTTATTTTCATGTTGTTCAAGCTGAAACTCAGCCCAATATCGATTCAAATGCATTCTTTTCCCTCTAAAAAGTTGTTTTACAATAATTGGCAGTATGGAACAATAACTGACCCGGCTGGCACCTTGGAGCTTAGTATACTGTTGATATAATAAAACTATAAACTGAGTTTTGTCCTGCTCTATTGTCTCTGGTCTTAGATCTATGTCTCAACAGTGTATCTCTGATACCTAAATCGATACATTCTTAATGTCAGCTTTATTCACATGGCGTATCATAGCCTTTAGGAGGGGGATGTGCCTTAAAGATGAAGAGTATAAACTGTGAGGCACAATAAATTAGGCCCTAAGGATGTGCATTGCTGTTTTTTTGACAGCAATCACTTGTTAATTGGTGAGATTTTAGGGTTTTTCTCTGGTTTTTGTCTATTTGGATCTACTACTTGTTGCATTAAGTCTAATTATCTTTGGTTGTATTTAGAGCTCGCACTACCACTGTGTTTGGATCCATTTCTGGGTTTGTCTCTTTGTTTGAAAATTTAATTCATATGTGTCAGATTTGGAAAATATGTCTACAGGTTGATTTCGGACTAGGTTCAAAATTTGGACCCGTTAAGACTTCCTCCAAGCTCATCAAAACAGTTATCCATAGCACCAGTGGTAAAAACCTTTAACTTTCATTCCTGGCACAAAGCCTTTAACTGTGAAACATATATGTTTTATAGATAAACAGGTATTCTATTAGCTGTAGTAATTGAACATAAGCTCAAATACAGAAATAAACAGAGAGCTCACATTTTTTCTCTGATGTATAAACTGCAAACTGCAAATTATACCAGAAGAACAAATGTGTCATGAGCTCTTACTCAGGTCTACAAACTATGTAACAGTGTACTTGTGCATGCGGAAGTGTTTGCAATTGTTTATTTTTTCACAACCTTATAAGGGCCTATTACTGCTCATATGCTAGACATTATCCCGTCCCTTTACCCTTATAAACACAGCTTCTACTGGAAAGGCGAGCCTAGGAATGACAAGACAGGCAATTTACTCATTTTACAAATTGGTTTGGGCTGCTGTGATCTTGCAGCTACTGTGTCCAATTAATACTGTGCTCTGCTGAGGCCGACAAGGTCTGAACTAATGGCCCTAAGGTATGCCCTGGCTCTGCATCTTCATTTCCCGACACAAAGTTGTGCACACACAAACACAGGCATGTAGACATGCACTACATGCAACCTCGCCACCGTGACCCGGCAGTTTGGCACCACTGTCTGCCACCACTCCCAGTGGGGGGGGGGTGCAAAATCAACACAGCATAAGCACAGCATAAGTGGAGTCTAACACAGTGCCCTCTTGCTCTCTCTTTTATTCTTTCTCTATTTCTTTCTGACTCAAGCTCATTCTCTCATTCCCTGATCTTCCCATTTGTCCTTGTGGAATTGGGGGGGTGACTGAATCTGCCTTGTCTGCTCAGTAACTCTGTGCTACTTATAGAGTCCTATAGTGATGGGGAAGTTTGTGGTGGTAAACACTGGCCATTACTCGTCTCGCTCCAGTCTCAGAGACGTCAGTATGGCTTGGAAAGCCTCTCCGAAATGCAGGGAATTATAGGCCTCTGTGTCACTCACTCGACCCGGCCGGAGACTTGGACCATTGTCTCTCCTTTTTTAATGGTACTGGATAGTTTGAGTGAGTGTGTGTTTTTGTGGTGAATGACTGAGTTCAATTCATATAAATTTTCTTGTGTGTGTGTGTCTAAGCTGCTGCATGTGTTTGATCCCATGTGTGTTTGCTGTGTGAGGGAGCAGCTACTAAAAAGCTTCTGTTTTATGTTTAAGTTTCCATTGCCTATTTCCTAATCTTGTAAAAAGAGGTTTATTCACAAAAAGGGCATCGTAAAAGCACATCCTATTTTCCCTCACAAACACTTAAAGGGGCAAATTTGCCCTGAAAACACAAACAGCTTCTGTTAAATCGATAGATGTTCATCCAAGCAGAAACATGGAGCTGGCTGGCATCTGTGTGTACTTGAATTAGCTGTCCCACCAGGTGTGAAGGACAACAGAAGTCTTGAGATTTACTAAAGAGATTGTGCCGCTGACAGACATGGCTCACCATCTGTGTGACTTGCTGCCTTGCTTTCCAAATTGTGTGTTTGCTGCCTATGTACAAGCCAAAACAAACACAACGCCCCGATAGCGTCTTTGTGATTGCTAAGGCAAAGAAGTCCAGAGCTTGTGGCTAAATACTATTCCCTGAAACAAAAACTTCATGTGTTATTAAATGCACCCCAGTGCTTTCTCCTTTTGGCCATCTCTAAGTGGAATAAATGGGGAGGTAGATTTTAAACAGCCAACATTCATTGTTTCTTCTGGGTTGAACAAACAGGAGATAAGGTCCCAGAACAACAAATGGGTCTGTACATGTTTAATTCCACCGAATTTCTCAGGGGCAGTTTCAGACTTGAGTTGTACAGTATGCTCGTCTGCTCTGTGCAACAGTGTCAGGGAAGTGGCTCAGAGGAGCAAAATGCAGATGTTTTATTATAAAAGAACTTTACTGTTGGCTATTTGGATAAAATAAACTGAAAATTCAGACAATAATTTAAAGAGTGCTTGATGCTGAATGACCGAGGTAAAGTGACATGCACTGCAGGGACATTAAGAATTTATACCACGAGAGATAATTAGACTGCCTAGATGTAAGTCTAAAAGCCTCAGTTTTTAATGTGGCTATTTCTTTGTGGCAATATGATTTAATAAGAAAATAGTTTTAACTTTTTAGCAACGGAACATAATAACAAGACCAAGAGTTTACATCTTTGCTAGCAGCTCTGTGAGGTTAAAGCCAGGCACAGTAGTGCTTTAAGCTAAATGCTAACACACAGATGCTAGGCAGCTGTAATGTTTACCAACCCGTATTCACTACTGAATATTTAGCATGTACAGCTAAAGCTGAATGTTATTAAATTTGATGACATTTGCTCAAAAGCCTAAGTATTGAACAAAGTGAAATTTTGAGCTGATGGAGCTATTACATGGAAAGTCAGAGGATTATCAGAGTGATTACAATTAATCCCAAGGGGGACACAAATATCTGAACCAAGTTTTAAGCCAGTCCATCTGATTTAATTAAAGCTCAAAATGTCGGCCTGGTGGTGTCAGTAAAAGAATTTTTTTTTTTTCCCAGGGCTCACTGGTAGATAAAGAGTTTAATTATCATCCAGCTTAGACCAACAGTTTGCTATAAAAACTCCTTAAACATAACCCTGTGATTAAACAAAACCGTGATCATTACTAGAGAACTGCGGACCTGGTGCATATCAAAATCAGAATGCTAATTATTTGCTTTAATGCATGCTAAAGGCCTGATTAAATAGAAAACTACAGGGTGGAGAAAATTTGTGGTCCCTACATCAGCAGTGTTAGGATTTTCCTAAAACTTCAGGCCACATTTTACACAAACCACATAGTTTTCTGTTGCAAAGAGGATGTTGCTAATGGTCGGCCCTAATGACAAGAACACTGAGGCCATGTTTACTACAAAAATGTTGTTGGGTTGCTAAATGTAAGGAGCTGCCTGTGCAGCAGTGTTGCTACAATGACAAGATGAACTACAACACAGGAGGCTAAATTCGGGTATTAGCTAAATGAGTTTGAAGGCTCATCAGACACATATGCAACAATATTTGCAATGCATGCAAAAAAATGTCCTTAGCTTCAAATTAAAAGTTCCTATATCTTTCCTATATCTTTGATATGTTCATTCTTGTCAAAAGGCAGCAATTGAAGGTGCTTTTGATTTGATAACTCAATAATTACATTTCGAGTTGAACATCTATTTTGAAAACCTTCTACACCTTCTACACTGAGCAGTGATCAGCCATAATAATTGACACAAGATGACCAACACCATCTGCAGCAATAAATAATGTCAATTAAAGCAATTAATTCATTTTAAACTTGATTTCAAATCATGGACAGAAATAAATAAATAAACACTGAAATAAACTGGAAACTTCTGTGTTACAGTGTCCTTTCACATAACAAATGCTTTGGCTATCATGATATTTTGTTTCATGAGAGAAGCTGTGTGAGACAGGAAGTGTGCATCTCTTTTGGGTGATGTTAAACACTATTAAAAGCCTGTGCAGTTGTCAGGCTGTGGATTACTCCTCTGCTGATAGACTGCAGCGTATTCCTCAGCCAGGACAGACCAGGGCTTGTGTTGGGTAATGTTAAACATTAGCAATATCCTGAGTCAACAGTCCCCCACTTTGTTTGCTTGGATATCGCATTTCCCTGGCAACTGGATATATTGTCAAGGGTATGCTGGATCCCAGTGGAAGGTAAAAGCAGCACACTTCCTTGCTAATTGGTTAACCAAGAGAGACCACCACTGGAGCCTGAAAGTTAATTTGACACGTAAGTAAATAGAGTTACAGGGTAGGTAAGAAGGCCAGGCTGTCACTGTTTGCACAATGTGGTGGGAGGTGGTGCATGACACAGGAGAGTGGTGGGCATCAACTTAAGCTGATAGTTGCAACTTGCTCCTCCACTGCTAGAATTTCCCCTTTTGTCTTTGCAGGTTAAAGAAGAACAGCAACATTTGACTGTTCCATTTGACTGTTCCATGCTTAAGGCTTAAACACTACGTGAGCAGCTGTGCATTGACTCACTTGGAGCAATATTATACCAACAGAAAACAGGAGCCAAGACCTTCACTGGACAGGAATGCAGAGTGTAATGCTGTAGTTGAGTTTCCAAGGTTGGGGATATTTTCATTAGCATAGGGGTTTATGGAAGTTAGGGAGTTGAAGAAAATGGGATTTGGTTTACAAGTTTTGTTGTTTATTCAACATTTTTCTTGCATAATCACCTTGGTGAGCCATCGAAGGCATTAGTTTGTGATGTGATACATTATGTGTGAACATTTTTGGAAAGTGTATCCCAAACTCATTACCATTAATCAGAGGCAATTATTCAAAGTGTGCAGGCTAATCCAAGAAAAGCATCATGAACCATTTACTTTTGGATTGAATGTTCTTTGATTCTAAATTTGAATTCAGAGCCAGTTATGCTCAGATTTCTTCTTTAATGGAAGTTAAACATTCAAGTTATATTTCACTGCACACTAATATATTCACACCACTGTAACTCTAACTGTTCTGCTTTTAAAGTCATGCCGTGTTCTTTAGGAAACTATAAATTTATAATCATCCATCAGATTCTAATACTATCTTACAGTGTTTACACTCTCATAACATTCATCAGTATCCATTTGAACTGCTGAACACATTTTCTTTCAGTTTTCTTGGTCAATGAAAAATTTTCTTGGACAAACCCTCTCATACTATATTAGCAGAATCACATGCAACGTAATGTAATAAAGATAAAATTACCTCAGTTTGTTAAAAATATATGTATATAAGTGATTACACACAAAACACTTTTTTTCTACAGCATTATCGAAAACATTCAGTATATCTGCTTTGAGGTTATACATCGAAGAGAATAATCCTGAAACTTTCCAGAAACAGAAGCTATTCAAAAATTGCTGCAAAAAAGTCACAGAAAATATCAATTTGAAAGAGAAGCATATGACCCACATTTGAATATCTAATTAAATATAACTGTGAAACAAATGCACAGATCCTTAAAAAAAAAGAAATGCTAAAAGAAGTTATAGATTTTGCTAGAGTTTTAGAGGTAGAATTCCCTGAATACTAAATTAAGCTGCAACAGCTGGTTATTTGCCAGAAAAGCTGGCTTTAAATGATTAAGTTGACTGCAATGATGTGAAAAATTTTCGATGGCAATTTTTAAATGCGGGCAGCTCATGGTTCATATTCCACATGGTTTCAGTCAGATGATCGTGTGACCAAATTGTCTGTATCCATTCATCCAGCCATCCATCCTTTTTTCCTTGCTTTTTTGTGCTCAAAGTGGAATTGCAAAAAGGGGAGGTGCCATCCTCCCTTTTGGTCAGTGGTTTTGAGAAGTCACCCAACCTTTTTGAAGACAACTTAACTGTCATTGTCAATGGAAGCGAAACAACTGGGATTTCACTGGGATTAGTCAATAAAACTGTACTGTGTTGTGTATGACCCAAGAAAGAAATGATGATATAATGTTTATTTAAAATGCTGGAATCTGAATCTGATGGTATATGATGCCATTTATGAGGCCTTTTGTGGCTTGTAAGTTCCCCTAAAGCTCTCCTGTCTTAACCGTACTGCCGTTTTTATTCTGTTTTTATTTTATTCATTGAAAAATCCTATGTAATGAAAAACCTCTGTCAATAAAATGTTATGAAATAAAAGTTTCATGTGGGTCCATGCAGCCTTCCCTCCTCTGTTGTCAAACCAAAGATAATCTGTGTGATCTGCTGCTTGTCGTAGTCTCTTGGCAGTTTGTTTTGGCAGCTGGCTCATGTCAAGACAAATCTTATATCAAGATATCATTTAGACCACAAAAAAAAAAAATCCTGTGATATTTGCAGCATTAAGAAAACCAGCTGTGCTACACTTAACAATTAACTCTAATACAATATTTATGTTTCAATTATTTCATCCCTGGCAATTTTGTACTTTCTATATTTTTTATCCCATTTGCAACCAGTGATGTCAAAAATGTTTTATCTTAATTGGAAATCTGAAACCCAGAAACAGCAGTTTCAGTTCAGAGTCCAGGATTCAGAGTGGGAAAATTCTGTATGTAATAAGGATAAATACCTTTACCTCATATACTGTATTTGTGTGCTTTAGACTGTACTGAGTGCACTCATTCTGTCTCCACTCTGCAGATTGCATCTAAAAGGCAGTTTAGCTACACCAAACACACTGCGTGACTGAGTCCACTCGGCGCTGATACAGCATTCGAGTGATGGAAAAGACAAGTAAGTGGACAGGCGCCATAAATAACGAACAGCGGTGGCCTCAATCAGAAGCTGTTCATTTTTAACCACTGCACTACGTTTATTTCATTTCCTGCCTCACTTTGTCTTCACTGTGGGAATAATGGACTGGGTAATAAGACAGGACCGGGATAATGGGAGACTTTGGCCCCTGCCTCTGTAATGGGACTGTGGGTTCTAGGATTGGGAAGATGGAGAGAGGAATGCCAAATTCTGGAAGAACCACAGTCATGGGGATATAGAGAGCTGTTGAATGCTGGTGTTAGCTTGTTATAGTTACTGAGATGGAGAAAATGAGGATTGATAGCATACTCAAGTTACTGTGCTGTGTAGGATTTGAGACTGAAATTATGTAAATATCTCATTCATATTTCACACTGAAGTTTGTGTGTGCAGGATTTAGAGGGAAAACCCAGAATGAAAAGAAAATCCGTACGTTAACCCGTCATGTAAGTTCGACCTTTTGTAAGAATGTCTGTCATGTGTTTAAGCACATGAGCAACTCCCCCTAATTGACGCAAAGCACACACACACACACACACACACACACACACACATGGCCCCACTCAACTATTTCCAAGCCAGACTACTTCATCTTCATGAATACAATGAATGAACTCAGCAATGCACGTAATCATTTTTTATGAATGGACATTGAGAATTGTAAGACTGTGAAATTGATTTTTCATTTAATTAAATCAAATAGCTGTCTACTGTGAGAGCTTTATTAGAGCGTCATTCTCCAAGCTCACTGCAAAAAAACTTCACGACACAGTGACTCTTTGTCCAGCAAAACAAGGCAGAAAAACAGGAGGTTTTCCGTACCTTTAAGTCACTTTCCTCTCTAATAAATCTATTTTCTTCCTAGTGGGGACCTGTGGCCTCACAGTGCTGTATCCCATTTCACTGCCTAAGTTATTGTATAAACAGACTTTTTTAAGGTAAAGAATACATCCATGCATTTCTCCAGAGTCATCCATTTTCATTACAAAACCACCGTGTTTGGATGTACAAGTTATAAATGTAAAGGTTTTGAAAACTACCCCTGTGCAATTACAGTGGTATGGTCTGTTTTCCTTACAGAAATACATATGAGATGTGACCTTGAGTTTCCTGAATCCCTATGCTCTGTGCATTTGTGTGTGTGTGCATGTGTGTGTGTGTGAAATGTGGCCCCAAATTGTCTATGTATGGGTCTAATTAATGCAAGTAAAAGGGAAATACAAAGACTGTGCCATGGCAAGTGTGTCACACTGTTCCCCACCCATCCACCACTGGCCTTACAAAGCACAGAACATCCAAAATGGTAACTTAAGTAAGTGTAGAATGTCTTAACGCCAAAGGCAGGACTTTTCCACCAGCCCCTACATTCTTATATTGGCTACAAATGTCTGGACTATAAAGCAGTAATCAAGTTCAAAATCAATGAGGCAAGTCCCATGTCAAGATTAGCAATGCCAATATTATGTTTACAAGTCCAAGGTCAAGTCTTCAAAGTCCAAAGGCAAGACTGACATGTCCAGGTCAAGTTCCAAGTCAAGTAATACAAGTCCGTGTTAATTCAAGTCAAGATCAGGAGGTCCAAAGTCAAGTCAAAGTTGAGCCCAATAAGTTTTGAGGTAACCTAGGCTAAGACCAGAGACGCCGTCCACTCCCCTGAGTGGACTTGACTCTCTTTGTGTATGAAACTGTTATTTTCCTTAGCTGAAAAGTGATTATCAAATGAGAGCTGGTGGTGGGATGTCACAGGCAGGACTTACACAACAGTTAAGCTCTGTGGCAGAACTGAAGAGAAGTAAACACAATAATAACAGCAAACGCTACAGGTAAGATAGACACTGTTAGCATGACCCCGTTGATTAACAAGTGTGTTTCACACAAACGCCAAGACTTCTTAATATAGCTGGATGTTGTGTTGATTATTTTTAGCCAGTTGCTCTGCTCAGAAAAACCCAGGCAACAACCGTATCAGTGTCAACTGAATATGATGCCAGATTTGGGCAGTCAAGTTAATTTTTGATTATTGGTCAGTAAAAAATTCAAATCCCCCTCCTTCCAGGGGCCTGGGCTCTTGGACCAAGTCCAAGACAAGCCCCAAGTCAGGACCAACAAGTCTCAAACAAGTCTTATGTTAAGCTGCAAGAGTAACAATTTCAAAGCAAAGTACTAAGTCAAGACCAGCAGGTCCAAAGTTAAGTTGCAACACAGCTACCATTCTGTGGTCAAACCTCCATGTAAAATCAACAAGTTCAATGTTGAGAACGATCCCAAAGTTTGTCCCAAATGAAGAGGAACAAGTGCCAAGTCAAGTTAAAGTACTAAATCAGGCCATTGTGTGCTCTTCAACAACTTGAATACTATTTTATTTTAAAGGAACAAGGTATTTTATTCATATGACTAGGTTTTGGGTTCATTATTATTCCAGCAACTCTAAGTTTTATTTTAAATCTCTAAATAAACTTGTTTTTTTTCTGCTTTTGTCATGATCTTAAAAAGGTTTAACCCAAAACCTTAACTGATAACTGAAACTGGTGAAGAATACAAGGTATCACTGCCTAATTTTTAAGAGAAAAATTGTAATATTAAGTTTTAGATAGATTCGATACCCAAATGAAATCACAAGTTATCGGTTTCAAAGCTGATTTGTGGATCAGATTCATGACTCGCGTCTGACTCCTGTCGGTGTATCCTGTTCGCTCCCTGCAGACAGTGAGCTCACAAACAAATGCTTCATGTCCAGCGAGGCCTCCCACTATGTTCACATAACCTAATCAGTAGCTTAAATAGTCTGCCAAGTAGCCAGCACAACTGAAATACCAACACATGTTTTAATCCTGTGAGAATTCAAGCGACTTTGACTAATCCTTTTGTGTTTGTGGGGAGAAGCCGAGCCCGGCCGTAGCGTGACAGCACCTCAGGAGATTTTACAGATAGCTCTAGATTTGTCTTCCTCCTTTTTTTCTGTTGAGCTTTTGAACATGCCATCACATTCCACAGCAGGATTAGACACATTTGTTCTAGTTTGTATTTTCATCTACATTCACAGACATCTTACTGTGGGATCTCATTGATAAAAATGTTTCTGTCTGTCACCACGAGGTTTGTGTCGCCTTCGTGCTTCTGATCCTCTGAGGATCTGAGAAAGAATATGGAATGGTGGGAAAGAAGGTCTTCATGGGGTTGGTAGGATGAGGAGGACAGGGAAAGAGAGGAAAAAAATGATAAAGGCCGCATGTTTTGACAAATGTTGTGTGCTGGTGTGTGTCGCACCAGATGCAATCAGGGGACTTGAGCCTCGGCCAAGTAACTACATCATGTAGATAGTAAATCAGTGCTGTATGAGACTCACAAGATTATAACAGCAAACATCCTATAAATTCCTGCACAGGATGACACCATGTGTGTTAAAAGGAGAGAAAAAAAATTAAATGAGTCCCAACTTTGTACATTTTCTGCTGCAGAGTTTCATTTTTGTATTGATCTGACAGCTCATTACACCAAACCCTCTCTTCCTCTATTTGTAATCTTCAAATCACAAATCTGAGGGGGAATCTGGAAAAATGGAAGGCTGTGACTGATAATTTGCATATCTCAAGCAGGACTTTTGGTGAAAGAGAAGAAGTAAAAAGAAAAAGCTGTTTGAGAAAAATATCAAAAAGGAGGAGAGGGTGGCTAGAGGTGGTTTCCAGGGAAATGAGGCCATATCTGATCCTCTCTGCTGACAAACATGCTGCCAGGTTGAGGCCTGTTCTTAGGCAAGACCCACAGAAGCCACATCTCTCTCCCTCTCTCTCCGTTGTTATTTGAGGGTTTTCTTGGCAGTGTTCAGGCACAGGATGCAGGCCATTTGCTGCAGGAAAGTATAACCGCATTGTCTGAGCTCGGACGACTTAATTGCCCCACAACAAACAAAGTGTAAACCGAGGCTGATTATAATTTGAGCCCTGGGCCTCAGTCTGCTGATTGTAGAGGGGGCCTCCAGCAACTATTTCATTAAGTCCCCAGGGCCAGCAGACTAAAGGATAGGAGCTCTTATAGATATATATTTACCCACATTTCTTGTGGTTCGTGGTCAAGCGAGCTTAGACCGAAAATGAAGGACTCTTCATTCCTCGAAGCCTTGCAGTAAATAAGCATGTAACATAAGAGCAGCACAGACTGCATAAACCAGCCGCAGCGTGCTGTGCAATGCTGTGAGTCTGATTGCAGAGGTGACACAATGAAAGAGATCAGCCCACGGCCCAGTTTCATCCCCGTGTATAGTCAGCTTTGACTTCAGCTCTCTGGCTTCACTGCTTCCTCATGTCCTCTGTGATTAATGAACAACATCTCAAACGTTGAGGAAACACTTCACACGTCTTTTCTTTGTTTTTTTCCAACAAGGCTTTGCTTTTACAGTGTCCTAATGTGTTTGCACAGTGTCCCAAAAAACCAAACACCTCCCCCCGTCATGGCTCCTGTTTTTAGCTGATCGAGATCCCCATCTGAGTCTTGGACTGTGGAGCAGAAAGTGAAAATAAACTGGATGTACAAAGGTTTATACATGAGAGATCTGCTTGCAGATGACAGTAGGAGAAAAATCAACTCATCAGTGGATTTCACAGAACCTTCATTTGCTAATATTATATTCAATATTGTTTTTCAAGCTAAAATAGTTTAATTCCTTAAAAGGCAGCACTGTAAATATTTTTTAAAGTTTTTTTATCGGAAAAGGGGCCTTTTTGCTGAAATTTTGCTGACTTAAAATATTTACTTTGCTTCCAGAGTCAGCAAAAGCCTCTGGAATTTGGTAATTGCAGTAACATTGTGTGGACCATGTCACTGTAAATTAAACAGTTTTTAGCTCCAGTAACAGTTTCATGTTACTGGTTGACATCAGTTGAAATTAGCATCAGCCTCTGATGCTGGCAACACCAACCATGTGATGAATTCTCTTCTCAGTAAGCAGCAGCACACTCATCACCTTCTCCAAAGGAAAAAAGGTTGATGAGAAGACTGATACCACTTTCATGTTTGTATGGTAAATATGAAGCATGAGCCACAGCTGGAAAACTTAGCAAAGAGAGAGCACCTTTAAAGCCAAGTAATTAACATATTATGTGTAATTCCTTTAATCCTCACAAAAATCCATCAACGGTCTAATGCAGGTGTAGTGACTTAATGGAGTTCATAGAGATTATTTTAATTAGTGATCTTTAGAGGTGCTGGTGGGTGGATTTTGTTATCTTAAAATGTCACCATTCCTAAATCCGATCTATGGTTTGAGGTACAGGCCCTACATTTATTGATAATGATGCAGATTATGGAAACTGCTAATGCAGCATTGTACACTGTCCAGTGTGGGTTTTTTAACAGTGATGATGTTTTTGGTAGGTCTAAGTAGGTATTTGAATGGGGAACGTAACTAACAGAGGAGAAGGTTGGACAGGAGTGCAGAGAGATAGAAAGTTTTGATTTTTTTGGCTGTATCATTTTATTTTTAAATTTCATAAAGAATTGGGGTAGGATCTGTCATCCTTAATCAAGCCGCTATATCTTTTACTCTTGTATCAGTTTTTGAGTACATTTGTTCTGTACACTATTAAAAAGAAATGTCTAAGTGATATTTTGTTTATATTCCTGATATAATATTGCATTTTAGTGTGGTAGCAGAGTCTGCACTCTTAACCTATGAAGGACACGTACCAGCCAGTGAGGTCCTCTTGTGTTGGGGAGGGATGATGTTTGTAGATCATGTCACACAAACTGTCACATTTGGATGAAATGCAGAAAGAGAATTTTAAGTGGGGTGGCGGTGAGAGTGAGAGAACCAAAAACAAAACGGCAGAACAGAAAACACAGCGTCTCAAAGTCTCTGTCTCTCTAACCCCCCCTCCACCGCCCTCCCCCCGGCCCCACTCCCTCTCATTCTCTCAGGGGGTTATTATTGTTAATCATCTTATTGCTGAAGCCAGGGTGAATCCCAGGTTCCAGGCCAGATGAAAGGTCAGCCGCCAAGCTCTGCAGACACCGTGCCGTCAACAGATCAAAGCCGATGCTCTCTGATGATCCCACACCATGTTGCTTTGATACTGTAGCACACAAAGAAGCACAGACCTTGGCTGGATGACAAAGTTTGATCGCACTTTTCAACTGATATCTTTACCCTTTCCTTTCAAAGTCATGCAGTGTGCTGCCTTGATAATACAGCTCTTTTTGAGCCGACGTTTTGTGGTGCATGGGCGGGTCATTGCAACAACAAGGTTGTCATGAGAGTTGCAGAAATATATGATTTTAAAAAAACTGGATCATAATGCTTTCAGTTTGTGGCTTTGAAGTCAGAACTGTAATTGCACATCAATTTCAACTTCAAATGTTACTGAATGTTTAGTTATTTTTTTGATGTTCTGCGATTTTAATAAATACAATGTGATGCCTCAACAAAATATGTTTCCTCCATTTTTCCTCAATTTCCTCAATAGCCCTGGCAATGCTTCTCCATCCACAAGTCCACCACTTTGGTTTAAATATACCATCATGAACTGGACAGATTGGCTTGAAATTTTGCAAAGGATGAATCCTTCTCAGATTTGGTTCATTTAACATTAGCTGGATGAATTTGATAAACACAATACTGACCTCATGATGAACTGCAATAACTTTGGTGATCCCCTCCCTTTTCCTCTAGTGCTAACATCTGATCTGATTTTGCAGCTATATGGTATAAACTTTGTGTTTTGAGCTGATTAACCAATATTAACCTGCTAACAACCTAAACTAAGGTGGTGAACATGGTTAACATAGCTGCTAATTATCAGGATGTTGGCGTCGTCATTCCAAGAATTTAACAGAAGTCTAAAGCTTTTTTAGCACCTCTATGTTTAAATACAGCCTCAAAGAGCTGCTGGCGTAGCTGTACACTTTGTTTTTGTTTTTCTTCTGCCTGTTGATTTAATTGCTTTATTCTAACACTCATCACCTAGTTCTCTCCTTGAAATCTGGTTTTGGAGTCCTTTGATAAAGTTTCCTGACAGATTTCTATTTTATAATAATCAGTTTTTATAAGCTCTGTTGGCTACACAGTGTTAACAATAAACATTAGCATTGCTAGATAACACATCAAGGTAGATCGAGTTCTCCTTGGCACATACTTCACTGTCTAGACTCCTAACAAACTTGATATCTGCTATGATACTGCTGCCTGGACTCTGTCTGGTTTCCCATACAGAGGTTGTTAAGCTAAAGGAGACTCACAGACACACAGCAGGAGACTGCCTCCCCCTGTGGCGCAGCGCTGTGAGGTGTGAATGAGTTTCTGTTACGACCCCCTGACCTTTTCCTGTCTCAGGACCTGCAGTTAGTTCAGGGTGAGAGGTCATCTCTTCCTTGATAAACCCCCTGAGCGCTGGCTGCTTCACACCGCCTGAGTCTGGACATGGAGAGAGGATTAGCCTGCCTTTGATCGATTAGCCTCCCAGCTCAGGCAGGAAGCTGAAGATACCTACCCTAATACTGATTGGATAAATGATGTTTTAACTCATTTTTTACATATTTGTGGATATGATCAGAATCTACTGAGATAAACTGTCCTTTAAGAGTTTCTGTTTGTGCATGAATGACAGTTAAAAGCAGAGTGAGTGTAAAAATTAAGTCATAACAAGCTATTTATTTCCGTTAAATGAACACAGAACAGGAACAGATTTTGAGACACACTCTCAGCCACTCTAAACAGAATCTGATATGAGCAGCAGCAGTCAGCCAAAGAGACGTCTGGCCTGTCAAATCAAACTACAGAGCTGCTGGCGCTCTATTTTGTACACATTCCCCAAAACTGATATGGAGGCTGAGAAAGCCCCTCTCCTTTCTCACAGGCTTTCTGATAAAGAAACCACTCATGACCGCCCCTGTCAGGACAGAGAGAGGAAGTGCATGTGTGATTAGCAATGTTATTGTGGTATGTGTAAAGGAAACCCTGAGTCTGGATGTAATTATCCTTTCATCAGTAAGATCATTTGCATCCTTATGATTTTAGGGTGAGCAGGTTTATTTGGCCAGCTCATGAACTGTCAAATGATGTCACGCACGTTAGGAGCTCTTTCAGCAGGAGGCAGTGAAGCAGGAATTAAACATATTTTGTTGAACAAATATCTGTCCGAGCTGAATGAGTTTTGTCAACAAACTCTTTTGTTGCCTCGTTAGAGAACAAAAATCAGCTCCACATTTACGTGTTAAGATCTTCTCCAAACTATAACCTCAGTTTTTGGCAGGCCGATCTGTTATCTTTGCAGCCTCAGAGATGACCAAGTCTTTCATATTCAGAGTGACCAGAGTGTTATGACCTTTGTCCACTCCCCAGGCTGTACGAGATGATGATGACATCAGTGGTGCTGACTGCATGGGACTGTGTTTATGTGTTTTGTAGACACAATGGCAGGTTCTTTGGAGACAGCCTGGTGGAGAGGGACAGGATATTGACAAACACACAGTAGAAGAGACTTTGAGTGTTTGACTATGAAAAGTCAATGACAATTTGAGGGTCAGAGAAAACTCAGGAGATACGC
>JAPZDZ010000013.1:13754327-13766755 GCA_029783805.1 Acanthurus tennentii | reverse complement strand
AGTAGAAGAGACTTTGAGTGTTTGACTATGAAAAGTCAATGACAATTTGAGGGTCAGAGAAAACTCAGGAGATACGCCTAGAAACATATAAGTGTAAGGTAAAAGCATAAAAGCATATTTAATATGCATCTGCTAAGACCAGAAGCTACTGCTCATCCTAAGCCAAGTGTGAATAGAGGTGCAAAACCCCTCAGTCTGCTAAAATGATCAGGTGTGTGTTTAACTGTTTGTGAATGCAGCTTCTTATTCGTGGGAGAAATGTTTTCTTGTTGTTTTTAATTTAATAATCATTCTAAGCACCTGAAAACCTGCACGAAATCCTTTGTCTATTTTAGCACATTAAGCAAGTGTGGAAATAAAGCTACAATCATATTAGAAAAAAAATCATCTTTTAGTGATAAATTATTTATTGCTAAGTGGTTTGACTTGGCCAAAGAAGCAATTAAGCAATTCATTCATCACATTCAATTCATCACATTCATGTGAATTTCATATTCTTCCATTCTGTGTTGTGCATTGAAACACCTGACATTATTCTTGTTTTCTGCACAGCCCTGTACTCCCCATATTAATGAAAACAACACAGGAAGTACAAATATAGAAGTCCCTTCTATTAAAAGAGTCATTTAACATGAGGCTGAAAGTGAGTGTTTTAATGGTTGAATGTTTTAGGCTTGTTTTACCTCACAGATGTGATGTGTTACCACACCAAACAGTGATGTCACAGGGTCCACAAGTACACCTATACATCACTGCAGCAAGGTGATAGGTTGAACCACTGGAGGTCAGTTTCAGGTGGTATATTAATCTCTAAAGAACCACTGTTAGCATAAATTGTCTGATGTGTATGCGGTCATGTCAGATTCTGTAAAAAGCAGGTTATCAGCCTTTAACAGTAATACAGACTCCAGCTCTCTCTTTTACAGAAACCACAGTAATAAAAAACTCTTCTACATTTTAATTCAAATTCATAATGTCTGTTGAATTTTGCAAAGTTTCTGAAAACTATTCCCATTGAAAATGAAAAGGAAGCCAATGGGGGGAAACCAAACCGAGACATTGGCTGTATGTACTTTTCTCCCAGAGAAGTCTCTGTGGACTCCTGACTGCTGTGTGAGAAGAGGAAAACCCTTGTCTATTCACTATTATCATTGCTGGAGAGAGAAACAGGAACCCTAAACATATGTATGTATTTATATTCATTTTGCTGAGTTTTCAGCATTTTATACCACTACAGTTGGATGTAAAAAAATTAATAAAGCCAAACATCTGTCAGCAAACTCTGCATGCTGACAGCTGGCAGTTTACAATTGCATTTGCGGTTTCATTCCTCTGCTAAATCAATAAGAGCAAATATATCACTTAAAACTGAGTATTTTTCATTGTGCTATTGCTATTTTTACACAGTTGAGGGATTTAAATGCTTTTTTTCTTAGCAGTGAAAAAACTTAAGATTGCATTTAGCATCACACTGTGCATTCAGAACCAGATTATCACACCCTGAGTTTGCAGGATGAGCAGGGCTCCCTATCTGCACTGCTTAATCCCCTGAAGCACTCTTTCCTCTTACAGCCAGACTCTTGCCATCCTCAGCCTCCCCTGCAGCTTCACGCTCCCTGACCCAGACAAGAGAGGCTTTTAGCAGGCAGAGATTAGGAGTTTATCTGCATGCTCGTGGCTGACGTGGAGCCCCCGGCTTCATCAAAGAGCAGTAATGTCTTCAGTGGGTGACACTTGCTTTAATGAGCTGACCCCTGTGGCCTTAGGATATGGAGACACTCTGTTCCTCTGTCCCTCTTCACATGAGGCATGCATTAGCCATTTACTGTAACATCTTAATATGCATTGTTATCTGGCCGCAGCCTGTGAGAGTGTTAAGAATACATTCTCTGTCTGCTTGTCGTTTGTTTGTGCTGCCTACTTGCTGTCTTGCTATTTAAGTTTTCTCCCTTTTGTTCTCTGTCTTTCTCAATCCTACCTCTTTTTATGTATAGCACGTTTGTTCTCTTAGCACTTACTTTTCATCTTTCATCTTCCTTACCACACAGCAGCTGCAGACATGACGGTATCCCGTGCCGTATCACCATGACGCCTGACCTCCTGCCTTTCCACTCCCCTCGCCGCCTCTAAGACATGACGTTACGATAGCAGCAGCAGCAGCAGCAGCAGCAACAGCACTTAGACTCATATCCAGTCTCCTGTTGGTCAAGAAAAAATACATTCCACACTGTTCAAGCCTATGTCACCTTTATGTTTCCATCATGGCAGCTTCAGACTATTAGTTTTAAGAACCATCCTGTCTTCTTTAGTTTGGCTTGATTCAGGATACTGGAGCCAGATTTGTGTCTCTATCTTTGACGACCTCTCTTAGGTCAGGGTGGCACAGGCCCCCACCGTCCTCACATACCTCAGTACTTAGTAGCCCTGGATATCCTCACCCCACCTCAAGCCTACATGCTGACATGTTTATACCAAGTGGTAGTATGATTTATCCCCTCCACTGCAGAGGCACAACGGTGACAGAGTGTCACCATAAAGAGTTTTCTGGAAAACTAGTTTGCAGTGACTGAACAAAGCTCATTTGTTCCTTATGGCAGATAGGGAATTACACCATGTAGCTAATGCAAAATGTTCATGTTGGGAATTTCTTGTGAATGGGAGGGAGCTGTAAAGCTATATGTATGGAAGACTGTGTGTGGCGGAGCTGAAAAATGGGCCAGGATAAAGGAAAACTCAAGTGGCCATGTGGCAATTTAAACACACACAGACAGGCACAAATGCACTTTCATACACACACACACACACACAGTACGCACACACAAGGGAGTCAACGGTATGGGTTGCATAGGTTGAGGCGCCCCAGCTGCCGAGGCCCCCGGTGGGGTGAGGAGGTCATGAACATTACCCACCATTTGTAAAGGAGAGAGTAGGCATGTCCAACAAGTCCCACCTGCCACTATATTTATGAAATTACTCAGTGCAGCGTTTGGCTTCCATCAGGCTTGACAGTGGGAACTCCAACCGCCTATTAGTCTGGACCCATATCTACAGTGTTGTCAACCATTCAGAAACTGTAGAAGTCCAGCTCCCCCCTCCATTGACTGAACACCCGTCCAGGCATGCTGTGGTATCAACAAAATACCTAACCTAATGAGGGGAGTAATACTGACTCTGTAGCCACAGGATGCTCATGGAACTCACAGATATTCAAGAAATATTTTGGGAAAATCCTTGTTTTTCTCTTTACCACAAGAAAAAAGATTTAATCTCTCTGAATCGAATGGTAATACTGGGATGCATTAAGCTTAGCCCACTTAACTTAGCCTACTCACTGGATGTACATCTTTCTTTTCTGGACTATTATAGTAATATGTGTGACTCGGCAGTGGTTTGGATATTTTGCTCAAATTTTGAAAGGAAATAGAAAAACCTGTCATTAAACCTTGGAATGGTATCTCAGTGATGAAACCACATTTCAATCTGGTTTACAACACACATTCTGAGGACCGCTTACCTCATGTAGCACCTCTAGCCTTTACTGAATGGGATAGGAGAGATACTAAAATCAGTCTCAGTACTTGGAGTAATGTACCTAAAATAATTCTCAAAGGGAGATAGTATTGTGATGAACATTTGAAAATTTTATTGCCTCTTCTCAAAATAAAAAAGGAAAAAAAAAGAAAAATCATAGCACTTCAGTTTGTATGGAAAATAATCAACAATAGAGCTCTTTCAGAGAAAATTACCAAAACTAAAAGAATAAGTCCCTTTTGAGTTGGAGTTGTAGCATGTACTGCATGTATAGTTTATTCTCTTCTCTCACCGTAGCTAACAAAACAACAAACTAGCAAGAACTCTGCAGACTGAAAGAGCAACTCGCCAGAGATGTTAATAACACCACAAAAGTTTTCTCCTTAACACATACAGCACATACTATGATAAAGAGCAATTTAATAGCACTGATATGATTGAAATAATCAAGAACTGAGATTAGTAAATTGTGTTTTATACCAAGAGGAGCTCCTGTGCTTGCAGTATGTGCGCAGGACATTTTGCAGGAAGTGATGTCAGGCAAAGGTAGGAACCCCATGTAACACTTTCTACTACTGCACATATGCAGGTATGCAGATAGAGTCTTGTGCTTCTTCTGGGAACAGTCTGCTACTGCATCTTTACACATCATACCAGGGATTAGTGGCCCTTTTTTCATACGGGTTACTCTCATTTGCATGTCAGACAGTACAACTGAGATTTAGAGCAAGATAGAACATGTAAACAAGACCTTTTATGAGCTAAGGATATATTTTTTCCTAAATACTTCCTGGACCAGTCAGTCTACTTAACGCAAAACAAATTAATCTTTTCATCTTCTTTCTGGCAAGGTAGAGAACAACAGTATTTACCAAAAGGTTGGGAGTGTTACCTTAAAATAATTCTTAAAAATAAGGAAAGAGAGAATAGACAACTTAATGTAAGAGTGTGAGACATGAAGTTTTCTTACAACACTATGGCTGAAGTTATTCACAGTAGGTGCACAGCAGGATAACTTGTAAAGTCCCACTAATGCAAAAGCAGCTGGTGTGAGGTGGGCCCTCCAACATACTGATCCTCTTCAGCTCTGGTTAATTTAACAGAATCACTAAACGCTTCTCATACATGTACAAACATACATGGTCACACACACACACAAACACACGCTGCAGTGGCTCTTCTCACATCATATATTTAGATATGTAATCCTGTGGGAAGCTCACGGTGAATGGCTCGGCTCAAAGACCCCTGGCTGTGTGTACAATAAGGGAGACTTATTGAAACAAGGCTGGCACTGAGAGCCCAGCGGTGGGGAGGATTTATTTGGAGAGCAGCAGGGCACTGGCTAAACTTTGATCAGCACTCGTGCTCTACCTCCCCTTTCTCTTTCTCCCAACCACAGACTGGCCAATGAACACCGCCGCCCACAGAGGGTGACCCTGGTATCCTGGCAACGGGGCCAAGCCTGACTCCAACTCCCAGTTGTGTGCTGGCATGAGGGGGCCCTCTCTTTCACTACTCCCTCATTATTTCATTTACCATGAAACACCTACATATGAACACAGATTACTTTCCCAATGGTGGGCGAAGTATTTGGAAAATAAAGACAGGCAGCTGAACACTGGGTCCAGGTTTGTTGGCTTTTGATTCTTATCAGAGAAAATCTGCAGAGTAAATATAAAGGCTATGCATTCCCCAGCTTTATGTAGAAACTCTGTCTTCTCACCGTCAACTCTACACAATTTTCAGTGATTTAATGGTGAAACTATCATGATGAACTACCAGCATGAACTAGTATTCATTTTAATGTACATTAAAGAATTGATCAACTCTTTGAACACCCTTGTAGTTCTTTTCCAGTTAAATTAAGTAGAAAAAAAAATTATTTACACAATCTGTTAGGGTTTTTTTTCTGCTTATACCGTGTGGTATTATTTCTATTTGTACATTTTAATGTTTTGATATTACAAAGGTATTCCTGGAAAGAGATCATGGAGGCTGCAGGATGCAGCTAAACGATGACTATGGCAGAATCTATTTGCCCCTCCTTCCTTTTTAAAGATTTCGTACACAAACAAGTACTTTTACCTTTCACATAGTAAGACAGTCAAATTGGAAAACCCTGGTAATCATGTATCCTGGTCAATATTAAACACACCAAGGATTCACCATAATAATAGCCCTGACCTGTCCATTCTGTCTCTAGTTACCCACTGGCTGAGCCCTCTAGGACCCTCCTGACATCCCTCATCTTCCCATACTGGTATGTATCAGTGTGTATGCCCGGCCAAAATATAATTACATTCCCTCATAAAGAGACATGAGTGAAGAATTTGCATGTTGTTTCCCAACATTTACCCGGGACATTAGGGGATTGAGCCTCTCCATAGGCATCAGGAAGCATTTCACACAAAGTTGCACTCTCGAATGAGCCTGAGTATTGTATTTACTGCACAGAAATGTGCAAATTAGAAGTTTGGAGTTCATTAAATCATTATGTATATGTCAAGTGTTTGTGCCAAGTTAATGCTGACTAAATCACATCCATATGTCAACAAGTTATTCAACATTCAGCATAAGATAACCTTTTACGACGTCTGAATGACTTGTGTATGCAAGTCTTGAGGCATCAGTTATATGAACCTTGAAAAGGAAGAATTCTTCACACTGCCGTCCTGGTATCATCAACCCTAAGACTCCTCCAGCTAAGCAGAAGCTCCTCTTAACCTCCCTGAAAAAGGCCATTGTGCAAACTTGACCTTGTGGGTTCTTACTCCGGTAATGACACCCCATTTTTTGGCTGTAGGGCAAACCTGGTGGTGAGCTTAGCCAGAATGAGAGTGCGGTTTGAGGAGACACTTCACATATTGGAATTTTCCTTCCAAAGAGGAACAGAGGCAGAGGTCATAGGGTCAGAGCACTCTGCGATCTCCTTGCCTCAGCAATAGAGATGAAAGTTAGCCTAAATAATCCTGTAAAGTGCTCAGATGGAGCAGAAATTGCCCTGAGGGGGGTCTCCAGTGTGACCTCCACCCCTCTACTTTCTTTGTCCCTCCCAGCCAAGATAACTATAGACACTTGAGTTCACATCCATTAGGCAAATTACCAATTAGAGGACTAGTGAAGGTAACCAGCCAATGTTTGTAGGGATTGGAGTTGATGAAAGGGGTGGATGTATCGCAGCTAAAAAGCTCACTTTGACATTGACTGGATGGCTTGCCTCTGATGGACTGCTGAATGACTAGTTTTGGCATGCTGTGTTTCATCTATCCCCCCCTTCCTTCCCTCTGTCCGCTCCAGTCAACATAGTTAGATAAACAGTCTCAGACATATAAAGGGGCAACTTAAGAGACTAATGGAGCTAAAAGCCCCAATGAAAACCAACACCAAGCTAATAAATGTCATGCTTTCATGAGTTGAACAAACAAAAACCCCAGAACAGTTTGGTCATGTTTACTCACTACTACTTAAAGGACATGAGAATGCATCATGCAAAATAGAGTCCCTTAAGAAACTCCTCATAAAATTTCCTGAAACGTTTAATTTCAGGATGAGTGTGTTTTCTTTTTCTCCCCATTGTCAGTTTTCCCAGAAATGTAAGTGACACTGTGCTGATTCACTGAAAGTACTCAACTTCCCATTCCCATCATTGTTTTTTTAAGGCTTTTGCATGAGTCATCTCTCAGTCTGTGTTACAGTGTTACACTCCAATGTGTGACATACAGTTTCACACAAAACCTTTACAACTAGACTGGAAAAAATACAAAATTACAAAATTACAGAGAACAGTTTTAAACAACCTGCAGCCCTGCAAGATCTGGGAGATCTTCTCATATTTTAATTCTGCATGGAGCCTGTGCCCCTGTTTATCTGGGACCATTCTATTCCCACAAAGGGGGATTCAAACCCGTCGTGGCCTTTGACCCCAGCAGCACGTCTGTAGCCTGAACAACTCACCTCTGTTAGTGGCTGCCTGGTTTTAATTACAAGCTTGCAAAAAAGTTCAAGTTTGATGTGGATGGGTGGGTTGAAAGGTCCAGAAAGTGAGGGGGTGGGTGTAAAAGGGCTTGAAATGTCGTAGTAGGAGCTGGGTGACTTGTCCATTTGATGTCTGCCAGGCAGGCGGGCTCTGTCACTCAGGCTGAGCCGGGCCTCCTTTCAAAGGTGCTCGACTTCAAAGAGAAGAACTCATCTCTCCCCTGCAGTGCTCCTCTCCCATCCAGGACGGACCACCTGGAAGAAAATTTAAAGTGAGGAAAGGAGAAATGATGGCATCTCAGACAGTCCTATGTGTGGCAGGGACAGAACTATGCTTAAAAGGTATAAAAATACATCAAAACACTGTCAGGAAATAGCAATCACTGTTAAAACACACAGTAACGGGTTATATGGGGTTGGTGTAAAAAGGAGTGATATAGCTGCGGTGTTAGAGTAATGGATATCTAAGCAGGCATCCCCATGACAACATCATCTGACTGACAGCACGTGTTCAGTAAGATCCTGATGGGACCTGATCCATCCCGTTCTGGGACCAGAACGCTAACGGCAGTGTTTCCTACAGTGAGCGCCTGGGCACCAATGTGTTCACAAACACACAGTAAATATTATGCCAGCGCCTCAGAGGGGATTATAATGACTTTCCATTCTGAATCTCTGACGCGGAGAGCGGTGGTATTCCAGTCTCCCACAGCTTCCTTTCCCTTCAGGGTGAAGACAGGCTTTGTATGCCCCGCTGAAGAGGATTTTCCAGGGGAAAAGTAAAAAGGGGAAAAATAAAAGAGAGGCTAGCATTCTTCAGCTCTAAAATGAAAGTGCTCTAAAAGGGTTTACAAGTCAAATCCAAGGGTGTCAAAAAGACACTGATTGTTGCATTTTAAAATAATGTCAAGAAATGACTTGATACATGCCTAAATAAATTAAACCTTGTAGTTTTGTATGTTTTTGAACAGTTGCTGTTGTGCACCATTTATGCTAGCTTTAGGATGTGCTGACAATAAGTGACAGTTAAGCATTTATTGCTTTTCCTGACTGATAACTTATGGAACCATTACATGTTTTACTTGCTGTTGATAAGTGAGTTGATTGTGCTCTTATTTTACAGTTAAAATAAAAACTTGTGCCTGCTGTATCATGACAGTAGCAGAAGTAAAACTTTAACTGAGACAAAAGTACTTACATTAATATGCAAAACAATTACTAATACTAACAGGCACTGCAGCAATTAGCAGTAGTATCTGCACACTAATTATCTAGTACATAAACCAACTGTCAAATTCTGTTGACCCCAATTATAACAATCTAACATTTGGTTACTATTAAGCATAGAAGGAGCAGTTTGCTGGCTAGTGTTGGCTAAAATCACAAGAGTGATATCAATCATCTGTAACTCTCAGCAAAAACAAATCAATGTTTTTCTCTGACTGTCAAACTCTTTTGTAGAAAACAAGCAAATCTTTCTCATATAAGTGAATCTGCAATCCTGTTTAAGGGCTTCTTACTTTCATTGTTAGTACTGGCTGTCAGTGTAGCATACATTGTGGCTTTTCCCTGGAAGCAGTACAGTTCAGACCAAGTACATAACCTACTTGGAAAAGTCTGGGTAGAAAAGATTGCTCATGTTTTTGCTTGTATTTCCTAAAATTACTGCTCTCTGTTTCTTTTTAAAACACAATCTTTTCAGAGTTAACTTTGATAAGGCATCCTTTGAGTGATGAACCAAAAAGCTTGAAACATCAAGGCAGCAATGTCCTCTCTTCCGAGACGGAAACTCAGCATCCACCAACCGGGCACAGCTACACCCCTCTTTTACAACAATCTACCCACACAATGGGCACTTTCTTCGGATGAAAGGACAGGCGGGGCTCGGTGCGCAGTGTTGGGGTGGTGGTGGTCGGGGGGAATAAAGGGTTGCGGCTGGGGGTGAGAACAGCACAAGGGGATGACAGTGGTGCTCTGAGTGTGTGTCATTTTTTGGAGTCAAGCAGGAGGGCACTGCTGAGGGACAGAGCAAAGGCCTGTTCGTCCAACACTTTGAATGTGGATTATGTTACACTGTACACAGCTCCCCTGGAGTTCAGAGGGAGAGGGTCATTTATTTTGTGGATATTATGAATGTCAGGTTTGTTTTTTGGGTCGAGCAAAACACGGATGTTTTCGCTTATTTCTCCACACAGGGGTCGAGCAGTTGGCTTTTATTTTGGTCAAATGGAAAACCATAGGATTAATCACTTTGTAATGTAAAGCTTGATGCCGTAGAAGTATTTACACTAGCTGAAAGCATTTCTAAGAAAAAGTTGCACTGTCAAAAACTGCTGGGGTCCCTTGGAAGTAATCATCATAACTTAGAACCCAAAATAAAGCTGAATGTGAACACAGTATAAGCAGGATGTACATGATCTGGAAATTATCGAAGGTTTTAAAGCTCTCTCTCCGCTGACTAAAGCACCCAAAGGTCAGCAATAATAACTCAGAGCAGACTTTGCCTGATGAGGGAAGAAGATAAAGCCTCACATGGTAAAAGGGAGGTCTAGGCCAACACAACACCAACATTATTGGCCCCTTTTCTCCCACTGTCACTCTCCCTCTGCTAAACAATGTCTGTATTCATTTTTTTTTAAAGGCAATATCAGTCACATATAAGTGAGGCAAACGCTGAAAGACATTCCATGCAGAGAGGGCATTTTTTCCACGAAAGGCATCACAGAAAAATCAAAAGCTGGGATTTATTGGGGAGATATGGTCACATTCCATAACGTCTGTGTGTGTTGTTTTAAAGCACAGGCAGAGAGGGAGGCTGAGAGGCGGCTTGTTGGTTTTGCGCTGATGGTGCATATTAAATATTTTTAGAGTGACTACTTAGATTTAGAGGGCAAACGGAGAGGTTTGATCACTTTAGTGCAGCATCTATTTTAATAAACTGAGCAAACAGGACTCGGACAAACCACCCTTTGTGTGGAAACACGGCGGTTGTGAAAAATGTTTAATAATAACTCCTACGATAGACTGAGGAAAGGAAAGTGTGTGAGCATTTTGGGTGTGTGTGCATGCCTGTGTGGGAAAGTTCTGTCCCCAAAACACCACTGTGTTTTTTACTCTAATCCTTGACATTTGCCTACACTGATTTTTTTTTTAAGCTTTCTTTAGTATTATAATCCTATTTTCCACCTCAGTGTGACTTCCTCCCTGAACAGTATTCTTAATTAAACTAGGCCTGAGTCTGAGGAATTAGCACATATCACTTTTAATATGCTGCTCTTTGCGTGCCAAAAAAAAAACTAAGGGCTGCCATTGACCACATCACAACGCTTTCTCAACAAGTCCTGTCCTGCTCCAAAGAGACTCCAAAGACAGATTGTTATCTATGTCTTCTCTATATGTAAATAACTTGACCTTTGTGTGCTGAAACTGGCTATTAGCTGGCATCCTGAAAGACTTTTTGGTATTTAATCACGGGTAGGAATTTGAGAGGGTCACTGCTCTCCATACATGATGGATGCTTTACAACTAATAAAACAGTGCAAGTTCAACAACCTTCCAGGAGCTGCAGGCCTGTGATAATGGCCTGTGCTACGATTGTGAATTTTGTCTTTTAAACTTCCACTTTCGTATCAACCCATTTTCAAACAAGACTCCTTGAAAATACAGCTTACACCTCAAATGTGTCACTTTAAGAGTTTGAGTGTCCAAATGTTCACTGTAACTTTTCTTTTGTTTGTGACCCAGACCTCCCCTCAGGGGCCCCTTTCCCATCTCCTTCTGACACCTAGAGAAAGGCCTTATTAAAGGACTCGGAGGGCTGGGGGAGAAATGGAGGAGACCCCCACCAACTTGCTTGAGAAGGCACTTTTACCCATTTAAGATTAGCCCAGCTGACTCCATCACTCAGGAGCATGACTTTCAGAGGGAGGTGTGTGCGTGTGTGTGTGTGTGTGTGTGTATGTGTATGTGTATTTATGTGCAGTGGATAAAGAGAGAGATGGAGTGTCAGTTGTACAAGCCCATATTGCAACTGGGACCCCCTCAGGAGGCAGTGGACAGACATGCTCAGCAGGACTGAGGCCCCCAAACTCCCACAGCAGACTGGAGGTGGTGGAGGGGGGAGGAAAAGGTCTCATCGGTCAAAGGTCATCAGGACTTTCAATTTTAAGGGGGAATGGACACAGTGGAAAACTTGGCTTGAGTGTATATAAGTCTTAAGTAGAAGATGTATACAACAAACATATTTCATAATATCTAACAAGCACATCAGTATATCAAGCAATTATTTAATGACGAGATTAAAGTGCTTTGGATGAGGTTAGAAAAAAATGCTGCTTTCAGTTAAATGGAGGTAAAGTAAGAACATCACGCAGTCATAAATCCATAAATTCTACAATCTTTCCTTGGCACTTTAATCAAGCACTGAGTACTTAAACATAACCACAGGGAAAAAAGTCAAATATATTTTATATTACTTAATGCAATGACAATATGACCATTGTACATCTGCAGATGTGTTCTTTGAAAACTAATGTTTCCCAATGTTGAAATGAAATGTAACTCAGGTTTTATGTTGCATTACATTGCTCCAGTAGTTTCTTCTAATTTAGCAGTCAGGGTGGTTTTTCAGCAAAATCCTGTGGCGTGACATGACGTCAAGGACCTACAATGCTACTGACTGTAAACTCTCACACACTCATGCACACACATTCACAATGCTTATGTTTGCATGTAATGAGTGACTTGGTGGAGGCAGAGAAAACGCCTTTTGTCTTGTCTATTTTCGCACGTATTTCATTGCCATGTACAGAGAGTGGGCATATAATTACCTTCGTCCATTTGTTCAAACCTAACAGAACACTGAGAAATGCAGTGAACTGCATGCAAATTGTCAAAACCACAGCAAATACAAAGTTTAT
>JAPZDZ010000013.1:13738254-13752947 GCA_029783805.1 Acanthurus tennentii | reverse complement strand
TACTTCCATATTTTTATTCATTCATTTTGTTATAGTTACATTGAGCGGGCCTCCACAAAAGGGCCCTTCCAAAAAAAAGAAAGAAAGAAAGAAAGGAAGGAAGACGTGCCCGATGCAATGTCTCTTTCGCTAATGACAGAATATAGTACCTAGTTAAATAGGTACCCATTCTCAAAGATAGATTTGTAATGTTGAGCCAGTATAGACAGTTCAGGAATCCTCTACAGTTTCTCTTTTGATTTGTTACTGAATTTCTGGCATGTGAAAACTTACAATGCAGTGTAACACAACTCCATTCTTTTGGTTTGATGCTGTCAGAGCAGGTATAGAATATCTGTATAATGTGTAGCAGCTGAGAACTGAGGGTGGTCTATGTAGGTATCAGCAGCCAGCCACACGTGATTCCCCTTAAAAAACACAAAATCAATTTTAATCTGCACATAAGTTTAAAAATACACACACACAAACAGTGGCACATATAGACACTCACTCTTCACAATAATAAACAGTAGTTCCATTGTTTTTACCAGCATAAATCTCATCTTCTCAGCTGTTTTACAGGTCTACCAGTTCGAAGAGCAATAAATTATCAGCTGAAGCACACAGCAACTGGACGTGCTGGGCCACCACGTTTTAGGCCATGTTAACAGGAACGACAGTTAATCATAAAATACAGCCTGGAATCCATTGGGGCTGAAGATCCAGCAGCTGGATAGGTCATATCAACTAGCCAATTCAGTCTGATAACAAACACCACTGGAGCCACTAACCAGCAACTTAAAACATTTCAAACCTCATTAGAAACTCTTTTGCAGCAGAGCACCAGTGGCTGTTGTCTCCTGCACCCCAGCAGTCTTGATAATTCCTCACAAAAAGCAGCAAATTAATCAAATTTTCTTCTCAGATCAGCAAATCTCAATTACTGTGCCATGTCTACTCTCTACAGTCCGTAGAGCCTCAAATAAAGGGGCCCTCTAATTACTGGTAAAGGGAAACTCAACTGCACTATCCTCTGAAAATGGTATAGGAGAAAGTAATGTCAGACAAATATGCAGCTCCTTCTCCTAGACATTATGTTTATACAGTACTGATTTGTTTTGCCACATATGTTTTGAGGGAATGTAATTGCTGCCAGGAATGCCTTCAGTGGCAACCTTATTTTAAAGTAAAAAGCATCTCATTACTTTGCTGCACAGCAGTAGTAGGGCAGCGCCAAGGATGGATACTGTTTGCTGGAGTTTGTGTCTTCAGCTCTCCTGTGTGCTTAAACTTTGGGCAAAAAAAGCACTTTAAAGAATCAGTACACAGTGCAGTTCCGAGTAGATGTCAATAAACTTGTTCTGTTTATGCCTGAAGTGACTCATGACTTTTAAAATGTTTCACAATGACCACAGATTTTTTGACCGAGTGCTGGGAGTGCCAGTGCCAGTGCTAGAACCGCTTTATTTTCTACATTAGGCATATAACAGAGGTAGGACTTGTAAAATGCACAATGACTGGATTTATCCAGAATTTACCTATAAGAGCTGTAGATGTGAATGATAAGATTATTCGACCTAGACTTTTCTCTTGCCGCAACAAGTCAAGAGTCCTGGTGAGCGTTAAGTATTGATAACAAAGCAAAAAAAGCCATCATCATTACGAAGATGTTGTCTCATTCACCATCTTTAACAAACTGTAAACAGTGAGCACTCTGCTGTGCACCTTTTGCGTCATATCCTGCCTCCTGCAGGCTTTTATCCAGATGCCATCCCACACCCAAACTAAAACAGACTATTTCCAACATGTGTGAACACCTCACACATAGACAGTCTCCTGATTGTCTGCTGCATGTGTGAACAGGTACATCTGGAACAGGTACATCTGGACATTATCCTGGTCTGGTTCTCTGGATATTGTCCAGAGTTCATGTGTCAGAGAGGCTTAAGACATGATCCAGAAAACAGGTTAGTATTAGGATAATAACAATGAAAAACATTAAATCAAAATAAGACCCTGCAACAATTTTAAGCTTTGCATGCAAGAGGGCAAACAAAGGTACACAAATATTTCTTTCAAATATCAAGAATAAGATTTCTCTGTCTTTTACTGTAAAAAGCTCTCTTTGTCTCTTCAGGGCTTGAAGGTCAAACCTGAGTCACTTTACTTGCTGCATACTTGTGCAAGTGTGTGTTTTTAAAGTGACAAGCTAACCACTATGCTAACACTATTCAGCTCTATCCTATACTTATCCCATCCTTTGGGAGGTCTGTTCTTGTGCAATAGCCTGACCTCAACACTTTAAATATCCTTGCTTGCACCTTGCTGAATCAGCAGCGTTGTTGCGAACAGTCTCAGTAATGTGTCCATGATGTCTGACAAACAAAGAGACTTTATCTTCAAATAGCATCCCACTCTTTGGGTCTGAACATGTATCCAAGGAGCCACTGAAACTTATTTCCCCTCAGTGTTAATAAAATCCATTACCAAGTCAAACATCCTCCTCAAATCAAACACACACACATGTACACGCATACACACTGAGACACACAAGCGCACACACTTTTAGAGCTCTGGTGCCCCTTGGTTTAAAGAAAACAGGAAGCAAGGGGATTCTGGGATGGAATTGGATGGTCCCCTTGTCTCTAGCATGTGTTTTGATTGGATTCCTGTTCAGTCCTGTCTTTGTAAGATAAAATATGCTATATTTACTGTCCTCAACACGCCAACTGAGGATCACCAGAACTGAGGCATCCCAAAATACACATATCCTGTACTGTGTATTCACAGCACAATGGCCTGACCTTCAGGAAGTGAGTCAGTCAGTTGAGTTCCTGACTGCCATGTATTAGTAACACCCTCCTCTCCACCATCACCACCTCTTTATTTCCTCACAAGGGGCAGCTCGACTTGTTTCTGTGTAACCCCTCAGCTCATGAACCTGACCTTTTTTTGTCCCCTTCCCCTTTTTCTCTCCATTTCCTCTGTGAGATGCACAAGCCAGCTTTTATTTCTTTTTGGAGTTGACACTGATGGAATAATGTTATACACAAGGCAGTGGTTTCCTCCTGTAGATCAAACTCAACTTAAATTCTGTGTTTTCCCCACACCCTTGCCTTCCTGGCTGATTTTTATCAAAACATCTCAATGGGGACCACTGTGTCCCTATCCCACATCCATTCCAGCTGTCAAGGTTTGCTGTTGGTGAGTTGTGTATGCACAATAAACCTTGTGTTGACTCCTGTGCCCAGGATGTGTTCAACAGGCACACCAACAACAAAAACAACCCCCCTGGGGTGGCTAAGTGTGGTGTGGTTATTACTTGTGGCTCTGGTGGTCTCTGGTGCACGGACAACACTACAACCAATGCCCATCTTTAATCGCTTTTTCAGTCATTTATGTAAGGTTTGCATTGGAAGAGAATACCAGACTAGCTGCATGGATCTAAGGACAGCAAAGTCCACTTTAGTTAAAACAGGATTAACATTATTGACTATACAGTGAAATTTAGTACAGACAATCTAGGTTCCCGGATGATTTATCTCAGTCACTCTGATAATCCTGTGACTCTTTGTGTAGCATCTCGATGTAGTTCATATTTAGGGTTTTAAAGTTAAAATACTGGATCATAGATCTTTGGTTCAGATCTTCATGTTCCCCTCAGAATCGATCATAATCATTCAAGTCCAATTTTGTCCAATATTTTAGTGCATAGAAGTCATGAATCAAAAATTCTACTTAAGTAAAAGTATAGCATACTTATAATGTAACAAAAAGGACTTATCATGTAGAATGGCCCATTTCAGAACAATGTGCAGAAAATGTTAGGTGAAATCCTTCAAAAAAATGTATTTGAGCAAAAACTATGTTTTTTTTCTAGAAGCACAACATACATATATTGATGTAAAAAATACTGTGTTTGTGTTTATATACTTATCTATCTTCCACCAATGTTCTGTCACAGTTTTTGGATTTTCATTGGTGTGAGCATGTTACCATAATGATATTAGTGTTAAACCCTGGTTCAGCCTGATAGAACCACAAGCATGACTCTAACAGTCTTATTTTAATTCTAATGTCAGTGTCAAATGCTTGAAATATTGCCCCCTCTGTTAATGACTTCTTTGGCACTTAAATCATCCCAGACTCATTAATTCTATATTTTCCTGTTAGGCAATATCTCACATATTTTTGAAACACACCCAATATAGTTTTGACATTGCCTTAACTAAGTGTATTAAAACATTGGCCTGCTTTGTTGTGCTGATTCTATAAACTTCATTAATATTGTGATTCATGATTTATTCCTTTTCTGTTGAATGTTACATGACATGATTAGAAATATAACTTTTTGGATTAACTGACTTTCCTCTAAGGCAATTGAGATTTTTGAGATAAACTGTTTAGAAGATACAATTAGTTTGTTGATGTTTAGTCTTATGTAAGTCTGGTGTATTTTTTCCCTTTTACTCGCTAAGTGATGACTCATATAGACAATATTGACCTACTAGCAAACACAAAATACACAAACATCAAAGAACATAGATGGATAACAGGAAATTGCATGTGAAGATAAACAGAACTGCAAAAAAAGCAATTAAAAGAAATAAAAACAAGACAGAGGGTGTGATCTATATGCAGGAACAATGTATTATGAAGAGATTCAGTGCTGACAGAGTGCTTAAAACCTGAAGTTCAACCGAGATTACCAACTAACACTTTTCTGGATCTGGAAGATAGGCTGCATGAATGATAGGAAGAGGATCTTTTTGGTTTGGCCTGGGAAAACTTCCACAATAAATCTATCCAACTGGAAAACAAGGATCATACATTTAGTCACATACACTCCCATTTGCATGAATAAATGAGAAAAACAGCACCGTGTGAACAAAAAGCAATCAGTTTGTAAAAGGGTTATGATCCTCCTCACACCCAAATAAAATGCAGAGTACAGCATTGTCAAGGGAGATCACAATCCCAGCATGAAAAGACAGAGTGGTGAATGTGCCACACTGTTAGCTGAAGCCTTGTTAAACATGTGTGAGAGCCTGAAAGACAAGCGATATGCTTATGAGGAGAGAGAGGAGGAGATGGAAGGCCAGAGAATGTCTGTGGTTTTTACTGAGCTGCATGCCAAACCTTTTTCCGGATAACAACCCACACAAGATGTTGTGTTTCTTCTCTCTCTCTCTCTCTCTCTTTTTTTTCAGGACAAACAGACTTATAGAAAACCAGAATGTAATAATTAAAAATGCCTACATGCAGGTGCAGGCGGAAGGTCAGCCAAAGGTCCTTCAAATTTGAAAAACAGAGATCATAGACCAGGTTATTACTGAACTTAGGGCTTTTTGTTGTGTGATTCAGACCACAACTATAAAAAAATAAAAGATGTTAGTTTAAAGAAATGGAAAAAAGTACAAAATAAATCCATAATATGAACAAAATGACTAATATTAGTGTTTCCCACTGCTGACACTAAGCTAAGCTCACGACATTTACTTTTATTACTTGCACAGCTGCAAACTGAAAATGACAGCAGTGATCCAGCATCGTAAACTTGAAAGCAGTGACTGTGAATTATACAGTGTAATTACTTCATATCATTTCCTCTTGGAAAGCTATTATTCAGTAAAACCAACAAAGCCTGGAAAAAGAATGCCCTCTTTTCGCTTCTCTGTAGATGCATAGGAGGAGGGATGATGCTATTTTGTTTTTTGAGTATTGAAAAGCTTTGGTGACCCCACTGCTGTGCAGCTTTTCTGTGACTGAGACAGCTAATCGCCTTGGGTTGAAGTGGTGGTGGCAAGGGGAACCCCTGCTTGCTTGTTTTTTAACCAACTGACCTCCAGGAGATTGAAGAGATGTTAATATCATAGTCTGCAACTGAAGGTGGCGCCATCTGGATGGTGATCAGGGATGTCACTTGGAGCATCTTCTATGGATGTTCTTCCTGTTTGTTCTCCTCACATGTCAGCAACCAGTTGAGTCAGCAGGTAGAACACAACAGCTGCTATACCATGTTTATACCTGCCTATTTGAGCATATCTGAATCATTTTAACCTCTTTAAAACAATCAGTTAATACCATATAAGACACTGTAAGGATTGGTTTGTATGTAGCCATGTATGACGAAAAGCTTGTAGAGTTTCTATTGTTTTTTACTTTTTTTTTCCTTTATGTATTGTTATAAACATACGGTAGTGTTTCTTTGCAGCTTGTAAAGTGGGGTCAATAGTTAATTAAAGGGCTAGAAAATAAAAATTCTTATGTAGTTTTGCAGAGATGATGGAGGTAGAATGACCCTAACAAAATGCAAAGAAAGCAGCTTTGTTGTTCTTGAAATTGAGCAACTTCCTGTTCATATTGCGCCACCCGGTGGCAGTGGACCTCTTCTGACTCAGGGACCTTTTCTTAATGAGGTGTTGAGTTTTTTGAAGTGAGAAGAGAGTGGGTCGAGGTAAAGCCAACACTGGTAGCACCACAGATCTGAGCTGCCCTACTGTTCATTCCACGCCTTTAAAGAGAATTAGAACATGTTTTTTCTGCACTGAGTTTAGAAAATCACACATTTTCAGCAGGCTTAAGCTGAGTCTGCGGCCCCCCGCAGACAGCATTAATTTATAACAGCAGGTTGGTGGAAAAGCGTCAGCAGTGTTTATACATTTTAGCTGAAGGAATAACATAAATCCTTAAGTGAACCTAATCTGTCGGTGACTGTAAACAGTCTGTCAAAGTAATGGCCCCGAGAACAAATGAGGACCTAATGGTGGGGCCTCCAGTAAAAGCCCCCACACATGATACCCCCACCCGCTCATCCCTTCCCATCTTGTATCTTAACCAAACTTTTTATGCCCAGTGTCCTGAATGGCCTATGAGGAGGGAGCTAGTATAAAATTCCTGCCTTTGCTCTTAACTCTCAGGGAGCTGAATATGAAAGAGGGGGACATTGCAGACCAAGCTATCCCAACCCCCAAGCCCCCACTCTGTCTATCTGCACAGAGGGGGTGAGCGAGCAGGGGCCTGACACCGCAGCGGGCCAGGCCAGGATCTGTGCGCAAGATAAGACAGGCAACAGGAAGGAGACAACCCAGAACCCTGCACTCCCTGACGGGACAGAGTCACTATTCATTTTTCAGGAAGAAAGAAAGAAAAACAACATCAACAATATCAGATGCGGCACTGGGAGAGAGGGATGATAGAAGGAGAAGGAATCAGCTAGTGAGCAACTTGAATTCATTAAGAAATGATGCCTGTCTCTTCCCATGGAATGGTTAGCTTGCTGGATGTTGTTTTTAAAGACAGAATATAAATCATTTGGTCGTAAAATCACCCTTTCCTTAAATTTCTCTTTACTTTAAAAGCTTGGGTAATTACTGTCAGTGAATAACAAAAGAAAATCCACAACTTCCATTTAGTTGCAGTTTAGTATTTTGCAAAAGATTCCACATATAAACACTGCTGTGGAGTCAGCGCCTCTGGGCTTCAGTCGATTCCACAGGATAAAGAAGCGTATTGGCGCCACTGCAACCCAAACACTTGTTGTTGTCACTACACACATAAATCATTCCTTTCTCTTCATCTCCACACAGAAGCTGTGAACAATAGCAAGTAAACAGAGATGACAGTGGAAGAAGAGTCTGTTAGCACAGGGCTGTCCTCTCCCACACACATTCCTAACAGCCTGTGTGTCTAGTTGAGGTGCAGATAAACGGCCATGGCAGCATATGTCAGCTCAAAGAAAACAGACAAGAGCAGGACAGATAGAGCATCGATTAGGATCACACACATGCAAATGCAAACAGTCGCAACATACGTTGAAAAGTCATGCAGACACATAGAGCTTGAAGAAAAGTCAGGAGAAGCACAAAGGACAGATATAAATCCACTCAGTTTTTACTCAATCGATCTTGAACTCCATGCACTGCTGTTCAGCAGTGCAAAACATTTGATTTATAAAGACAGAATAGTAGTAGAATTGCATTTGATGTGATAAAATATGGATTAAAGCAGCTTGAGGACTAAGCAGAATAAACAATAGCTGCAGCCAGTAAACCTCTATGCTGGTTTGGAGTAAAATATTTCAGCATTTTGTTTTGAAAAGGAGAAATTGAATTAAAAAACAAATAGAAAGCATGCTAAAGTTGGCTGAAGAGGAACATCCTGTATAGTACCCACAAGCAACAACATCTGATGTCAAGCTGGGCCTGCATGTTCTGTCAGGGTGGAGGCCTTTGGTTTAGAGAACCAGTGGTTTGTTTGGTCCTCATAGAGGGAGCAGAGGATGGCAGGAGGACATATAGGGAAACAAAGGCACCATTGGGAGGGTTGGACTGACAGCAGTGAGTTGCCCTGAGTACAATGTTTGCTCCATAAGTGATTCGTTCCCTGCTTCATGTGAGCGCTTGTTGTCTAAAAAAGGATGAAAGGCAGCACCTTATTGTGAGGTCAAGGGTCAGGATAGTTCTGAATGCTCATTTGTCTCCGACTGTGAGGGTGAAAACCTCATTGCTTGTTGTTAAGTCATGATTTAAGTCAGAGCTGCCAGCTGCCAGTTACACCAGCTGTTCTTAAAATTAAAACTGATCTGAGTTTCAATCAAAAACTATGAGGGAAGCATCACTGAATTGATTTATTAATTAACAAGTTCTTAGATAGTTGGCACAAAAGTATTAAATGCTACCTACAGTTCAATGTGATACTGTTTTATATAAGTCTTAAAGTGTTGATGAAAGAGTGGATTTTTTTCTTTGTTGATTTGCCAGTTTGTGTTAAATTGATTTTTACAGATTATTCACTGTAGATTCTGAGAGAAGTCAAACCCCCAAAACTCACTGCCGTGGATAAATACGTATGCCAAGCAAACCAGATAGAAAATTGCTTGCGATATGAATATTTCATTTCTTTTGGATTAAAGGTAAATCATTAAAAATAAATAAATAAATAAAGATGCTGCATATGTACGTTTAATGAGCTGTAACATGTGCAGTATGCTTAGACTCTGTGTTTAATCCTCCCTAATATCCCTTCTCCAATCCCCAAGCCTGGCCAACATAGAGGAACAATCTCCTCAGGAGCCACATAATTTGCTTCCTTGTTGTTAACTGAGATTCAGTGCTGATGTTAACAACATCCACTGGCCAGTGTTTGAAAGTATAGATGCTTGCTAAATCCTCTGTTATGAGGATTAAAGTTTAAGAGACAGTAAAATAACTACAGGACATCCTGTTAAATCTCACCTATATTCCCCTTCCCTCAGGCAGATATCTAATTTCCCCCATATTTGCACAGACAGGACTTGCAGTCCGGTTCATATATTGCAGAATAAATAGTGAGCTGGCTCGTTGGCTCTCTAAATTTTCATGCCAATTGAAAAGTAGAGGGGGTTGGGGAATTGTGTAGTCTGAGTTGCACAAGGGGACACAAAGGAAGTCATAAAGCTATCTATCTTTAATATGAGACAGTGGATGATTAAAGTTAAATAAACAATGTTAGCTGACTGAAGTTTAGTAGATATTTGGTTAAGTAGCGGCACTGAATCACATCCGTTGGTTTTCCCAGAACACAGCAGTGGCAAGTTCTTTTTTCTTGTGAGTGCTCTGTGGCTTCATTGGGAATTAATTGTGGTCTATTGACAACAAAACAATCTTGCTTAAAGAGGCAGTAATAGTTTCCTTTTTTGCCACTTGGGAACAAGGGAACAAACTAATAACTCAGCATTGTCATTTTTTTTCATTTACAAAGCCTGCTCAGGGCAGGCGTATGACAGTGTACTTTTCCTTTGCCATTTTATTTGAAAGTTACAAAGGCAAAATAGGAATTTTCGTCCTGGCTATGAGCTGGCAAGGGAGATAATAACAGTGTAGAATGGATAACTGTCTAAAAAGCTGAGCCAGCAGAACAGGACAGGGGTGTAACATTAAGAGATCCATTTAAACACGTGAACTACTAGCAGGAGATTTAATAATCAGTTAGCAGCAGTTAGTGGTTAATTTAATGAAGAAAAAAGCAGCTGTAACAAATGTTTGCTAATCAATGAGACAAGATATTGCTGTTGCTGTCATTTCTGTCGTGCTTCTTTATGTAATGTGATCTCCATCCATCTGTCCATTCTCTTCTGCTTATCCAGGATCAGGTCATGTTGGTAGCAGGCTAAGCAGGGTATTCCTGACATTTTTCTTTCCAACAATGCTTTCCAGCTCCTCCTTGGGGATTTTACAGCATTCCCAGGCCAGAAAAAATATATAATTCCTCCAGTGAATACTGGGTCTACCCTGAGGTCTCCTCCCAGTTGGGCATGCCTGGAAAAACCTCCACAGGGAGGCACCAATTGGGGCATTCTAATCAGACGCCTGAACCATCTCAAATGGTTCCTTTTGATGAGAAAGAGCAGTGGCTCCACTTCAAACTCCCCCTTGATGTCTGAGCTACTCACTCTATCGCTAAGTCTGCCACGGGATGGAGGACACTCATTTTAGCTGCTTGTATACAAGGGATCATGATCTTAGATGAGGGTTGGGTAGTAGGTTGACTTGTAAATCAACAGATTTGTCTTCCAGCTCAGCTCCCACTTCACCACTTCACCAAATAGTCTGTCCATCTCACACTCCGTTCTCCTATCATTCATGAACAACACCTGGAGGGGGCAATCCACCTTTTCTGACAGAGAGCCATAGCCTAAAATTGGAGGTGCCGCAACTTAGGTGATGCAAACACAAAGTTGATCAACCACCTTTGGCTTAAGGTGGTCTGATACCAAAAGTGAACCACACTATACTCGATTATGTTTATGGCCAATCCATGACAAGGAAACATGTCCAACCAGAAAGCAGCATTCAGTTTCAGATCAGGCAGGTCATCACTCCTAATCCAACGTCTCTTAACACATACTTATTTTTGAGCTTTTAATATTTTACAGTTATAAAATTCAATCAACTTAACTAACTGCCTTAATCAGTTCCTAAGCAAAATACATGGGCCTGTGTTTATGAAGCCTGTGAAGGACTTGTGCTGAAAGAAAACTTTGTTGAAAAGGCACCCCTGCCTCAGAGTAGGACTCTCGCCCACTGAAATGTTTTATGCATTCGGACAGATTACTAACTAAGCTTTGTAGGTCACATTTTACAAAAACAACCCACCACAATGCAATTATGTCTTGCTACAATGTTTTCAGTTGAATTGTAAGTTTTTGTTGACTGAAAAAAGAAACAAAGCATACTATTTTAAGTTTAATCACATTTTACTCCGCCAGATTTCAGTCAGATTGACGTGGTAGCTGTGTATTGATGTCTGCAACTTTCTTTTTAAATGCTTCAACAAAAGGACATCATAGTTAGAAATGTTTAAATTCTACACAAATAATAGAGGCTGTAAGTTAAAAACTTGTTTTCAGATAATTATTTGTCATTTACTGCACATAATTTTGTCAATATCTGATCCTTTGTTGTTACATTAATCCATTACTCTTTAATAGGTTATTCAATGCGATTACTCAGTGCCAGCTGTTTTATAGTTGCAGCAGCTGTTACAGTTCTGGGTCTGTCAACATCTGACAGACAAGCTACGTCTCTCCACAGATGTTTTCATTGGACCTCAGTTTTATTGGAAGATCTTTTTAGATTTTTAAGTGTCAGGATGTTGAATGAACCTCCAAAGTCTAATGGTTATTAGACTCATGTCAGATTTTGAGCTACTGGGCCTCTACAGTGGCCCGTTGTGATAGCAATCCTGCTTTGTGTTGGCATTTATGTTCGAGTGATATCCATCTCAGAGGTGGTTCCTGTGAGGTCAGTAGGGTGGGAGGAGTTTTGGTTACTTTTAGCAGAGAAGAGTTTACTAGGTTCTGTGATGTCCAAGCATCAACAGAGCGGGAACACCTAAATCACAGAGGAGCTAAGAGTTAGTAATGTGTTACAGATGTAATCCATACTGGTAGCTTGATTAGAGGGTCAGTGATTTAAAGAACCATACCTCTGCTGCAGACCACATTAAAATCGCTCCAGTCTGTTTTACTGTCAACTTCCTCCAGACTAGATCTATGTGGTGAATGGAAAAAAGGTATACTTGACAGCACCAAGCAAACTCATGTCTCGGCTATATGTGTCTGACATTGTGTTTATAAAAAGTTTTAGCTGGTCCTGATAAAGTGTCTCAAATAACTGAATGTGTCCACTGTACTAAAGAAAAACGGAAAAATGTGATGTTTCAAAAGCCATCAGTGTGATGCATTCTTTAAGAAATGGTTATGTGCACAAATAATGTTCAAAAACTGAAAGAATTGCAGAAAGAAAAGTCACTTAAAACCACAAATTGAGCCTTTACGTTATCTTTAAGTTATGCGTCAGCACTTTTTGTGTGTGAGGAATGTGACACAGAACAATAGGCTAGCAATGTTTCTCCAATTTTCTTTCATTTCTTGTCGTACTACTGTGCTCCTCAAAGTTTAAGGGCTATAAACTTATGTCTGAAGGGCTGCTATTACCCTGTGTCCAGTCAAATTCTGAACTCACAGGCTATTCCAGGGTAACACCATTTCAGTTTTCATCTGAAAACAAGCAGCATTCTTGTGGTAGGACCATTAAATTTAGGTTGCTTGTTCTCCTGGGCAGTAATTTAGAGTTTGATTTTGTTTTCATGCACTGCAGTATGTGGCTCCATTAGTAATTTTTTCTGTGCATGTTGGAGGCTGGAACACATGGTTCATTTAAAAAAAACTTGGGTACAGGTAAGTAAAATTTTAGCAGTCACCCAGACCCATTCACTCACCAAGCATTGATTCCCGCCCACAGGCCCTCAGCCAAAGCCAGACAGCAACAAAAGTTGTGGGGAAACTCACTTCAGAAAATATGTGTCCTGTCCTACTTTGTCATTTCTGCTCTGCCACAGGTTCAAATCTCAGCCCAGTAACACTAACAGGCAAACAGCAGGAGGCGATAATGGCCAAGTCAAATAAGGGTACAATATGCATACGTTACAATACAGCCCACGTACATGCACACACTTTAAAATGCTAAAATATAGGGATGCACACACAAACATATGCTTAAATGACTACAAACTCCTCTCTCAAAAGCTCACAACATGAAAGGTATGCTAACACACTGTAAAGTCCCAGAGCAAATCAATTATGGATTACAGCAAATAAACAGACTGAGTGAAGCGTGCATATGACTCCTGATAAAGTTCGCAAGATTGTGTTGAGAATGAAGTCAGAAACAGGAACATGACTTGCTTAAATGCACTCACAGAATCCTTATCGATACTGTGTCAGTGCAGCTGCTTATTTCTTGGAAAGAAAATGGTGTCTTCGTGGCAGAGTGTCATGTACAGCAGTGGAAATGACAGTGGAAATGCTCTCATGTGGGGCTGTGTGGCCCCTGTACCCAACTGGCCCACAAGAGTAGAACAGATGGAGCATTGTCAGCTTGGTAGAGGAGGAAGCTATATTTATATGTGTTGATCGAGCAACCCAGGATTATTATTACTAATATTATTATTATAACTGTTGTTGTTGTTGTTATGAAGTTTGGTTGCAGTCACAAGACTTGTAAAGAAACATGTTGTTGTTTTTTGCCTCACATTAACAGCTTAAAAATCATTTTCATGGTACACAGACCTCTAATAAGGTCTTAACTAAACCTTCTCAAACTGTTTAATTGACAAAGTAAAAGTACCTGGTTCTGTTGTCCCTATGCTTCCTCAGCAGCTGACACCATGAGCTCAACCATCACTCAATTCAGTGTCAACAGGCACAGAAAAGCGGCAAAGCACACACAACTGTTTAACAATTGGAGCCAATTTTGGTCATTTACTCATGTGTTAGGTTTCTTGTGTTTTTCCTTTTGCTTATGTCAAGCTCTGTTGGTGAAACAGGCAATTCAGACACAGCTTTTAGCTCAATGTTACAGAATGAAATCATAATTTCTACATTATGTTTTATGAAGCATTGGAATTTTTTTTTTTAGATGAACTATCAGATTGACTTACCTGGGAAAATGTTTTTTTGTATTACCACTCAAAATGTAATTATATTTGATAGTTTTTTTATGTACTAAGAAATTTTGATGATAACCATGACCTGATCATATAAAAATTTTAAAATCACAAAATCCTCAAAAATTTAAACATGGTTAATACTAGTCATCAACTCAACTTACATCGTAAGCATGTGTGCTACAGGTCACACTGCCAAATTTGTGTGCACAGAAATAAGCACACTGTCATACCAATATGTGAGATAAGACAGCAAAATGTACTGAACCTCTATCACATGGTCTTTTTGAGGTCTGAGGCAGAGTTGAGGTGTAATCTTTGGTTTCTGCATTTACCGCAGAGACCTTTTATAACTGGTTGGATTCCACTGTTACTCCTGAGTGAGATATAGGGTTTTTGACAGCTCATTCACCTGGCCCCATGCTGACGAAATGTGACAGGTGCCTTTAACAAAATCAAACCCATGAACACACGAGCGCCAGACACACACGCACACACCACACACCCACAACCACACACACACACACACACACAAACACGCATGCACACACATTTAAACGAGTTATCTTTATCTTGTTATGCCATTTTACATCTGTTTTTTTTTCTAGAATAGAGAATCATAAATACAAACTGTTAAACCGTATCAAATGCCATCATATATCATATGCTGTTATTGTTATAAAATAAGTAAGCAAAAAGATTTTACTCTCTTTGTCTCATTGAAA
>JAPZDZ010000013.1:13709714-13721645 GCA_029783805.1 Acanthurus tennentii | reverse complement strand
CAACACTACTTCGGCTACCTGGAGAGGTGTGCGCCTCCGAGTCACTGGTTGAATCGCTTCCGGCCCGCCTGGCCTCATGTGCTCGTGCATCGTAGGCAGCCAGGTGAGGTCCGGAAAGAAGCAGTCGACCCGCCTGGGTGTCACCGAGGTAGACCACCCCGGGGCCTTGGTAGAGACAGTGACCGTTCACTGCATGCTGTTCGGGGCTGCCTGGCGGGGTTTCTTCCCGGGTCCTGGCGGCGGTGGCGTAGTAGGCCTGTGCCATCCCGGCGTTGTAGTTGACCAAATCGGTGACCCCCGCTTCGCCCCAGTTGGCCAGGTTCCCGTGGTTTTGCTCGGCACCGGGTTGGTACACGAGGCCGTAGGCATAGGCATGGTAGGAGGGGTTGTAGTTGTAGCTTACCTGCGACTTCCAATCTGCCATCTCTTGGGCAGGTATGTATGTTGAGGTTCGAGTGTAAAAGTGTAAAAACAAAGAAAAATATAACTGAAAAATGACACGTAGGTACTGCAGCTAAAAACGATGAAAATTCCAGTAAAAGAAGCCGGCGCCTGGTGGTCGAAAGGAGCAGGGACTTGTCCAGTTTAAAAACAAGCAAGGCCAATATTCAAAAATTGCGCGCAGCCTGTGAAGCGGATTTTAAAGACGTGTGTGGGTGTGGGCAGGGATGTAGGTGGGTGTTCAGGGGGCAGCAAAGGCTTTTCATTGGCTGCCAAGGTTGACTCTTTGCTTTTAAATTCAAATTTCAGGTAGGCAAACTAAATGTAGTAAAGTCAAAAGGGATGCGAATTTCCAATTTTTTTTTTTAACCATCTCAATTTCATAACATTATCACCAAACTACCAATTTTGTTGAAACTATGTATTTATGGATCCGCAAAATATCTGTAGTGTCTTTAAATCATTGATGACTTAATACCACTGAACTGACAAATTATATAATTGGATTTTTGGTCAAATGAGAAATAACCCCAGGAAACTGAGACCTCAGCTACCCCAAAACATCCTACTACTGTTTCTGACATCAAATGTAATTGTCTTTGGTAATATAAATGTGCACTACTCAATCACATGATCTGCTCGATGCCAGTGCTTACATGATGCATACATCACCAGCATTCTTTGAATTATATAATTCATCCCCCACCCCCACACACATGCACAAGCAAATTCAGCATGGGCTTTTCCTTACAATTATCATTCAACAGTTGTATTGCCTTTGAATTAAAGTTTAGATCAGACTCCTGATCCTGAGTGTGTAAGACATATTATGTGCCTTTTTGTAAAGGAAATGGTAAGTAAAACTAAGTATACAAAATACATTGATCATCTCCTCAAGTCTTTAGATTAACTGGAACATTGTTAACATTTTGATTATTTCCTAAAACTACTCAAATACACTGTGCTGAAATAGCCATAAATCCTGTACTTCCAATAAGACTTGTTACTTAAAGAGACTCTCTTCCTCTTGGATCATGCCAACAAAATGAGCCTCTGCTTTTAAAAATATTTCATTGATAAAAGGGAGTCCAAGTATAGATATTAAATTTGGTTGTAAATAACAATAACATGATGTCTAAATACAACCCCCTGTTCTTTTTAGGCATGGGTCTGTTTAATCCCCCGTGACCTGATAAATTATTTCACATGAGCATCAGTCCCAAGATCAATAGACTTAACATCTGGGACTTAGAATGAAAAGCTTATTAATCACTGATAGTTCCTTGTCATCATTTTTACTTAGATGTTTTTAAATTACTCCAGAGCAATATACCACCTTGCTGGGATGGATATGAGAGAATAATTAATTTAAAAATGCTGTCAGCTGTTTTATTTCTACACAGTGTACAAAGAGACTGCGGCTTCAGATTCCAAAGTACCTCCCTCCTGTACAGCTGAGACATGTCTATGTAACTCTACCTGTGTTTGCAGTCCTATTCATAAAGATGAATTAGATTAGCGTGTGCATTACCATCCAAGTGAATGTTTGTGTTCCCCCTCTTTGGCTATATTGACATGGTAATGAGTCAGTTAGTGATGAAATGATGTGAGAACAGCCAAACCCCTTACCCTAATGCACGCATTTGCAATTCTACTGATCCCTCCCTGGACAGGCTTTGTTTGTGTGATCTTGTGTGTCAAACTGAACAAAGAGGATTGATGGCATAGTTTTATGAAGGGGGTGGGTGCACAGGTGTGCAGTGCATTAACATTTGGTATGTACTGAAGGAACTACAGCTTGGCCTTTGATGACAAGAAATATTGCACTGTGTTTTACAAGGGTTTGGTAAGACTCTTCTGTCTGAAAGGATGGAGCACCTTATGTGGCCAAAACCTGAACATTGCCATTTTGATCAACTAGGGTTTTGTTGTGTATTTTGTTTTTGCTATTATTAAACCTTGACAACTTTTTTTATTAACAAATAATGAATCTAATATAGTACACTGTTATAATAAGCATTTATATATCTAAAAACTAATGCTGAAATATACATCTTGCTTGCTGTCCCAATGTGACAAGTTACTGTATGTGATGACTTCTGAGTCCCTTTCTCAACAGTGCAGAATAGATGTAATGAGTTATTTGGGTGTGACTTGAAAGACCATCAGTCTTTCCTTTGTTTTTTAAGATGTGTGCAAATTAACTCTTATGTTAGTATCCTTTCCAGTGCAGTTTACAGAGTCTATTGACTTTGGTCTGCAACAGTAAGGCACCTTTCCTGCCATCCTTCTCTGTGATTAATCAGTAGCTGTGTTTACCAGTGGTGGAGGAGGTAGTGCTCAGGCATTTTACCAGGGTAAAAAAAGTTAAGGACAAATTCTTGATTAAAAAATATTAGGCCTACAGGACAACTGGACTTAATTAAGTAAAAGTAGAGAACTAGTGTAAGATCAGTGTACTAAAGTTTCTAATTTTCTGATATTTAAAATTCTAGATGATTTCCCAGTTTGTTTAAAAAAACATGCTTATCAAAAATATTCATTAGTCCTCTGAAAAAAATGTCATTAGTATTAGCTTGGTCAGTTTATCATTCTAGCTCTAATGGTCAAACCCACAAACAGGTGTTCTTGTCATAATGTCCTCCTTACAAAAATGTATAGGGTTAGGATTACGATAAATGATATATAAGATTTATAAAAATGCCTCTGTATAAGTCAACACAATTCAACAAACATATTTTAAACTACATCTTAAAGAATGATCAAACATTGAATCAAAACGACTCTTTACCAGTTGAGAAAAACAAGAAACTTAACATTATCATCCCCATGATGATAGAATTTATTGCAGGACTTGTTTAAATGATTTGTGTTTTGTATGTAAAAATGAAATCCTCGTCAGATAGCCTAAATGAAAAAGATTAGGAGATAACGTCAGCCAAAATGTGATAGAAAAAAAGGGACATTATTTGTTTTTTATATGTGGTCGAGTAGGGGTACAGAGTGGCAAAAACTTACATACAAAGTTCTGCACAAGACCCTAGAAGTTGTAAAAGTTCACTTAACATACTTCATCAGTTTTCAGTTGAATTTAAAATATATTCACCGTGCCCTCCTGTGCGGTTGGAGGCGCTGTTTATTTTAGTCAGAGTGAAAAGACCGCTGGTTGCTGGTCCCTTTAACTCAACTCACATGGAACTCCTGGCCGGTTCTGTCCCGCGTGCAGGCAGTTGGAGCATTAACGGTTCAGACCGAGCAAGAGGCTCGAATCTGTTAGAGTCTACTTTCAACTCTTACATATCCGAGCGTTTATAAAGTGGATTACACAAAACACTCGGTTACTAGCGATTAGACCTGGGAACAGAAGAATTGTTTACATATTTGACAGGTGTTGCATGCTTGGGGCACCTTAGGTAACCTCACCGTGAGAGGACAATTTCGTTAACCTGTCAGATTTATCAAAAATATTAACGTTAACGGTTGCAAGAGATTGACTAAGTTAAACGTAAAAGTACTGAGCTGTCAAAATGACGGAGGAACTTGAGCGAATTCTTTCACAGCTGACACAGCCTGACAATGCAGTTATTCAGCAGGTAACGTCAAAATAACTTTGTTCAAGTCAGCATAAGTTTGTTATACGATGAGTTTGAAAACCAACTGTTAACGGTTTTCGAATTGGGCTAATGTCAGCGCAGAAGGTTAGCTTGCTTAGCTGAGTTAACGTCTGGTATCATACCGCTAGCTAACGTTGACTGCCAAACAGTTGGTCATGATATTAACCACCAGGGTGTTGTAATGTCACTAACTATACACTGTTAATAAAGTAACTAAATAAGTTAGCCTTTATTTCAGAAACGAAAAATTATACCTGGAATCCTTTGGCTAGATGTTTTATTATGTAAAGGTACTGGTGCCTTATCATTTTGTCAAAATGAATTGTTATTTGTGGAGGTCAGTCATGTTAATGAGATTTCCTATGTCCTCTTTTAGGCCACAGCCCAGCTAAAGCAGGCTTTCAAAGACCCAGCCATCATACCAGCCCTGTGTGCCATCATGAGTGGCTCCCAAGACCCTCAGGTATTGTGTGTACAGTAAGAGAATTAACAGTAAGGAATCAATTTTTTTCCTATGGGACTCAATTATTATTTAAAAAAAACATTTTTCATTATAATGTGTATCTGTGCTAGAGAGAGAGAAAGAAAGAGAGTGGGAGGGGGTGCAAGAGAGTGCAAAGTGTCAGCTCTTGTCCATATTAACTTTCATCTATGGAAAATCGTTTAAAATCTTAACCTGTTTGTATCTCTCAGATTCGTCAGTCAGCTGCTGTGATGTTAAGGTTGAGAGTAAAGAAACATTGGAAGAAGATTACCCCTAATGACAGAGAGAGGTATATGCATTATTTTTTTTTCATTTGAGAATGTCCCACTATTGTAATTCTACACACAGATGTCATAGTTAAATTTCAAGTGAAAATACGTTTTCATTATAACGATTGTCTCCTTTCATACAGCCTTAAAGCAGTGGTGCTGCAAGCCTTCATGCAGGAAGCAGAGTAAGCTATTCAGTATTCCCATAATACTAATGTGTGCTGCCTTAAATTTGTCAGATTTCATTTGTTGTAATGACAAAGACAGATAAATATACTTTAAATGTGCAAGGCCATATAGATGTTTGTGAAATGTCATGCATTAATGAACCTGTGCTCTTGTCTATGTATTCCTATGTGCAGGCACACAGTCCAGCATTCGCTCTCCCAATTGTGTGCAGTGATGGTTAAACATGAGACACCAGATCGCTGGCCAGCCCTGCTGCAGCTCCTTAATGAGTCCACTAAGAGCAGCAATCCTAATGACAGACAGGTGCAGGACTCTTTTAACCCCTAGGAATTTAGATAAGATTAATTTAACTACTACTTTAACAGTTAACTGTATCTTTGTGGTAGGATCTCCAAGCTATGGCTGAAAATCTGTGGAGTAATTTGTAAGATTCGGCTAAAGTTTGGTGCTACCACAATTGATATCTCTTGAGCTCGAGTGAAAAGAGATGATTGCCTTTGTTTTGGTGTCAGATGTGATGGCAGGAGGTTATTTTTTATATTATGATTTAAGTGTAACACTATAGCTAGGGTCATTCAGTTAATAGTACATTCTGCTGTTACATTACAAGTTCAAATGAGTCTTTGAATATCAACTCTCTTTTTTCCAAAAAGGTTGGCCTTCTGCTGTTGAATAAGGTGATGGAGTCAAACCCTGAGCCTTTCAAGCCTTACTACTGCCAGCTGCTGCAGCTATTTAATACTGTACTGATGGACCACAGCAACCCCATGGCTCTGTACTACTGCATCCGCAGCCTCACAGCCATTACTGCATACACTGGCACTGAAGAAATGGTGAGGCAGCGTTGCTGTTTCAAATATGGCATCTTGCATAAATTTCAAAGAGAATAAAAATTGAAAAAGATAAGAATGAGCTAGAGTTAAATTGTCCCCTCCCCCTTACATTTGAAACATCATAGTATGCCTCTTAAAGCCACAATCTGAGACAATAATGGTATCAAATGCAAGGTTGTTTAGGGCATGTAGAAAGTTTTTTTTATAACTGTGTATAAAAGTGTTATTTTGCTTTCCTGCAGAGCCAGATGCGCTCTATCATCCCAAATCTGATTGTAGCTCTGAAACACCTCATCAAGGCAGATCAGGTAAATTCTAACAAATAAAGATACTTGTTGAAGTGTTGTTGTTTCTATTGCCAGTCAGTTGTATTCTAGAGTATGGACAAAATGCTAGGTTTGCCTGTGTCACAGGACCAAGCCAGCGAGGCAATGGAGGTGTTTAATGAACTCATGGAGAGTGAGGTGTCCATCATCGTCCCCCATATTGCTGACATTGTCTGCTTCTGCTTGGAGGTGAGAGCTGAATGTCCTAACAGTGTCTTTACTTCCCAGTTTTGTTTTTTAGTTTTAATATCTGTCCTGATATGTAATATTTATCTCAAATCCTAAATATATGTTCAATATTTGTATCAGGTGGGCACTGATACCACACTGAGTGAATCTCTGCGGGTGAAAGCACTCTCTTGTATTGACTTCCTCATCAGGCTGAAGAGCAAGGTAAAGTCACTTGTCAGCTACTATATAAAAATAACCTGTACCTGCCCTGTGGTTTGTAATCAGCTACAAGGATCAAGAACAGGACATTAAGAATCTGTAGTATTTTTAGTTATAGTGCACCTCACTTTTTTCATTGATGGATTATAAAATAAAATGTTACAATATAAGAGTTACAATAGAAATAAATGATTTTAACGACACCTTACCTTGGTGTAACTAATTGTAAACAAAATTGCTTAGATCCTGCATTTTTGCATATTTTTTCAAAACTCTTTTTTGATACCATGCAAAGAAGACAGAAAACTTAGCTTTTATTGATAATTACTCACAGTGTGCAATGACATGACACAAACAAGTTGGCTTAGTGACATTGGAATAATTAAGCATAAAAAACAAATCCCTATTGTTTTCTCTACTTTGTAGACTGTACTGAAGCTGAAACTGCTGAGCCCCATCCTGCAGGCCATTTTTCCTGTGCTTGTTGCAGTTCCCCCACCTGGAGAGCAAGACCCAGAGGATGAGGAGGAGGATGATGGAGAGAGCACAGACTACGACAATCCCAAACACTGCGCTGGTCAGGTGGGTATATGTGTTGAGATTCAGAGTAATTCTAGCTGTCTGATAAAATACACAATGCAATTTCTGTAGGAGATTCATTGTAGAGTTGTGCTTCCAAGGAAAGTCAAACTTGATAAATTCTTTTCCTTATATTTGCAGATTATTGACACTATGGCACTACATATGCCCCCAGAAAAACTGTTGCAACCACTGGTAAGCCAACTAGATGTGCACCAAATCGGATGTTCACTCCTAACTGTGTTTTTGCCGTGGTCTACATTTTGCATTTAAATTGCTCAGAAAACCCAGGAACCTGATTCTTGACGGTGTTTCTCATCATGTCATCATGTTTAGATGCCCCTCATTCATGGCTGCCTTGCCAGTGAAAACCCCTATCAGAGGAAGGGGGGTATCATGTGTCTTGCTTTGCTGGCTGAAGGATGTGCGGACCACATACGAACAAAGTAACATTACCCCCCCACCCCTTTTTATTTAAATTTATTTTTTCTCTAAGGAGCTATATTGTATGTTAGTTGTTATCTTTGGGCTGACAAGTAACAGTTACTGTATACTAGTTACTATATTAGTAACTATACATTAGTTATTGACTATATATTAACCTTTCTTCTCTATTTGTCTTAGGATGCTGTCATCTTTGCTGCAGAAAGTGTGCCAGAGTCTTTCTGACAGTGATCAAGTAGTGCGCAGTGCAAGCCTTTTTGCCCTGGGTCAGTTCTCTGAACATTTACAAGTGAGTCGACACACACATCACCTTGCCTTTTTTTGTCTTTTAAGATGATACCTTTAAAGATTTTTAAAACTATAAGCAGGAATATGTTAATAAATGTTGTTATTTTCTTATTAGCTTTATTTTGAAATGGTAAAACTTAAGCAATTCAGACTTGAGACAGTGGATGTAGTTTCTGTTATGAACTTTATTTTCCAACATCATTTCAGCCTGAAGTGAGCAAGTTCTGTTCAGAACTGATGCCTTTGCTGCTGGGTTACCTGTCATCTTTGAGTCAGGCCAAGGTCAGCCATGTTACTAAGGCCTTTTATGCCCTGGAGAATTTCATGGAGAACCTAGGTAAGCTCAAAAAAAGGTTCTTACAATGACTGACACAGTAGAACCAAAAAAATAACAAAGATGTGACCTTTCTCAACTTAAATTAAAAAAATAAACCACACTATCTTACTAAATAGGTAAAAACTACACAGTAATATGGGCATGAAATGAGCCGGGCTTCTGCTTTATTGCAGTTATTAAACTAATTTGTTTCATACAGTGTTTTTATTTTTTATTTATTATGATCCATAATTTTTGTTACAGGATCTACTGTAACTTTAATTTTATCTGCTTCTTCTCCTTCTCCTATTTTTATAAACAGGAGCAGATATCGAGCCCTATCTTCCCACCCTGATGGAGACAATGTTGTCTGCCCTCAACAACACTGAAAACCTCAAGATTAAAGAGCTTGCTGTGTCTGCCATAGGTGCCATAGGTAAGAAGTTCTCAAATATTAGTCCAAAGATCTGTAAAGGAAAAGCACATCTCCAAAACATATATCTTACTTAGGTAGTGTTCAGTGTTCTTCTAATCCAAAAACTAAACAGCACAAAAAGATTGTCACAGTCAACATAATAGTGTAACTTTTAGCATCAGTTTGCAAGTTTGTATGTTACTTAAGTTTAGGATGAGTATTTTGGATAAGGAGGGCTGAGTGATAGCAGGTTTCTGGCTCAAGTCGGTGTTGGGTCAGTTAAGCAATCAATAATAGATTCTAGCATAAAATCATCTTGCATGATGGTATGGGCTTACAAAAGAAATAACCTGTTTGAATTCAAAAAAAGATCAAATCTATTTTGTATCATTGTCTTATCAGCTAATGCTGCCAAAGAGCTGCTGGTGCCTTACTTCCCTCCAGTTATTGAGAGCCTGAAGGGCTTCCTGACTACCACCACAGAGGAAATGAGGGCTCTGCAAACTCAGTCTTTGGGTGAGTATCCTCTGGAGATTTGTAAATGAAAGAGGGGAAAAAGAAAAAAAATGTTGTAACTAATCAACATTTGAATACTTACTCTGGCCGTATTTTGCAGTTAAGACCCTAATGTTAATAACTCTGTTCAGGAAACAAAAACGGACACTAGCTTAACAAAAGTACTTAATATCCTGAATAAATGGTTAACAATCTTTTGTTTTTGCTGTTAGCAACTCTTGCTGTGTTGGCTCGTACCATCGGCAAAGATGCCTTCAGTCCTCTTGCTGCAGAGTGTGTTCAGTTGGGCCTCAATCTCAGTGATGCCATCGATGACCCTGACTTACGGCGATGCACGTATGGTTTTTTTTTTTTTCAGTTTGGTTCCTTTGCTCCACTCAATGGACCAGTCAATATACAAATACAGTTGTTAATTTGAAACAAAAACTGAAAATAATAATACACAGTGCTATGTATATATCTGTACAGACTTGATATACACATCATTATGATTTGAAAACAAAATAAATGATGAAGCTTATAAAAGCATAAGGCCATGTGTTCCTGTAACCTTTTCCTTATCTCTGTTTGTGCTTCCACTTGTTAGGTATGGTCTGTTCTCTGCTGTAGCCACAGTCAGCCCAGAGTGCCTGACTCCTCACCTAACTGCCATTACAACAGTCATGCTTCTCGCGCTCAAGTCAAATGAAGGAATTACGGTATGAAGTACAGAGACAACACCCTGGAACTTACAGGCTATTCATAACAAATAATAGTCCTGCATTTCACCCTTCTTCCTGCTCTCTCTTCAGGCTCACCTTGAGGAGGACAAGACCTTTGTATTGCTGGATGATGACGATGATGATGAGAACAATGAAGAGGAAAAAGATGTGGATGATTATCTGGAAGATGAGACTGAGGCAGATGTTAGTGATGTTAAAGGGTAAGGGACACACATGTACATAAATACACATGCATGTATTTATATTAACAATACTGAGCAAAAGACTGCTCTCACTTGGTGTAATACCATGTCTGTCAATCTTCTAGGTTCACTGTGGAAAATGCCTATATTGATGAGAAGGAGGATGCCTGTGATGCACTGGGAGAGATTGCCTTCAGCACAGGGTAACAAATAATATGCAGTAGACCAGGCCTCAGCATTTATAGGACTACTCTCTTATTTCTCTTTTAGTCTGACTCTACTCTGGGAAATGTTGATTTTAACTATCAGTCAATGGACGAATCTTTCTTACATCCCAAATCATAACTTTTGTCTGTAATGATAATTGATATTTTATTTTCTATTTGATTTTGCTTGATATTTTCTTAAAAATCCTGACATACTTCAACCATGTCAGATATATCTTGTGGGGTTTGGTGAATGTCTTAACATGCTATGTTTTCCCCCGACAGTGCTGCCTTCCAGCCCTTCCTGGAGTCCAGCTTCCAGCAGGTTTATGAGATGAGAGATGTAAGTCACTTAGAGTGTTTGATTGGCCCAATCATCCCTCTATGTCTAGCCTACCATGAAGGGCACTCTGTGATCTCTATTTGTGAATATATTGTGTCTCAGAGATTTGTATCTGTTTATAAACTGAAATAACTGTAGAAAGATTGATAATACCACTCTTGAACTCTATACATGTCTAATGTAATTCGTTATTGTTATCTGAAAAAGGTATTGAGCACAATTACTACAAATTAATTATCATTCCATGTTTACTTTTCCTTGTTTTCCTGTTTTCTTGATTTAGGAAGACCATTGAAGATAAGCTTAAATATATATTAACACCAACAGCCCACAATAAGATTAAAGACACTGTAAATTAACACACAATAGTAAGACCTACCTAAAACGAAATATGCCAATATGGATGAAGGGTTGCACAGACACGCACTCTACTGCCAAATGAAAAATCCATTTCATCCATATTATATTAATTTGTATCTTATATTGACACACCTTCTCTCTGGACCACTTTCAGTTTTTGTCTGTTAAGTAGCGTATTTGTAAAACTTCTATATTTTGAACCTTAATGTTACTTAAATGAGTAAGTTATGTAAAAATGTAACCCCTGTGCAGTTGTTAATTAAGAAGAATTAGCCATGGAGACTGTACATGTTTAATGTTTGCTCTTTAGTTGTTCAGTGTAATATAAGAGGGTGGACCTGCTTGTTGATACATCCTCCAGTGGCCGTTTGAGGAAATGCTGTTTACGTCACTTTGTGTTGATTTAATTTTTTCAGCTCGTAGGGTGCTGCTTTGCTGTAACTTTGTGCTTTTTTTTTATCCTCCCTCACTTTCCTCCCTTCCTTAGTTTCCTCATGAGGATGTCCGCAGGGCAGCATTTGGAGCCATGGGCCAGTTTTGTCGAGCTCAGCATCAAGTGTGGACAGAGAATCCCACTGAGGCCAACCACCAGGGTAAAGCTCTTTTTCTCAGAAATTCTGCGTATGCTACTGTTGCATTTTTAGGAGATACAGAAATGGGCAGTGCTTCTCTCTGCCACAGTGGGAGTTGTTAATGAACAACTTCAAGGGAGAAAAATTTTGCTCTAAGCAGATTATACTGTAATATTATACCACTGCAAACGTCAAGGTAGAGACCTTTTCTTTTTATTTTTTCCTTATACCTCCCTCAGCCTTACTAAAGTTGCTGGATGTGGTGATACCTTGCTTTTTGGAAACGGTGCGGAAAGAACAAGAACGCCAGGTTGTGATGGGCATACTTGAATCCATGAACAATGTCATTAAGACCTGCAAACAGGAGGCTTTCAAAAACCCTGCACGCCTTAAGGAGATCAGCCACGTCATCCGTGATGTGCTCCTGAAAAAGGTCAGAGGC
>JAPZDZ010000013.1:13618334-13628390 GCA_029783805.1 Acanthurus tennentii | reverse complement strand
ATGTGTCCTGCAAATTTCATTAAAGTCTTTTCAAATCAGTGGATACATTTTTCACTTCACTCAAATCAGTTCTATCCTTGGCTGAAATCTCCCTCTCTCTCGATTTTGTGACATTTTTTAAGAATTACAAAGTGTAAAAAGTTGCAAGTTGAGTTTCGGGAGCAGGATGTTAACACCCTTGCTTACTGGAAGACCAAGGTTGTACTGGATACCTCCCAGTTTTTGTGTTTGTGTGACTGTCTCATAAAGCTACTGTACCATATTTCCTTTGGAGAAAAGAACAACAAAATATCAACAAACCTTGTATTTGCTACTAAATAACAAATACAGGCCTTAAGCTCTGAATAAAATTAAATGTTTAAGGGGTACTCCAGCATTTTTTTTTTTTTTCTTTTTTAAAATGAGGGAACTTGTGGGAAACAGATTGAAAAATAAAATGTCAAAATCCAAAAACAAATGACTCTACTTTTCTCATAATGCAACCACTAGCATGTTCCGTTGAAATTTCCCTTCTTGGTAAATCTTTCAAACCTCAAGCCTCCAGTTTGTAATGGATGTTTTTCCTTTGTAGATTTAAAACTTCAAGCTCACGCAGAAAAAAAACCCTGATGACATCACTATGATATCATCTGAGTCATTTACTCAAAACTAGCAGGGTAATCCAGAGTTACAGAGGGCAACACACATCTGTATTCAAGGGCTAAAAGGTACTTCTAATGACAAGTAAACAGATTTTTATTTAGAATTTCCTTGAGCACCCCTGTAGGACTAATACATTCAATACATCCTGACCCAGTAAAAATAGTAAAAATCAAGGCGTCTTTCCTATTTGTCTAATGTAACTACAAGTGAACACAGGGATAACCATCTTGAAAAACGGTGTAAATGCTCCCAAATCAGAGAAACAGGCGGTTTCCCCCATCCTGCTGTTCTGCTCACATTGTGAGATGCTTAACACAGTTTTAAAAACACCGCCTCCAACAAACCCACACAAAGAGACTCTGACAAAGATTTACCTTTGTTTGGTATGACGCTTAGCCTGCCAGCACGGTCCTCCAAACACATTTCGGCCTCTCTGTGCGGTCAGGTGCCTGATATTTTTTTTGCATTTAACATGCGGTGCATTGAGGCAGATTTAATAAATATTTGATACGTATGAAACTCTCCCTGACCTTCTCACCACCTACAGACAGTTTATCAAAGAGTTTTCTTGCCAAAAAGTCAGTTGATTCTTAAATAGGGAATATACAATTTCAAGCTGTTGGTCTTTAAGCCCAGAGTTGTTTAAGAAAATGTTGTAAAGTCATTAAGAGTACCGTGACCTCTGCTTAAGTCCGGCACTCACGGACACACGAGCCTAGCTGATCCGTCTACCCTTGAAGACATGACCAGACTTGTTATCACACACAGTGACTGCGACATCTGTGTGTGTGTGTGTGTGTGTGTTGTGTGTGGGCAGGTTATGGAGTACAATGATGAAATGGTCACTGTCACATCTGATAGAAGTCAGTGACGCTGATGGGAATAACATTTCATTCTCTAGAGATGGGTTTCTTTTGCCTCAGTGGAAAGTGTTTGAAGTTAAGAGAGGCAGAACAGGCTCAGAGTAAACTGAGGCTTCAATTATTGTAATTTGTTTTGACCAGGTCACGGCAGCACGCTTTAGGATCAGACTTTACTGATTTTCTTCAAAAATGCGATAATGCCGGAAAGACACTTTCCCTCCCTGCTTCTTCTGCTCAATTTTTTAACTTAAGTTCAGCGTTTGTGTAGCTTGGAAATGTCTGGGGATGAGGGGAGCCGTGACCTTCCTGGGTGTGGGTACGAGGTGGGGCTGGCACTTTTGGGAGCGTCTGATTGGTTCCAGTCTTCTCACATCAACACTGTTTTCTCTTCGGCCGTGACTCCGGGAACAGAATGTGTCATTGGTCCGTTTTGGGTGGGTCCCCACATCATAAAATTACCAGAAAGTTTTAACAAGTCTGGCTCAAGTACAAAACTAAATTCTTCTTACCTAAGCCTCGGGCTAAAAAAACGTCTCCAAAAATTAATCTTTGGAACAACACGAAATATTTGTTCAAATAAAAGTATTTGCTTTAAAAAAAAATAAAGGGGATTTTTCTCACATTTTTGACTACCTCAGCTGTGTAGTGTCTTAAAAAAGTCCAAAACTAAGTGTAAAGCCATATGTTGAGTTCATTTAGGAAGGAGAAGGACCCCATGACGTTACCAGCGGACAGCCTGCTGTCATTGTTAATGTCATATGAACTCACTTTTAAAGTAAAAATTTTAAGCAGCATCAAGCAATTGCTTCTTCTAAACTAGTTTTGCTAATCTGGCAAGTAACTAAATGAAACTTCAAGTGCAAGGCCCTTCTGTTTGGAGGGTTTTTGCTCAGCTAAGCTAACCACTGCTGTCTCATTTTTCATACTTATCACACAGACGTGAGAGCGGTCTTAACCTTCTCATCGAACTCTTAACAAAAGAGCAAACATGTCTGTTTTCCTGGTTCTCAGTGTGTCTGCTCTTACAGTCTGAGCTGGTGACGCTGCAGCCGCTTGACCCTCACTGCACCGAGTGGAAACTAGAGTGAAGATGATTATAGAGTGCATGTGTGGAGCGTTCGACGAGTATTTAAATCAGCGAGAGCCAGATTGCTTAAGAATAGTCAAAGTGTGTTGGTGTGTGTATTTCGGGGCTCTCGAGCAATACTGTCACTATTTTTTTGTTTATTTTGCAGAATACAGCACATATTTGAGGCTTAGCATTTGCCATTTATGCCTGCACGGATATTTTTACAGACAACCTCTCAGCTGCCCTTTCTTACTCATTTCCCTCCTCTGACTCTGTGTGACCGTTGAGAAACTGACTCTTTGGGCTCTTTGCTGGGAGAAAAATCTCCTGCTGTGACGGGAACTGAATCCCTGGCGAGCACATTATTATTATGGCGCATATTGCGTTTAAAAGCAACAGAGGGAGCACATTAGTCGGTTTTTGTCATTTCACGCCGTCAGAAGTGGTCGCAGAATGTCTCGAGCCCGTCTCTAAAGAAAAAATCATGGGCTTTGCTTCAGACTGAAGATAACAGGGGTTTATTTTGGGAAACTGGAGACCACAAAACCTATTAGACCTGAAGTATAAATAACACGTGATAATTTTAAAGGCTTCTATGGTCGAACCTCCGCGTGGTGTCTGTAAAACAGGGTATCCGCTCATCACTCACTGCTGTATATTTACACATGAAGGCCTGTTTGTAAATATGCTATTTGATTCTATCTGTGGAAAAAGCATCATGAACGTGAGACAAATCACAGAAAAGGTCAAAGAAAAGGTCAATTGTGCACATAGGAAACATTATAGGTGATACTTCTTTAATCTGTTTCAGTGAAATTCTAATCAAACCATGATTTCATCTGAACAGCAGCAAAAAACCTACATAGCAGCATTTTATCGTATTATCCGTATTATCCGTTCCTGTCTCTATCTTTTTGTGCATGGTGTTATGATCTCATGTGTAACCGTGTGTGTGTGTTTATATCCCACAGTGGAGTACGACAGGGAGCTCTCTCCGCAGCGGCGTCACCACAAGGAGTTTAAGTTCAACCTCTCGCAGATCCCAGAGGGCGAGGCCGTCACCGCAGCAGAGTTTCGCCTCTACAAGGAGTGTGTCAGCCGGGCCTTCCGCAACGACACCTTCCTACTCAAAGTCTACCAAGTGGTCAAGGAGCACCCTGACAGGTAACATACAGATACACACACATGCATACACACACACACAAAAAAAAGCAATAAGCTTTAACCAGGAAGAGGAATGTCTTAAATCTCTGTAATAAGTAAGAAATGCAGGGTGGGTCTCTCACTTCCCACAACAATCTCTGCTGAGGCCTTGTTTTTCTCCAATGTGTGGGTGCGCTGTATTCAGTCTGCCCATTTAAGTGCTTCGATGTAGCTAATCAATGCCTACATCACTCACATTGTGTTAAATCACGAAACCTCAGGCAGTATGAATTTTATGGTTGAATCTGCATGTCGAATGGAAATATTCTACATGTGTTGTAACATTTGACATAATTTATTTGTTGTCTATATTATTACATGCATTGTTATATTTTAAACTTCAAAAAAGACATCTCATATTAACACATATGAACAACCTTCAAATGTGGCACATATGTACTTCGATATAGCTATAGAATATAGAGCAAAAATATATAAATATAACCAACCCTGTACAAAATGTATATTTATTGCAGAAAAAATAACAAAAAAATGGTACTAGCTTAAAGTCTGTCTTGGTAAAGGATGATGGCTCTGTGCACTGCTCCAAAACAAAACACTTGCACAGTGACACAATGCAAACTAATTAAGCAAACATCTTCACCAAATTAAAAACATATGCACAGCACATAGGAAAAACAACCAAAGTACAGAAACGCAGCAAGTAGCAGAGATGACAGTGGAAACAGTTTTTCACTAATAAGTGGTGAACTTGCCCGGACATGTTTTTTGGGACAGGCTTCTTGTCCTGCAGACAAACTTAACCAATTTTGAACACAACTTCATGACATCACAAACCATGGCACGACATGTGTGTCCTCGCTGTGAGCATCACTTTTCAAGTTTTTTTCATGTGCATCATTTCAGACACGCTCTCCTGTAAGTTAGCCTGACATGTTTGGTATCTTATGAGGCTGAGTGGGATCTAAAATGAAGCTCTGTGGATTCAAACCATGTTTGGCCGTGCAACACATGTGCACATTAATGTACACACACGCATAGTGCTTGCGTTGTGGTTGTGTTGGGAATAAACAATGTAACAGAAGATGGGATTTTACAGAAAACCGCCCCATATATACAAAAAGCTAAAGATTATAATTCTAAAAAGTTGCCTCCCCTCGGCGTGTTTCTCTCCATCACCCTCCCTGTGTGTTACACAGACTCCAGGCCCTTTTCCATGTTTATATTGTAAAATCAAGCAAAACCACGTCTTACAGAAATAGTACAGCTTCAAAATCCTTCCATCCCCTAAATGAGTACAGCTAATACATGCCAAACATTTACATTACATTTGCAGGGGCAGATAAACATCCAGTCGGATTTCTGAATGATATTTGTGTTAAATCACGCCCGCCCAGTGAGAACCAACTCTAACATGAAGAGAATATCTTATGTTGCTCAGTGTGTTTTTTTTTCTCAATAAATACACATCAAAGTAACTTTCACTAATATGTTATTTTGTGTTAAATATCTTTAAGAAACAAAACACTTTAAGGTGGGATCACTAACACCAAATGTTCTCAGTCTACAGTCCTAAGCCAAAGCTGATCCACTTTGAGGTATGTGGATTGAAAGAGCATAAGACTATCAGCTATAAGTGTATATTTTGCTGTCTGTCAAAAGGTTACTACAGGTATCAAGAGCTACTTATTTGCTGCATTCCTTTATCCCTACAATGGGTGGTTTGTGTTCTCCAGCCTGGTGGTAAAGCCTTTTATTTTTGGAGATATTTAGAGATTAAAGGGCCCAAATATCTCCAAATTCTGTGTTATTGTATTACAAGTTTTTCACCTTGAAGAAAATTACAACCTGGATGGTGTGCTCTCAGGTCATGTCGTGTTTTGGCTTTGCAGGGGTGGATTTTAAAGTGCAAAGCTATACTGCTTTGATTTTACATTCCTATCTTCTTTGCGTTCGATTCTTACAGTAAGTCTGAGTTGTGACAGTTAATATGAGAAAAAGGAGCTTTCGTCTTTGTTGTTTTCGCCATTTTCCGCCTTTTTGCAAAACTGTACCTTTGTAATCGCCCAATCAGCGGGAAGCCTATTAACTTTCTCGCGCCCCTCCTTCCCGTAAAAACCTGACTCCTGTTTTGACTCTAAGCCGCACCGTCAGGGTGCTTAATTAGCCTGACACCCTTTGTACTTTTCATTTGATTGGGGTGGTTTCGCCAACAGCAGGCAAGGAATGTGAGAGATTACAATGCCAAAAATGTGGCAGGCCTGACATCCTATTGAGAAAGGACAGGTCACTGCACAGGCTGTTTTTTACTGACCACAACCCATTCAGCAGCATGTGGCAGCTTTTAGACTCAACCCAACCAGATGATTTCATGGCTCCTTTTCCTTTTATTTAAGCTATTGCTAACAGTAATGTTGCTTTATTTCGGATTCTTATTGCAAATCTACGCTGGCATTCAGATCTTCATGCACTGAGAACCTCTGCATCCTCTCCCTCCAGATGTCCGTCTTACATAGTTCTTTTACAGTTTTACAAATATGCCTTTTCAGCAGTTTACAAGATGAAAGCACATGAAATGAGCAGGCCAGCTGGGAGCTGCACTCTCCCACCTTGCGTTACGTTTTTAACAACACTCACTGACATGACTTATAAAGGAGATTTATTGTGGTAAAAAAACACAAGTCTCACCTTTGATCTTATTATTCCAGTTCATTTAAGCAGCCAGTCAATAAGAAGTTTTACAGTAGGCTCTCAGCAGCCATCGGCCCGCAGGCGGCTCTCTGATGGACCTCCTGCGGCCCTCCGTTAGCCGAACAGCGGCTGTGACGATGAGGCGGAAACATGCGTACACTGGCCCACGCTGTGACAAACGTGTGAACCTAGCAGTGGGGTGGAGTGTGTGTGTGTGTGAGGGAAAACAAGGAGGGGAGGCTCATACGGAAGCTGCCAGAAACACTCTCATTAATGACCAATAAAGAGGGGCTGCTGATGCATGACTGCAGGGGCATTCTCTGCACACCTGGATGATAGTGAGGCTTTGATGTCGGCGCTGGAGGAGGGTCCAACAGACCCGACGCTGTGTTATTACTACTGTTTCGGGACGGCGGGAGGACAGGCCCTCTTATCACTCACACTCCGTCTTCTCCTTACAACCCCTCTGCTGTCTTTCATTCATTAGTCCCCAGTTGTATTATGCTGGTCTTTTTTCTTCCCCTCCTTTGACACATTCTTCCATTTTGCAGCCAGATTTAAGTCCCACATATTATTGTAAATGATATTAACATGCCTGGAACCTGATACCAAAGATTTAATTCCTTCCATTTCTCCTGTCCCTCGGAGAGGTAGACTGTATGGTCAAAGCTACAGCTCAGTACGATACAGTGTATCCCAGCATTTTCCATTAAGTGCAGCTATCCATCTTTCTGTCACTGTGTTATGACACCGTTACCCTAAAACAAACCAAGCTGATACATGCTTCTGTGTTTATCTTGGTTTCCTGAGGAGGAAGATCAGTCCTGTTGTGTTCTGAGCTACAGTGACACTATACAGTATTTTTTTTTTTGCTGCAGAAGTGATAGATTGGTTACAGGACAACGCTTGAACTTGTTAATGTTTCTTGCATTTGTATTTATTTTTCCAGTGTTGCCCATCTTCATCATCACCTCTTTATTTTTCTTCACACTCTCAATTTAAGTTGTGAACTTTGCTTCTTACTTGTTTTTTTCCTCATTGGTTCATATTAAAATACATCTGTCTCTCTGTTTTGTGAACTTTTCATGCTACTTTTTGGCAGATACATAGAGACACTGGCACATCATGACTGTTGCCTCCATCTGGCCAGACGTTTAACTAAAACCTCAAAAATCCACACAACAACAACAAAAAAAAAAAATCTGAGATGTTTCTTAAATTAAAGATTGTATCTAAGATTGTGTTTGTACCCAACTTCTTTTTCATTAGATGTCAGTGTTCGGTTCCAAAACATGTCACAAACCAAGAGTATCGTTCATAATCCAAGCTTGTTTTCCTTTGTTTGCTCTCCCATGTTCTCACAGAGAGGCCGACCTGTTCCTGCTGGAGTCTCGCAGGCTGTGGGCGGCTGAGGAGGGCTGGCTGGAGTTTGACATCACTGCCACCAGCAACCTGTGGGTGATGAGCCCGATGCACAACCTGGGCCTGCAGGTCAGCGTGGAGACCAGCAGCGGTAAGAGTTTGCATCACGTATAACATCAAGTCATTTCTTCTTGTCAACAAACAGCCATAACCATCAACATGTAATTAAGGCAACTTATTCGAATCAATGTTATGGTTCTGGCTTTTGAAACAGGGCAGAGCATCAGTTCCAAGGAGGCTGGGCTCGTAGGACGTGACGGTGCGCTGGAGAAGCAGCCTTTCATGGTGGCCTTCTTTAAAGTCAGCGAAGTGCATATCCGCACCGCCCGCTCCACAGGCGGAAAACGTCGCCAGCAGAACCGCAACCGATCCACGCAGCCACAGGAGGGATCCAGAGGCATAGGCCCGGCAGGTCAGTCTGAAGTCTGCTGCACGAATACTGAACCTTTACTGACCTCATCAAACACAACGAGGAACACAATCTGACACAAAACTGACTCATCCTAACCTCACTTCATCCGTGACTGATGCCTAACCTGCTGAGGTCAGTGGATGGGCAGCCTGTCTTTTAAGTATTCCTATTTGAGAAATGTGATCAATTGGACCTGACTTCGTCCAGATCTCTCTCTAATCAGCCCCCATCAGATGCAAATCCTCGTCCAGAGATGGTGTCCAAAACCTGTTTTTACACTAGTTTCCCATCAAGGACATTTGAGTGTATCCTGAAATCTGCATCTTGATTAGGGAATACAGTACTTTTCAGAGCAATAACAGATATATTAATGAGGGGATTTCTATGGCACTCTTCTGACAGGTTGAGCTAGAAAGTTGAATAGGGGACTTTCAGATAAAAAGTGAGAAGGCTAGAGTATGAGATAAATGGGTGATGTAAGGGAGAGATATGGGGTCACGCTGAAAAATAGAGTGTTATAATACAATAGAAGATTTTAGAGTACACTTTAAATTGTGTAATAATTCTCACTAGAGTTTATTTTGGACAAAATAATCTGCAAAACTGGAGAAACAAAATAGTGGCTAAGTAAAAACTCAGTGATTTAGGACACAGACAGTGAATCCATCTTGACAGGTGACCTCATCCTCAACCTCCTCATCAAGTCCTACAGCTTCTCTTCTTACCCTGCAGATGATGTAATGAACAGGTATGAGCCTGATGTTCTACCCTCTGCAAGCTTTTCAAATTAAATCAAACCGTAATCCGCCCACCTTTCACCTGCTGTGTAATACTGGCCCGACTTTATAGTGCTTAAGCTAAGCTGCTCCTGTGAGGCTTCATTGTGTGACTGGAGCGGCACATAAAGCTGGTGCTCAGTGAGCCTGCTGGTAATATCAGTCTGATCCTTGGCTAATTTGACAGATGAAGCATCATGTTGATATTAAGCCTTCACGGCTCAGAGCTTTGACTCTGCTGTGTAACAGAAGTGAGACTGTGTGCAGAAGTAAATAAATGTCTCCGGGAGGAAACTACCCAACAACCCCTAAACCAGGCACACCTGCTTACTGGACTCATATTAGACTTGTGATAAAAGGCCTGCAAAAATCAGCTGTTGTATCCTTGTGTTGATTCCAGAGGCTGAGATTGGCCGAAAGCTTGCCTGAGTGCTGCAAACTTGAGCTGATTCTCACTTCAAAAAAGCTTAAGTCTGCCCCCCCAAAAACCCAGCTAGGTCTGAGCTGGAGTCGGCTCACATTTGGCTCTCTGGTGCAAGGACACAGCTTCCTGCACTGACACACAGCAAACAGCCTGCCTTGACTGGCTACCTGGGAAGCGATTTAACCTCCACTTTGCTTCTCCTGCAACCAGTTTAATGGCTCTACCATCTGCATGGTTTACAGAAATACTTGTGGGACATGTTGGGTTTGTTCTCACTACTACTCCGAAAAACCCTCGCTGAGATTTGTTGGCTCTATTTCCTGTTTGTTCAGTGCATCTCCCTTCGCTTTCTCAGTTGGTTACAGTGTGCTGCTGTTAACACAAGAGGTTGGAAGAGAAATTCCTGCAGGGCTTTTTCTCAGTAATTGCATTAGATGAAAGCTCTGGCTGACATAACAGAGAACAAAGACTCATCATTTGTTATGCTACAGGAGAGTAAGAGCATACCACATGTTCAGTTTTGGCTCCAGACCTGAACTCTCTTCTGACCAGCTGTCTTTGGCTTAAGGTGTCATGATTTCTTAAGACTTTAA
>JAPZDZ010000013.1:13471660-13498126 GCA_029783805.1 Acanthurus tennentii | reverse complement strand
AGCTAAAGCTGTACAGAGGTAGGTGGTAGGTTCTACAGCAAAATATGTCTCCAACCTTAATGAGCAATACCAAAAGCATATAGCATGAAAATGTTTTGCATGTAGCCGGAATTTCTGTAAAACAATCGACGTTTGCTGTTGGATCTTGAAGATATTACCTGTTAAATTGAAGTTGGGGGCCACTTTGCTGTCAGCTAGCGTAAACCAGATGAGTCCCAGACTCATACAGAGAGCAGCAGACACATCAGCCACATTATAGCGTTTACCTGCAACAAAAACACACCGCACTAAGTCATTTTAAACATCTATCTGCATGTTGAAGTCAGAAACTTAAATGCCTAAAATCTCCTTCATCACATTTTGAGTTCATTTGCAAATGAGAACAAGGGATATGTTTGGGAGGTTATACCAGCGTGAAAACTAATCAAAAATGTATATAACTGGTAAAGCTTCTAAGACCCCCTAAAATTTCACAAAACACTAAGAAACCAAGCTGAGACATTTCACTTGCAGAGAGTTCTACCCCTCGAGCACAGCTTGCAAGCAAATCTTCAAAGATGACCCACCCCGTTTTAAATAAAAGAAGTTGACAATAGATATTGGTAAGAATTTAACAAAAAGTTTTTAAAGTGGCTCCTCTTCACAATTTGAAGTTTCTGAGGTCTAGCATGTAACAATGCACCAAAAAAAAAAGAGCTGTGTGAAAAAGCAGGAGATGGGAAAGAAACAACAGAATAAAGGAGTCTTCCAGAAACAGGCTGACGGATAGATGCCTTAAGGTTGACAAGGGGACGCAGCATCAGGTCGGCCGTGGTCGGCTTTGATTCCCTGACTCGCCTTTGAAGGGCCTCGCATCAGATGCAACCCCACACCCCTCCCTTCATCCATCCATCCCTCTTCCCAACTTTCTTTCCTCTTTGCATTCGAAGTGAACAAGTTCTGTCATCCACTCGACCCCTTGAGGGACCGTGGTCCTCACATCTACCCATCCAAAAGAGGGAGAGAGGGTGAGAGAGGGAGGAAGAGAGACAAAAAGAGAGAGAGAGAGAGAAAGGCAAAGAAATACACAAAACCTGTCTGAGACTGAGGACACAGAACCTTGAGAGGGCCGGTGAGAGGATGAAAGGACAGACAGAAACCAAAAGCGCAGAGAAAAAGTGGGCATGGTCGACGAGGCTCTGACAACCGAAAACAACAGACAGAGATAAAAAGGAGCTAGCGCACGTTGAAAGGTGGTCAAAGCTTCAAAGGAAACATGCAAGACGACTGAAACAAGGTGTAAAAGGGACTCACTCTCCTGACTGATGACTGTGGTCAAACAATTTTATGTTTAATTATGAAAAAATGTCATTTTCTTTAACCTAATTTCTGTTTAAAAAGCTGATGACTTAGTTTACTTCAGAATTGTTTAATTTTGAAAGAAATCCTTGTTTTATTTACATTAATTTCATTAATGTCTTAATTAATATAAATTACAAATTTGTCTTTCTCATAAAAACTTCAAAATAATTGTGTCAACTGATCCCTATTAAAAAATTAGGGATGGGCATATTGCAGAAAGCAGGAAGGTTGAACTTTAAATATCATGACTTCAATTAATTTAAATAATTAGTTCACGAATCTGACATCACAGCCAAGAATGGAGATTTGTTATCCAGACAGAATTTAGAAGAAGACAGCATATTAAAAACAGAGCTCCAATATGCACATTTACAGATGTACCTACAGAAAATCAATCGCAACTAAGATATTATATAAAAAAAGCCAAAAGTAAAACTGTAGTCAGAATCAGCTTACCTTGTATAAACACTCCCCCAATCATGACTGGAATGAGTTTACAGCACTTGAAGATAACCTGTGTGGGGTAGTTCAAGTAGCCCAGAGAGGTATTGGAAAGGCCCATGGTGCCCACTGTTAGAAATGCTATGATCATATAGGTCTTCCCTGGTATCCTGAGAGACACAGAATCAAAGGAGTAGTTCAAAATGGGACAGAATTGAACACAAATGACCTTTTACGTAACTTGCAAGCATATGAAAAGACATTGTGGGGTTTGGATGAGGAGCAACCCATTTTTTTGAAACAATAACTGGGCACAGAAAATTCCGATCACCCAGTCGAACCAGCCAGACGACTGAAGTTGTTGGATTTGACAGGCAGGCTATGTTTTCAAACTCGGGGAGTGAAGGATTCCAGCAAACAAAGGGGAAGCAGTTTTGTATTAATGATGCCTGGCGCTCAGATGCAGTCGAAGTTGAGTAAAAATTTTTCCCAGATGTCAAACTTTAGCTGTAAAGATGTCGTTCAAATTGTGTTCACTATTCTCTTGCTGCAGTTTTTACATTCCCTTATGTGCAAGTAAAAAAAATAAAACAAAAAACAAAATACAAGGAATTGTTTCCTGAGTCTTTATGAGTATATTTATATATCTAAAAAAGCTTGTATGTATCGCTCTTTCATTTGTTTTATTCTGTTCTATTCTGTGTTATTCTTTGTGTATGTGTGTATGCTTTATTTGTGTAGCATTAAGGTCTTGAAATTTTTGTTTAGCAACCTGGTTTGCACAAGAACGAATAGGCTATCTTGCACCTTGTTCAGCATCACAACACAACTGTTTCTACATCCAACCTGGCCAATAAAAGTTCATGTCAAGGAAACAGGGAGGGTGATTGTTGGAAAAGTAAAAAGACAAACCAAGATGGTTTTGGTTGAAAAGTTAACAAGGCAATTACAGTTAAGACAGAATGAGCAGGGTATAGGCGGTCAGAATGCTAACTTCAGTTCTGCAAAAACAACAAAACCAAGAACAGCAAAAAACACAAGTGTCTCTGACATCTTTGTTAGAACTGTTACCTTTGAATGTTTTAAATGCAAATTCTTACCATATTTTTACTAAATTAATTTTTGATGGAAACTATATTTAAAAAATGCTACAAGTGAGTGTAAGGAACTTCGATTAGTTGGAAAGATGAATAAACACAAGAATGGAGAGTGTGTCATCTGGGAGGAAATTTACCTTCTGCGTTTGTCTTGTGTGAGCTGAAGCTCCACTAGTCCAAACATGGAGTAGAAGCCGAACTGGACCAGAGTAAGGTACCAACCAAACGGCTTAAATCCTTCCACAGAAAATATCAGCTCCTGCATGGAGGAATAAAGAATCACAAAGTGTCCAATCATAGCTTTCTTAAGTACATACTTAAAGATATATTTCAGCGGCATCTGGTTTGTCTTGTATGCCATCTGTAACAACATTTTTTCCAACTGCACAAAGGGAACACAGCTGTACTTAATAAAACAACTATTACAGGCATTTAAATATCCTTAAGAGGAACTAGTTATACCCCTCTTTTGTATTTGTACATGCAACAGCTACACAGAAACCTATCGTCTTACTGTGACAGACTTCAACTGGTTACTACAAGATATCTTAGTACAAGTGTGTGTGTTTGCAAATGAGCCTCTCTCAAGGTGTGTCTTTCCTCCTGTGTTACCTGCAGATATCCATAGATGAGGTAAAAGACAAAGACTCCGGCCACGCAGATTAAGAATTGTGTGGGGGCATTGAAGCTGCTCAGGTTGATTCCCAAGACCCTCAGCTCCTCCACAGACTTTATGTGGGGTGACATCACCTCCGTTGATGATGGAATGGAGATTGAAATGTGCTTCCGTGAACTGTTGTAGCCCACCAAGCCATATTTGGCACTCATGGTGTCTGTGGCTGCTGGGAGCTCTGGGAACAGAGGTTATTGTAATATTGTACATCATTTTCTCCTGTGTAGCTGTCAAGTTTTTGTAGTCACTGAAAACAAAAGCTAAAAGTGGCACTCTGTCATTCTTGTTGATAAGCAAAACAGATACAGCCTAAAACACACAACAATAACTACATCAGATAAAGCACCTGATATAACTGTGTATAAATCTGAAAAAAAAGATGAAAGGGACAAACTCGGCCCAGAGCTAAGTTTTTGTTTTCTGACAAGAACATAACCTTAAACACAATCATTGACAGCAGTGAAAAAGTAATCCCTGCCCAACTTGTTGCACAAAAGAAATCAAGCGGTTATTAGTTGATCAGATGAGGACATTGTTTGAACATGTAAATGCTTATCTCTTATAGTTATTGTGATGTAAAGAAGCCTGTCAGTCTTGTGACACTAGCAATATTAACAAAAATTTTGGATGCATGCACAAAAAATATACACCTGTTTACTACAGCTTCCTCACAGGAACTAAATGTCAGGTATTCATTTAAAGCAAATGTTAAGTAATATATCCTTTTTCTTTATTCTGTATTTGTAATTACTAGATCACGATCCTCTCTTTAGTGAGAACGACATTTGTTTGAAAAAGATTTGCTAACAATTACGTCGTGTCCGCTCTATATATTATGGGAAGGGAAAACAATAAATAAATACCGTGATTTGTGGTCTTGATCTAAACCTCAACCTAAACAAAATATATTTATCCAAGACCCAAACAGCTGGATCATACTCAACTAAAAATCCATAAAATTGTAGATATGCAGTTGCAAACTGATAAGAAAATCTGATTCATATTATGTGTTTTGGGAAAAGCGTGATAGCCAGCAACGTTAGCTTGGCTACATGAAACAGTCGGTTGCTAATGACATAAGTAACGCTTAAAGGTGTTACTCGATTAGCTAGCATCGCAAGGCATATAAAATCCAAGTGGTAATCGTCGTAAACAACGTCATCTCATGAGATGATAATCATTAGCCACTCATTCCATCCCTGACTTTGATATCTCAGTCTCACAAGGAGCTACAGGAGCAAGCTTGTTACCTTTAACAACACTTCCGGGTTTCTTTACGTTAGCTTTTCCTCCTCTTCAGAGGCGATTTCGGTGAAAATCATTTCCCTGAATGCGGCGACTTCATCTTTTGCACATTCCGAACGTTTGCATATTTTCTTTTACAATGACAAACAGAAAAAAACACACTGAAAAGCCTGTTAGCCTGTTAAAAGCTACCTGCAACTGCTGCAGTGGCAGAAGCAGCCAACAACTTCCGCTCCGCTGTGACCTCTGAACTGCGTTGCGATTGGTCTACGTGGCCATGCGGTGTAGCAGGTGAAGCACATTGCATTGTCAGTGCGGTCATGCATAGCTCCAACAGTCAAACAAAGTGAAGAAGCTCACTGTTAAATCAGTGCATGTTTTTTTCTTCTGAAGTGAAAGACAGGGCTGCGTGTCTCAGCTGTGGTGAAGAACCCGCACGGTGAGTTTTCTTCCTCATGCCATCACAACAGTGAACTTTACCAACGATGAAGCTAGTTTGTCCAGTTCAACCACATTGTTTTTTCCTGTGTAAAAGGCTTTTTCAGTATGTCTCCCATCCAATTTCATGGATAACTGTCTATGTCAATGGTCCAATAAATATTAAAAAAAACAACAAACAAAACCAAAAAAAACCCAAATACAAACAAACAAACAAACAAACAAACAAACAAAGCATTTGATATACAGTGAAATTAATAATGTTAACTCAGGCTTTCAAGACCCTAAAATGGACGTTAAGGGGCAATTTCCAGTCATAGAAAGTAATTTAGAACTCTACCACTGTTGGCCTTTTGTGGAAGAACTCTTGAAGCCACCTGTCTTGAGTACTTCAACTTTACAAGGTATACCCCCCCTGTAACAAACTGCGAAACAAAGTTTTTTTTAAAAAACTTTTATAATCAACTGCATTCAAAGTAGAGGATATTGTACTATAGTAGTTTGCTTAATAAGAGTTGATAATTAATGGATGCATCGTATGCATGCAACAAAATTGTTCTATGATATTATCGCTCGACTGGCAACAACATTTATAAAATTCTGCTAATGTGCTGATGCATCAGTAACAGTGGCTATGTATATATAAAATATGGCATAACACTGAAATTTGCCATTTTGGTGCATGATAAATACTTTTATGTTTGACACATGACATACATTTTAGCACTAACGTGTCTCTACTTGCACTCGAGTTATTTTTTTTTTATTCCAGACTTTGACTTGTAATGGATTACGTTCTATACTACACAGTGTTGTTTGCATGGTATAACTGAATTTAATTTATCACTAATAAATTAAAAAGTGTAAAAGTTTAAGAGGAGTTAAATTGAACAACAATAATTTTATGATTATGATGTTTAGAAATGATCTTAACATTGTGGATTGGTGTACACTGTAGAGCAGCTTTATCCCTGTTGTCAGCTCCTGCAGTCTCTACATTGCCTCCTTCATCTCCTTTCTTCATATTCCCAGATTTCTTCCAGACTCTCTCCTCTTCCCTGTTTTCCTAGCTGTCTTTCCTATCAGCTCTCCCTCTCCCTCCCCCTTGCAGTCATGTCCATATATGATTTTCTCTTTCTCAAATCCTTATTGCATTATTTCCTTCTCTTCGGCCTTGTGCTCTGGCTCTGTCTCTCGGCCATCTCATATACCTGTCTCTCCCTCTTTGACTTACCCTAGCATAAGGCATGAAACTCTCTTTTGCCTCCTCATTGCTCCCCTCCCTCCCTTCTCCCTGCTGTCCAATCTGAAATCCCTCCCTCAGCCTGCTTTCTCTCTCTCTCTCTCTCTTACTCCCTCTCTCTGTCTCTCTCTGTCCTCTTTCCCCAGCCAGAGGTTAATACACTCCAGGATGGCATTATTTCCTCCCCGGCCCTCTGACAATATAAAAATTCAGAATGGACAGCTCAATCCCTCTTCCATCTCAGATTTGATTGTAATGGTATTGCCTCCTGTCCCTGGGAGGCCCCTGCCGCCTCGCCAACCAGGCCTTTATGACACTAAATGGCCGGGCTACAATTTTTCCATCTATTCAAAAAATTCTGTTAATAACTCATTTGGAATGAGACGTCTGCACTCCCTGGGCCGTCTGCAGCCAGGTCTCTCACCTCGCTGTTCATGGGGGTCACAGTATACAGAAAAAGATGCAGGGCTGAATTGCAAATGTAAAAGGTTAATTAATCTCTCTGAATTTACAATCCCCTTCCCCCATTCCCCTTGCACTCCAATTGACAGTCCCAAAGAGACAAAAATGTCATATTTACAACCTTGCATGGAGAAAATGCTCAGCGAGGTGTAGCAGTTGAGTGCAGGCGCAGGCCTGTCCGACCACTTTCCCTTCTCCCATGTCCAACTTTACAAGTGTACCCATTCATCACATGTGATGGATTTATGTAATAAAACCCATTTCCTTTTCCCATACGAACCTATTAAATAATAAAATAATTATTTATTGATTATTCAAAAAGGTACATATGCGCGGGTAATGGCTTTGTACCACACCACTGGACCTGCAATAAATAAAGCAGGCAGAGAGAGGGCTTGAGAGAGACAGAGAGGAATAAAGCAGAGAGAGAGGGAGAATGAAGGGGAATGAAATGACTTTTGAACCAGTGAAATCTGGATCCAATATGTCCTCTTGCAGTGCGGATTACTAAGGACATTATTTAATCTTCGGGAGGCTCATATGGGAGCGAGACCTATGAATGGCTTTGATATACTATATGGACCATAGAAATTAAAGTAGACAACTGGGTGAGGGTCCTGCTAAGGTTTGTGTCTTAGACCGAAAAGTTTGTTTATTGTCAATAGCCTTCTTTAACCACATTATTTTTTTTTTTTATGAAATAAAAACTAAAGAATGGTATCCTTTTTATAAATTTTCTTTCAAACAGGATAATCAATTTAAATGCTAAATAATTTTAATGATCAAGAATCAGGGCATTACACTTAAAATGTGTGCAATGAACACTAGATTAAGAAAATACTACCTATTTAACAGATGTGAGATCCAGGAAATTGCCAACAATGCTTATTTGAATTCCTCATCGTCATTTAAAATATTTGCTTTGAAAGTTTTTATTACTGATCAGGACTTCCTAGGGTTTCATCAACTGTCTAGAGAGGCACCGATAACATTTCTGCTTTTTGTTTTCATTAACCACTTTTCCTAAAAAATACAAATCCACATATATAAACACCAAATGCCTTATAATGACCCTTCATATTATTTATTCAACACTGGTATCATGAAAAGCCCCATATCCCCAGCAGTGGATCACTTTAAAAAAGAGACACTTTAATGTCAGCCAGATATTACACTGAGGGATTCCTAATAACCCATTTGTGTTTGGTCTTATCCTCGGCTAAAGTGCACTCGCTCTCCGTTGTCTTTTTCCTGGGCTTGTCTCATGCCTCCTGCATGCTACGGAAAACAGATGCTATCTCGGCTATATTACTTCTCAAAGCACTCATATCCTCTCCTATGTTATTTTCTTTGATCTGCTAGGCTTGCTGCTCTTACATTTTTCTTTCCCCCCTCGTCTCACGCCCCCCTCCACCTCTCCCCTCCTCATTTTCCCCTCCATCCTCCATCCTCTCTGCCAGTGACCAGAGAGCAGACACAGACCGGCCAGACTGGTTTATGGTGGCTGTGGACGTTTGAAATTCAGCTCATCTGTTCTCTGTCATCAGAGGGCAAGGGGTGCACTGTGGGTTGGACCTCTTAGATTCTCCATTTAATATGCCTTTACCATCAGAGGAGGGCTTCTTATCAGGGCAGAGGGTCAATTTACATCCACCGAATAGTCTAATAAATTCAAAACATCAACTCAAACTGCTGTTATTATACCAAATGCTTAATAAGACCCCTTTTATTTATAAAGATTTTTTTTTTTAACTGCAGGATAATCCATTTTTATTACTTACGGAATTAATTCACTGCTGGATTATAGAATTTTTAGTATACTGGGAATTAGGTGATCTGAATTGATTGATTTGGAGACATTTTAAACAAAAAAACGATACAACCAATGACTACAGCTTTTCAAATGTGAATATTAGTTGTTTTTTGTACCTGATGGGACTTCATAAAAGTACACTTTTAGCAGAATAGTTGTAATTGATTGTAGATTGTACATGAGTAAAAACAGTAATAGCAAGAACACTGAATGCATGTAATGGCCTCAATACATTGACTACAGTTGAGAAATTGTACATCCTTATTAGAAATAATTTCTTGCATGTATAAAGTTTAAATGAAGAGCAATGTATAGTATGTATGTGTGTATTTTAATCATCAGGCCATCAGGGTGCTAAAGCTGTACTGTAATTACACTAAATCACTGAAGCATTTTTTATTAAATTCCACATCAAACTTGCTGTAGAAGTTTTTTTGCTTTCACTTTTCATTGTGAAGTAAATGTTGATTGCATACTGAAGATTTGATCCAATATTGTTATCAGATGCCGTTACTGAAATAATTTACTAATCAGATATTGGACTGATGTCAATGACCAACATACTGATCCACATTCCATATTTATAGCTTTTGGTTGTTGTAGACATTTATTTCTTTACTCAGTTCTTGCACTTTCATTTCAAAAATTCACTTTGAAACCCTTTTGAAGAAGCTGTCAGTTTTTTCTTTTTAAATTTTCTAATTTCTTTCAAACTTGTATAGAAATGTGCTTATTAGTTGTTGATAATGACTGCTGTGAACTTTCTTTGTTGCAGGATTTCTAGCAATCACAACCCTTATTAATCTACAGCACAAATAAATTCCTTTGGAATGTATTTAAATTAAATGCTTTTGCCTATTGTTTGCTCTTTTTAGAAGTACCTTATTGTTTTACATAGCCTAATAATAATAATAATAATAATAATAATAATAATAATGGTTAGAAAAATGATTCACATGTAACCACTCTGATTTCAGTGGAGATATCAGCAGATGTCCAAATTCAGGTATTGGGTGAAAAGTTGTTTCCATTGTAAATAGAAGTCAGTGTAAACTATTTTTGTTGTATCTTTAAAATAAATTATATAAATCAAGTAGCAGCATAGAATCATAATCCCTTGTAAACATATATAGTAGCCTCCATAAATCCAGATAACAATCAATAAATTATAAGAAACATAAGCAAAATGCAAACTTTCAAGTCAATAAAAAGTTAACTTAGCAGCTGCTAATATTTTTGCAATTTTACATACGAGGAGGCTTGCATTCACACACTCACACACACACTCACACAGATGTGTTAGCTGATCTGTTTACACACACTTAAGCAGCAACAAGTGAATGAATAGGTGCAACTCAGGGCAGGCACAGGAGACCGGTGAGTCTTTGGCTTTCTTATGAGCAGCCAGGAGGGGGAACCATCCCTCTTTGCATGCGTGCTCCCAAGAAAAGGAAAGAAAAAGTAATTAAACAAACAATTTACTAGGAATTGTGTGTCTGCTTATCCAATCTACCATACTCGCTTTTGCTCTGATACATATAGACAGAAGAGGAGGGGGGGGGTTGTTTGTTGTCTCCTTAGAGTGACGGTAAATGACACACATGTTTCATTGCCCATTCATTTAACCCGCGCTGTGCTTCTGAAGAGAAAGGGATTGAGAAACAAATTACGTAGTGTCATTTAATTAGAAGTTTTGCTGTGAGCCATAATCCTGTTTTTTTTTCCTCATAACCTTTAACTACTTAATGGATTTGAGAAGCTATTACCTTTCAAGATTTCTGTTTTTAATTATTTTGAGTATTGTCACAGATATGAAATGTCAATCACACACCAGGATTAATGCTGTGGTTTATGTCTGAATGTTATTTACTTATGGATTGAAGCTGGGGGAGCTCCTTCAGTTGACAGGTTTGTAAAAAAAAAAACAAAAAAAAAAAACCCAACCAAATTGTGCAATACGCAGAATTCCGCTCTGTGGCCTATATTCATTTATCCTCTGCTCCCATTTACTACTTAGCATAGCCTCATCCTAAATCCATGAGGCAGTTATTTACATAGATATTAACATTATATTTATGATAACAGCAAGCCATAGTAAATCTCAGAGTAATAATAGAAATATGCTTATGTGAGGCTTGGATCAGATTATAATAATGACTCAGTTTTAATATGTACAAACTCAATTTATAGCCCTTTTTCCTTTGGCGTTCATACTGAAGGTGTGCATGTGCATGAAAGTTTATTATTTGAGAAAATAAAACCCAAAAAGTGTGTGTGCATGGCTGTATGTGTGTGAGTGTGAGTGTTCAGCAGAGGACCTACCTCTCTCACCCTGATCACGTTTAGGCAACACTGTGAAAGTGGCAGACAGATTTTGTTTAGTTTCCCCTGGAGGACATCGCAGTTCTCTGCCAACAGACCAACCCACGTGCTGTGACATCAGGCCCGACTGCGTGTATTATGAATATTGCCTTAAATACGTGAGCCATGTGAGGTACGCTTGATTTATTTTGCCAGACACTCATAGGACCATGAGGGCATGTGTCCTGATCTTAAATCAGCACCGCTCCTGTGACAGCGAGGCTGCATACGTGAGCAAAATCATATATTTTGAATCCATAAGTGGATCTAAATATATATGTTAGAAGCACCTGATATAGCTTGTCTGGAACTAGTTGCTCTTGAGGATCCGCAAATGTCTAGGAGGATAAATGAAGCACACCTCGAACAGTTCAAATATTCAAACCTTATTCAAATAGATGTTTTCAGCCAGGTTTGACACGGCTCTTAGGCTGGCGTGTTGGCTCCTCAGACCCCCCATGGCACGGGGGCATGTAATCATCCTGAAAGTCTCTTTGGGTGTCTGCACTCTCATAAAGCAGGAAAATGGATCGTGTGGCCCAGGAAGGGAAAATGAAAGAAAAGGAGAATGAAATTACAGACCTGGCTGACTGCACAAATCATGCATATCATGTTTTATGGCTTGCCAGAAGAATTCAACACCTGTGGATCACCGTAGCTATAATTGTACATGAACGCACCGGGATGGGGGTGGGAGGAGAGCTGCGGTTTGTGTGTCATTGAATATGTGAGTGAGAGTGTGCGCGCCTAGTAGGTGTCTGTGTGTATGTAAGTGTGTTTTTCTTGGCATGACCGTGTTATAGAGACAGAGGGAAGATGATAAAAGAAAGTTACGGGAACGCCTGTTGTTCACTTCTTCAGTACATCCTGGGTGAGCCACCCACAGCCCACAGGGCTCGCTCACACACTGAGGCTTCATTTACCATTGTAATTACCCTGTTTATTTACCCTACCTGCTTTTGGTGGTAAAACGGAGGCCAATTCATCAGATCAGGACCATTTGGCCTCGCTTTGGCTTTGCCATTTACTTTAATTAAATGAGGCAATCAGTGAATCATCAATCACGATCCGTGTGACCAGTGGCTCTGTTTGAACCTGGTTCTCTACTTTTAAACTGACACACCTTGTGCTAAAACTTACGACAGAGCGGCACAAACTACTGTAACTCCTCAGGCTGAGAAATAATCTTTTAAGCAGCTGCGTGTAGGATTTCCTTCCCTGTTCATGCAGATAATGTATTTTTTTTTCCAATGCTGTGAATGCCTTATTTGACTTATCTTACTTAGAACACTTTAAAAGTACAGATAGATGCACAAGATGTATGAACGAAGGCTAAAAAAAATCTAAATAAGAAGACAACATAGCAGATCAAAGCGTCTTCCCTCGTCTCCTCCCTCCCGCTTCCTCCTCCTCCTCGCCGTGGATGCTGATGCTTGAGTCAAATTGATTACACCACTCCATCTGCATCATGACTGGCCTCCTCCTGTGTTTGCCGCCTCTGCCTACAGCACAGAGTTAGTGTACAATTACATATAGTTTAATATATCTGCCTGAGCACCTTTAAATAAGCATCACAAGTCCACAAGGTGATTTGTCTTCCAGCCCCATTACTCCATTGTACATCTTGATAGCCAGGGATCGCTCCTAGCTATGTTTAAGCATTAAATAGTGTATTATTATTTCACATAAATCAAGCTGAGATGTGAGGGGGGTATTCATAAATTTTGCATTTCTCACAGACAGTATTTTAAAGCCCCTCTCTCTCTCTCTCCCTCCGCCGCTCTGAATTTTGAGACTAAAGCAATTCTGCTCCCTGCACTTGATAGTACATTAAAGATAGGCATATCAGGGAGGTATATTCAAAACAACATGTAATGCAGTTTAGATTAAGTTTGAGTTGCTCTAACACATTCATCACAGCACCGTTTCCATAATAAGTACCCTTGCCTTTCTCAGTGATGCATCCACACACATGCACCATTACCATCAGAGCACATTGTATTGTTATTGTCATGAATAATGGGGAAAAATACTAATAAAAGCCCATTTATCATAATATTTTTCCAGTTAACCGTGGCTACTGAATCTCTTATCTGTGCTCGACAATAAAAGGGTAAAATTAAATTTAAAGGTGAGTGTTTGCCGTCAGCTTTTTTTTTTTTTTTCTTTAGGACAAGCATCCCTGAACAACCCCCTAAATATTAGCCCTGTGTTTGTGCAAAACGTCGGCTGAGGAAATGACTTCACTCAGGAAACTGGATGTCAGCTTCACACGCGGGCCGGAGAGCTGAGAGATGTTTTAGTCAGGCTGACAACACGTTCTTTTCTCAGCTTGCCCTCCAGTTGAGTGTAAAGCTACAAAACGTTACAAAGGAGGAAATTGGACTTGCAGTTGTTTTGGTTACTCCAAGGACACCTCGCACTTTCGTTTCTATTTCCCATCGCTGGCCCGGCTTTCTGATTGGTGCTGATGTACAAGTCAAGGCACTATAGGGGTGTGAGGTGAAACCTGAAGCTATATTTGGTTAAGCTCATGGAGATTCTGTGTGCAAATCTGGTCCAGGATCAGCGCTTTGTGTAAATAGAAAAGACCCTTCTGGTGAAATGGCTCCAGAATTAGACAATGAAATGACAGCGGTTCGTTGAGAACCTACTTCTTATTTTAACTCGACCTGACAGACACATATAATAATGCAAAAGGATACAGAAGAATATATGAATGTTCCCAAGAAAAAAAAAAAAAGAATTGTCCAGTTGATTCTAAAATATGTCTAGAAAGTCCCCTCAACCCCCCTGTAATGCTGAAACAATACGAGTCCAAATTGTTTAAATAATGCAAAAGTCTTAGGAGTTTGACTTTTGTGATTTCATGCTCACATTGCAACCGTACACCACAATTAAAACTAATTTTCGCTTTTAAAACATGCTTATCATTTCCTGCACATAATAATTATATGACCCACTGGCCTGGGGGCTTCAGCGTTGCACCAAAGTCAGTAAAAAATCTTGTAAAAGTCAATGCAAATTGGAAATTGACTAGATGCCAGGACAGTAAGTTGAGGATTGGGGGGGTAGTGAGAAAAAATGTCTTTGAACTAGTTTTTGCTTGCAGAAAATATTGCTTCTGGGTTGATATTCTTTCTGAAGTGTTTCATGGCAATGAGAATTAAGAAATAAAGCGCAGCGCCAAGTGATTCAGTGAAAAGATGGCACACACCCACAGGTATTCTGTTCACATGACATCACCCTGTGTAAAATTGACAACTTCATGTTTTTTTAACCTGTTTTTTCTTAAACTAGGTGGGTTCTCCGAGTTCAGAAAAATCTCTTTGAAAGAGAGACTGCGGCGAGAAAATGAAATGAAAGTTGCGGACAACATCAATCAACAAATTGAGTGTTTTTACAAAATTAGTTTTACCACTTTATGTGATGATAAAATGCTTTAGTATATTTGTTCCGGATTTTTGGTACCGAAATCTTTAACAACCTTTGTTTTAGAGCACCACAGAGCTACATCAAGGCACAAGTAAACAAGATTTCTACCTGTCTTTACATCTTTCTTAATTCCTTGGAAGAATGTGTCTTCTGACCTTGACATGTGCAGGCTGGCTGCATGTTTCCCTCTCAGTGCACTCACCTCAACTCATGAGCTGGAAACTTTGCTTCTGACATCTCTCTGTCTGTCTCTTTCTGTCTCTCTCTCATGATCACTCCGCTTCCTTATGGCTTACACACAGCGCACACACTGACAACAAATACCTGGGAGGATAAATGCTCAGTTAAATTGAATAAACATAATCCAGACATGCTCCATTCCAGCCTGTCTGTCACGGCGAACTTACGCAGGGACCCCTGATTCCATCAGTGAAGACGGCGCACAAACAACTGCAGAGATTAGATGGCAGCGTAAAGGCCAGCGTTAGATAAAGGATTATTCACAGCTCTTGTGATAAACAGAATTTTTAATCAAACATCAGATAATCTGAACCGCTTTCATTGCTTCCTTTGTTATCTTCTGATGACAGATAGCAGTATGTATCGCATACATTCACACAAGTGTTTCTCCTATTTGTTTGGACTCATTCCTGTTGTTTGCCTATATCTCTGAGTAAAATAAATATTTATTCAAGCACTTTTTACGGAGTCACAGGTTAGGAAAGTTCTGTTCTTTTGCTAAAGTGTAAATAAAAAGCGCATGCGTATCAGCTAACTTCTCTTTTGGCGACGTGATAGCCAACAAAAAGTGTTTCATAAATGTCTGAAAATTGCATAAACACAAAAGTAAAGCATAACCCCCACACCTCTCCGTGCTCCCTGCGCTCCGATGTCCTCTCATGTTAAAACAAAGCATCTGCCTGTCTATCATCTAACCATAGGCGCTCTGGGTGGGGCAGGATTCCAGTCTTTTGAACTGAACTTGTCATGGGAAATCTGCATCACTGGAGCTCAGTGCAATCACAGGCTCAAGATTAATTGTTCGCGGTGCACCACTTCAAACATTTTTTTCAGACGCTGCATTATGGGATGAACTTTAACAAAGCTTGTTGTCATCTTTGCACACACCTGCACACACACACACACACGCTCACTCAGTAAAAATAGTGAATAATATGTTATACAATATGTTCACGTCTGTGCATGACTTTGAAAACACACATATGTTAAGATGCGTAAGGCGAACAATCTTGACCTTCTAAATCTGTAAATACGAAAACATTTTCATATATTTACTGTCCAAATATGTTCATGTACAGATGCAGTCACACACATATACTTTTACAGATGTATAAAATGACAGTTTAATGTGTATTGACAAGTAACACCCCCTCCCTTCCAAATACACACACACAAGCATGCACGACTCCAAACAGACTGCAGAAACATAACATTAAGCGGTTTTCTCTTCTCTCTTATCTCCAGCTTCCTTTTTGCCCTTTGGTTAAACATTCTCTTGGCATGCATGATCTCATTTAACTTTGATTTCCTCTTTTTCCAGGACGGCATCCTCGGTGGTTTCAATTTCCAGCCCATTCCCCAATTTTCAACCCCAATGACAGACAACACACGCTTGAATGGCTGTTCAGCTAAAGAAGGGAATTGGTAAGTGATGATTTTAAATGCTGTTTAAGATAAAAAGAAGAGTTTGTAGCAGATAAGGATTTGCCCGGATAGTGAGCAGGAAGCTCGGAGAAACTGGTTTGAATGGGCTGTTAAAGCAGCTGCATTCCACAGATGTGATTTATGTCACTGAGCTTCAGGAAACATTGCTGTAGACTGCTGTTAGTTTGACAGAAATGATGTTTTTATCTCGGCGGAAGTTAAGTTACATTAAGACAAATATTTTCTTCAGCCTGTATGGTTTCAATGTTGATATTTAATACAAAACAAAACAAAAACATAAGTTGATGTTATTTTTTACTGAAAGAAAAACAACAAATTTTTATAAAAGCTATGATTTAAAATTTATTTTAACAATTTTTTTTTACACAACACTAGAAAATTCAATTTAAATATTTAAATGTCTCCTGAAAAACAAAATTGACATGGTATGATCAGGTGCCCTTGGTTTGTAAACTTTGAAAATTTAAATTTTATCACGAAGTGTGAGCAAACCAAAAATTTAAGTTGTGTCTTAACAAGCGAGTCTAATTCAAACTCGGAAAAACGTTATAGTTTAGTTAGAAAATAGTTTAAAAAGGCTGTAATTAAATCCAGATATTATTCAACTTTTTCAGGTCATTTTGCATTATTTGCTTTTCTTATTTTTTTATGCATATATAATTTTGATGCAGTTTTCTGTTACTTTGTTTCCTTCTGTGCACTTTAAAAATGTAACCATTTCCATGTGACATTAAACAAGCACAAAATAAAAGGTTTCTGTCAAAATATTGAAAAAAAAAAACCTTGTCCCTCCCCTAAATGTGGAAAATTAAAATATTTAAAATTCAAGCGTCACGTTATAATCTCCTGTGCGTTGATGACACCCGACACAGTCACTATGTTGACTTCATTTGTTCCTGATTAACCTCCCGAGTGTGGCGAATGTGTCCGGCATGAAAGACTTTTTTGTTGGTTGAAAAGAGCAACTCATTGTAAAGCTTTAAGTAGTTTGTGTAATCCCTTATAACCAATACCAAGAAGCCAAAGGATTGTGAAATCTGTTTTCAGCACATTTTGAGTAGGAGCGAACCTGGGAATTCTCTCTCTCTCCCTCTCCCTTTCTCTCTCTCTCCCCAACTATGTCATGAAACAGAGCATCCCATTTCCATATCAATCGGATTAGTTCCAAGACCAGGGAAGTAGGAGTAATGTAAGTAACCGTACAAATTTAAATATAGGACATCAAAAACATTGTTAGGCATTCATTTATTTTTGAAGCAGCACTGGCTCTCTGTGTCTCTCTGTGAAGATGAGATGAAAACGCAGCTCTTCAATTTTTATTTTCATTTTATTTAGAAAGTTGCTGAACGCCGCAGTATTTTAAAACATTTCATGTGCACCCCGGCGTCCTGCTGTTCTGGTGTGTTTAACCTCTTTTGTGAAATGAGTATGTCACATCAAACAACGCACTTGTTCAGGACACAACATCAAACCGAGCATTTTCAGGTGGGCAGTGTTCACACAAGCTTGATTGTTTTTTTTTCATACATTTCTGCAGAAACAGACTGTAAAATGGTCGACCATTGACTCCTGTGGTACTGATGCCAGCTGGCCCTGCACATGAAATTTATAATGTACTGATATATATGAAGTTTTAAATAGATATGATTTTGGAGTTTGGTGTATACAGGGAAAATAAAAAAAAAAACTTAATAAGCCTATTGTTAGCCAAGCAACCTTCTTTATTGTTTAAAGAAATGAAAAAAACATTAAGGATAATATATGACTGGGGATATAAAGGTTATGGTTGTTTAAATATTTTAATATCAAATTTACTATTCAGAGCAAACTTGGAATGTGAAAATTTCAACTGTACTGTTTATAATAGTTTTGCATAATTTAAAATTGTCATGATGTTTAGGAGTTTGTCAAAATTAAATCCACAAATCTTAAAGCCATGAAATCATTAGGACTGAAAAATGGAGTTAAAAATATATTATTATAACACTATATTAAAATTTTCGCATCATATATTTAAAAAATAAAATGAAATGTTGAACGTTTATAAGGAAGGTCACACAAATTGTCAAATGACCTGCTTCCTCAAGAGTTCTGACAATAATATAAAACTTAGTATTAAACACAAGGTTTACATTTTTCTACAGTTTATTTTGGACAGTTTTTTACAGAGACATTGTGGTGAATGTGGCTCTGTATATATTCACATGTATGCATGTGTGTATGCCTGTGCGTGTGTGTATGTGAGTCATGGAGAGATTATTCAGCAGTCTGTGACTTTGCTGACTGATCTGACCGGCCGGTAGCTCCCTGTCCGGATGGAGAGATGGACCGATGGATGTCTGCCTGCGCTTCCTCAGCCCTTTATGACTTGACTCTGTAATTGAAAAACTAGCTCGACTGTGTTGTTTCTTGGGATTTTGTTTTTTCTTTTTTTTCCCCTCCCTTTTAAAATGCAGCTTCAAAACAGGAAAACCAATAGTGGGAATAGACCCCCGAATGTAATTAATTTTGTGGGGGCGGGGGGTGAAGGAGGGGGAGGGGGTTGGCGGGGTACTATTATTGCAGGAGGAAGAATTCTAATCAGTTGCAGATTCCTTCCTGTTTGGTTAGCGTGACCGTGGCCAATTACAAGTGAACTCTGTGTTACAGTTTCACTTCCTGTGCTACCCAAAGAATGGGCCGAGGCTGAGGCTGCAGAGCACCGGCGGGACGGAGGCAGACGGAGGAGAAAAAGAAGAGAGGGAGAGAGGCAATAGAGAGGGAGGGAAAGAAAGAGAAAGAGAAAGAGAGAGGGACAAAAAAAAAAACAAGACACATGAAGAAGAGACTGTAGGAAAGTAAACAGAGCAGAGGAAGGGCAAGAAAGCAGGAAAAAAAAAAAGGGAGGCTGAAATCTCTGGCCAGATCTAAGGTGCACAGACATGAAGGCACATACGTCCTTTATCCACCTAATATAGAACATGACATGTGGTTTACAAAGGAAATGAAAGGATTTTGGACCTGACTTCTCTTGCTGCCTGAGTTGCTCTCAGGTAAAGCTTGAAACTGCAGAGCAACAGACCAAACTCAAGTCACAAATGCAATAACGCATAACTCAATCATTGCAGCGATGTTATCGAAAGACACAATTTGGCATTGCTGTTTTTTCCCCTAAATCGAATTAAACCACTGGAATAAACAACTGAATGACAATTGCTAAGGCATACCTGAATTTGCATAAAGTGTCCTTTTTTTTCACCGCGTAGAAGTAACTCAATATTCCATGCTACTTCCTAGGAAAATCTCTATGCTTATTAAGTCAGATACTGCTTTTGCTGACGGCTCTCCAAGCCAGTAGTTTACACCATAGTATGAAAACATGCTTAAAATGTCAATCAGAGTCTCTTTTGGGATGTTTTCTTATTTGTACATCAGAGAAGAAATCAGCAAAAACAAGAGATTTGATAAGACAAACTTGCCACAAAGATTTCCATCGACAATCAATTAGAACCTGACCTGCCAAAATGGTTCCCTTTGGCTTGATCCTGCTCCTCAATTCTCTCTTCTTTATTCTTTCCTTTTTTTTTTTTTTTGCTCCTCCAGAGGGGTCTATTCCCATAGTTTCCCTCTGTAATAGTTTTTTGGCATATTACTCTCCTAGATCCACCCCAGAGGTCTCCCATAATTCACTTTTGATATCATTGTTTAGTAGTAGAATTAGAGGGGGGGGTGCACACTGGGATCAGGCAGTCAGGACATTAATTCATTCATTCATTCCAGTGTGGTGTGTTAGGCCTCTTCATTGCAACAGTGTTTGAGATTTCAGGAAGGTTTTGGTTGCAGTACTGGAAAATTTTTTTCTACCTGAAACAGTGTATAAAGCGTGGAATATTTGCATGCCAGTACATAAAATGTAATTATGTCCTTATTTTTCTAGTTGCATACAGTGCTATTTTTAATTTCTTATTTACACACAAGTCCTTTTTAAAGCAGCGACACTTCAAATAAAGAGCTTGAGCGATAAAAACATATAAATACTGGAAGTGATAAGAACACATTCTTTTTTTCGAGTAAAATTCAGAGGTGACATGACATTTATTACCATTTTCCAGCCCAGTTGAAAACATCTCAGGGGGACCAGTACTGTAGCAGTTACAAGTGGAATAAACTGCTTAGAAAATGTTCGAGGGATGATGCACATAACTGGCAATATGAATGTGAATTCCCCGGGAAGCCTATTTTGCAGACACACACATATATATACACGCACAGTGAACAACATGAGAAATGGGCAAAGAGCCACACTATTCAGAGTGAACTGGAGGGTCCAAGTCGCTAAACTAATCCTAGTACGACAGGATCCCACTTTGCAGCTCCGTCTTTTGCTGCAGCTGCCTGGAATCATTTCACAAACACAAGGTATTCCTGGAAGAATTGATTCTGTTAGATAGTGCATTGATCACACACATCGCCTGCAGACAGAAGATGGCTTTACAAGCAATAAGATGGGAGACAATTATATTATTTTAGTCAAATAAGACGGAGTACAAGAAGCGAGTGCCAATAGCCGAGGCGGGGAGGGTGGGGGCACAGGCAGCCCCCTCTGCGGCTGCCTCGGTGTGTTTGTGCTCCATCCTCAAGTGGCACGGTAATCCACTAAACTTTCCTCCACCCGCTTCTCTCAATGCAATCAGGATGCGAAGGCTCACCAGTGATTGCGTTCATTTGTAAAAGCATCCAAGCCAAAATTGAACCCCAAGGCTGATAAACTATAAAGATGCTGATCAGATCGCGGCTAAGGAGTCCACACTTGAGGGCACAAGGTGTCAGGGCTGGAGCCAAAAGAGCAATGACTCTGTATACCTCACTCGGAGCAAGGCGGCTGCCCCGGAATACAAACACGAAGAGAGAAAACACATAAAAACGACAACAAACTGCGGCTGGATTTTTCATCCCCCAGCATCCTTCAGAGGAAGAAGGTATTATCTGTTCAGGAGATTAGCAGTTTTTCAGATGTCGGCTGCTTTTTCCTCCTTTCTATGGACCGGATTGGTAAATTTGGTGCATTTGTTGTTTGAGCTTTAGCAAATTCATTGTGTTTTATCGATGAGCTCCACGTGAACGTCATAATGCATCTCAAGACAAGTAGAAGCCCAAAAGAGATGCGGATCAGGGAAGTCATATGTTTTGAAACTTGCGAGAGAATATTTTACCCGATTTATCAGAATGAAAACAAACATAACTCTGCAGTCCTCTTCAGGTCCAATCCATTCTGTTTTTATTGCAGGCTCCAGTACTGCCTCTTGTCATTGCACTTTAAGAGTTACAGCAACTTTTTGTCTGCTCTACAGTTATTTCTCAAAGCTATTGCATTGTCTCACACTAAATGAACAGTGTCATTACTTTAAACACACATATCTGTCTCTGGTAAAGCACAGAGATTGAGGACAGACAGAGACAGAGAGAAAGAAAGGGAGGATCTGAGGATGTTTTTTTCCCTCTCCATCCTCGTGGCCCCAGTGCGTTAAATGTCAAAGAGCAGTCAGCGGGAGAGACTGATTCCAGGAGGCGATGTGAATGGGACGATTGAAGACCCGCTTTGATTGACAGCTCTTCCTCTCTTGCTCTGCCCTGAGGGTGATTGACAATGTGGTTCATCTCACATTTTGTGACTGAGCTAATCCAGTAAATTCCTACCAGACGCAGCACAACTCAGCAGAGACCTGCCGCTCCTTTCCCAGGTGGAGTTTTTATTTTATCTCCTCTTCCCCAAAATAAATATGTTTTTCCATCTGTGGCAATGAAAACAAACCGGGGGAGGGAGGGGGGCTATAATTAAGTGTAAGTACATAATTAATCGAGTTTAGAAAAGTGCTAGTTTTTCGATGAATTAAAATGTAGACTAATTACATGTGGGAATTAGCCTGCTGTTGTGCTAGTGATTAATATTGTCATAGGTTACTGTCTCAATATGCTGCCAGTTGGAAATGGGATCACCTTACTGGAACGATTGATCTCTTGCCAAGTTCAATAATTAATTGACTCAACAATCACTGACACACGACTATCTCACACGCCGTCCCGCATGCCCACAAGGTGCGCCGCTCGTCCTCTCGACCTTGCACCTGTATTTTGATGTGTTCAGGTTCCCAGGAATTGCTTCCGCTGCACTGCAGCTGGCTTTTCAAAGAGGAGCAAAGACACAAAAACAAAGGAAAAAAAAAAAAAAGGAGAGAGGGAGACGGCATTAACTCAGTGTTTTAGGGTGTGTAATCACAAATCGCAGTTGCGGCAGAGGAGTTACTGCTGTGTGTTTCTTGACCCACATTACTGAAGCAGCCCAATAAGATGTGGAACTTAAGAAATATTTGATGCCTTCATTAATCATCATTCCTAAATGATCACTCTGTGAGGGGATGCATTTAAGCGTGATTAATTGCAGAGCGAGCCTAATCAAGCGGCGAATTACCTGCCTAACCTTTTGCAGGAGGTTGGTGTTAACCTCAAGTCAAAGCACTGGAGCCCAGCGTGGTTAACTGTGTCAAAGAACATTAGGAAAAACAATGATGAGAATGTAGACCCCATTATTAAAGAGAAGGACACCTTTTATAGTTAGGTAATTTGAGTCCTAAAAATGGGTAAAAAGTACCAGAAAGAAATGCACATTTAGAGGTTTACCCTTAATAGAGGAGGTCAAATGTAGTAAGGACACATCACACACACCCTGCTGCTTCTACAAACCTCAATATTTGTCAGTGTTTCAAGATACAACATGTTTTGAATATGTGAACCACAATCCTGGCTTTGCTCATCAAATACACATACTGTTCTCATAAGTTATGAGTGCCTTTATGTGTTGAGCAAACTTCCTTGATTTATGAAACCTTTTACCGACTCCAGAATGCACCGTGGATAGACTAAAGAATTTTTTATTTTGCTGATTTGTTTATACTTTAATGTGTGAACTTTTTTTTCCTCTTGGATGATAAAGTGCAGCAGTGTCATCAGTGATCCTTTGTATTCATGCAGTCAAAGCAGAGCCAAGAAGATAATACAGTGTGTGTGTGTGTGTGTGTGTGTGTGTGCAGATCAGGTGTTTACCTGATCAGCACGATGAAAGCTCTACCAACCAGTTTTGACAATGGCAAAGTGAGATAATGGCCCACCGAGATGATTTGAGAATGACTTGCACAAGAACCAAGCTGTGTGGGGCATTGCACATTCCAAATGGTATGCTTTTGAAGTCAAACAAACCAAAGGGTGTGGTAGACTTCGTCTGGTCCACCTCACTGTGCTGCACGGTGCTCAGAAGAATGTCATTTTTCAATACAATGTGTACATTTTATATCCGTGGCATTCAGAATGTGTCCAGATCCTTGAAAAGAGAATAAATATTCGCCATCATTTGACTCCTGCCTCAGAGTCAATAATCATTAGAGGCAAATATTTTGTTCACACACACAAATGAGCCCTCGTAATTGTGCGATTTTATGCACAATTCAAATTCAAATCATTCCTTCTTGACACAGCCAATACATCTGTCATGCGGCTCCTCGTTTTTTTGTTGAATAATTAAAAAAAGAAATAGAGAAACATACTAATGAGAGAACCTTACTTGAGGGCTTTGCCGCTCCACTGACTATCATATTAATGTATTCCTGTGTGAATTAAACGCATCATCAAACACCTAAGTTCCCTCCATATTTTCCTCTGAAGACGAGGGCTGGACACCGGTGTCTACCTTGCCCTCTGCAAAAATGAAGGGCATTCTTCATTATTACACCTCTTGTGATTACTTGTTAATAGCCATGTACTGAAGGTCCCCCCCTCCAAATTGACAAAAACACTGGGAATTTAGCTTTTTATGAGAATGACATTGTTTCGGTCAATGATTAAGTCATTAAGATATGTTAAGGTGAATTTAAAGTGATATGTAGATTTATTTCACCTTACTGGCTTTGTTTTCTGTCTAGTTTTTGAGCCTGTAAATGTTTCAAATTTGCATCTCTTGTATGATTTTTCAGTGGCTGTATGTCTGTACATTCAATTTTTTTTTTTATATGGTAATAAAAGACAAAATATCTCCAGAGTTCTTAGGTAGAGTTCTTGTGAACACCAGCCGACAACAAGAGGATTTCACCCTCTTTTTCTCATCCCTTCTCCTCTTTTCTGCCTGAAGCTCCAGTGACTGCCAGTGTAATCTGTGCCTGACCTTTCTCCACCTCCTTAAACCTCTCTCTGTTCCTCCCCTCCTTCCATCTATCCATTCATCCCCGTCTTCCCCTCTGCTCACCGCAGATTGACAGTCATCAGAGCTCCTTTCTCTCTGTGGCTGACAGCTTGAACCGCCTCATTAAGGCAAATTGGCAACGGGAGACTAAACTGAGCATGCAGAGTTATTTTAGAGGCCGCTTTGTGACAGAGCAAACATGCCAGCTCATGCTCCATATAATGGCTTGTCCGGGGTTGAAGAAATATGTTAGATTTAATTATCATAATAGACCATTAGCGCTGTGGTAGTAAATAGGCGAGGTCTTCCACAGTGTGCCACAAGAGTTTAGAGATAAGTTAAGTTGATTGTTTTTAAAATGTTCAAATATGTAACAAGAGGAAAATCACTTTATTGATATAATTCTCACATCGGTGCCAAACAAAGGCACAGAAAGTACAAAGCATGCAGTTAAGGTGCGACTGAAATGTTAGTTTGAATATTTTGAATAGATTTGCCCATAGCTGTGTGAGAGCAAAGCAGGCAATGTGTGATTGATCATGTCCCACAGGGGCGACAGCCAGCATGCCATTTATACACAACAAACGGCGTTGGCTACACTAAACTAAGCTCACACAACCTATGCAGATAGCACAGTCTTTCATTTTAACATGTGCATGCTAAACCTGGCTGATAAACGATTTGCCTAGCAGCACTTCCGTCCATATTTTATCACGGCAGACAATGCACGGTGGCGTTGCCAGACTTGGTGTGTATCCAGTATTTAGGCAAAAAAAAAGCTTCTCCTCAACCCCTCAACAGCTTGGCTCCCATAATTAACTTCCACAGAACTGATGGGAGCCTTAGTCAGAGGCAACAAGAGCAGAATATAATAGATTAGAGGAGAATAGGTGCAAAAATGGTTAAGGAAGACAAGTTGAACAGGCTAAGAGTATACAGACAGAGATTACACTTGACAGACAGAGGTCCTCGGTCAGTCACGCTTGAAGCTTATTCCTTGTTGCTCAGATAACCTCCGTCATAAAGCAAAACTGTTGTTGAGGGCAGAAATGGCTGAAAGGATTTATAAATGTTTATACTTAAAGCTCTGCAGTTGCTAAACACGCTGAAAACCTTTAAACCGTGGCATGCCGGCAACATTTTAAGCCAGTGTTCTGAATGTGGCAGTTTTTTGCCAACGAATATGAGCAGGATAGAATGTTAACTGTTTTATCCAGAGGCAATAATGTCTGGTAAATCTGGAGCTCCAGTCTTCACTTAAAAAAAAAAAAAAAGAGTGCTTCCAAATTTAAAAGTGACAGATGAAGTGAACAAATGTTCTTAGCCCAAAATATCTCATTTTCAAATGAAATCGTAGGAGTTTTTTAATATCTTCAAAACATGTAAGTATGCAGTGCTTTAAAAATTTCAAATCAGATTAATAACATGTTTTTTAAAATTTTATATTAAACCAAAAGATGCTGAAAATCATCTAAATGGCTACAACACAACAAAAAATTTTAAAAAATGTTATAAAAACTTAATTTATAGTAAAGGTATAATAACAAAACTAGCAAATAAAAATAAAATCTCATACTTTTTGCACACATGCATTCACACACTGTGATAGGCAGTTGACTGACCTGTTCCTTGTTTGCACACACACAAACACATGCATACACAGACATCAGAGCAGATCGCGGAGCCTCTGCTCTTCCTCAGTCTAACCTTAACCAGACAGATCTTCTTCTCGAGGCCCCGGGTGACTTCTCGGCTCCTTCCGATTGGACAAATCTCGCGCATGCTTTTTGTTAAAAAGAGATCATTAATAGCCCGCGTACGACCTCTGACCGTCCCTTTTAATCATTAGCTGGCCAACTGATGGTTCCTATTTACCGTCCCCATAGGAGATCTTGAGGAGGAGAGGAAGTCTTGCTGTTGTGAGCATGTTGTGACACTGAAGCTGTGTCATATTTAGTTAAATCCCAGACTCCTTAAAGTTAAACAGATAAGTGCTCTACGTTCTTTAATAAAAGAATGACA
>JAPZDZ010000013.1:13425818-13448745 GCA_029783805.1 Acanthurus tennentii | reverse complement strand
GTAACTGAAGTTAGCATAACTTAAGCTAAAGTAGAAGAGACAGGTTGGAGGAAAGCATGTAACCCATAAACGCACACAGATAAACACACAAGTAAAAAAAAGGTTTTTGTGAAGATTTTACATTCCAAATTTCAACAAATCTGGAAAGCAAAGAAGGAAAGAAATTATTTGGCAAATGCATTTTAGCTACAGAGTCTTTCTTCACCTTCCTACACTCTTTCAGTGTAATTCAGTCGCCAAAAAACAGAAAAATACCACTCAGTAAACACAGTTAGAGATTATTTTTACTGACAGTATTATTATTATTTTTTAAAATTTTCTATAGATATCTCCATAAAATTGTTATTGTAGATTACTTAGGTCACAATAATCATGCAGTGAAAATCTGACATCATAGCAGCCCCTAAATGGAACTTCACAAGTGAGAAACCATGTGAACACGTCTATTTATAGGATTAAGGTTACTGACTTGAATTAATCCTTTTATTTTTAATGTAACCTTGACACAGACCTCAAGAGCTTAAGTGGAATATGAAATCAGTGACTCTTGGTATGCAGTGGAAATACAGTGAGGATGGTCACCACTAATTAGAAGTTCAGACAACATAATTATGTTAATGCATGATTTTTCTCACTGGTTTGTGCAAATGCAGATAATTTTGATGATTTAAACTTTAACCGTGACAAAAACAAGTCTAAGGTATAAGACACCGTTGGTTCTAAAAAAGGAATCACGCAGCATGTAGTCATTTATTATGGAGCAAATCAATGCAATTACCCAAACTACTGTGCATCAACAACTATCTGATCAAATGCTACAGCGTGTCCATTGAAAAACACCTAATAGCATTATCCTGAGGGATAAAGCTATACAAGATAGGGCCTTGTTTTAAATGAAGGCATCAGAGCAGTCGGGGGGAGGGGCTGCGGCACCCTGGTCCTCCATCCCAGCATCCCTGTGTATCACTTTAATGTTCATATAATGACATCCCCTCCAAGTTTGTGTCATGGGCCATCAACAATCATAATTGTAAAGTGATTCATTGACTGCTGTTGTCAACAGTGCAACTGTCAAGAGAAACTGATACCAGAGAAAGAGAATAGGGCCCTCTAATGAATATATCAATAACCAGTGACAGGTGAAGGAGTGCTCCTGACGAAATTTCAAACAAGCTCTAACACCTCTCCGGATGCCTTCATTTGTTTTGCCACAGCACATTCTGCCAAGACCAGGAGAGAAATTACACAATTAAGAGCAAGAGTCATGTAATGATTGCATTTTTTGAATGTTAAACCTTTTTCTGCTTGTTAGTGTTTGTAAACTAAATTACACAGTTTTAAAACTGGATACACATTTTATTCTGCCTGTCGACTTTTTTCATTGTGATGTAATGTACTCAGTGTTGGATGTCTTCACCCTGCAAACACTTACTACTCATTAAAGATGCCATACAGTCAAATACAAGGTGTAACCACCTGACTTGTGTCTCATGAATTGTTCTCTTCAACATTTGCTCATATCAAGGACACCATAAGTAGGGCCTTCAAATTGCTGGGGACCGATTTTGTTGTCTTTCGCCCCGTGTGAGTGTTTGTGTTTGTCTTTGTGTCTGTGTATAATCACCCACACACTTCACAGGGGAACACTAGTGATACATCACCCAAATGAGGTCCAGTCGGGGCCACGATCCATCACCCAGTGTCTAGTCTAACAGCGAAGGTAATGAGAAAGGAACCTATGCAACATTGATGGGGCCTGGCCGACGACAACTTATGTACAATAGTATTGATGGCTGACTGAAGGAGTGACCAACACTATTAATGGCTGTTCAGGGTCAGGAGACAGAAAAAGAAATGACATGGATGCATATTTTGTTTATGTTTTTAAAAAATTGTGTGTTCTATCCACATGCACGAGTGTTTGACTGTGTGCCTACACACACACACACACACACACACACACACACACACACTCATCTCTTGCGTACACCTGTCATCCTCACCCAGTCTGGGGAACAAAAACCTGGCCGAAATGCAATTAAAGGGGCACTGTGGTGCTCCATTGTCATATCACGCTGGGGCTACCTCTCTCTGCCTGCCGCATTAATAGGGTTTCAATTGCCAGCGCCTGCTTCTTAATGGCTGATTTATTTCATTTTAATACCCTTGTCATGAGGTAAGGCCTCGACTGCGGGTCGCATAATAGGGGGCCATTTTCCTCTCTTTCTCCAGCGGGAATGCTTGGCTCTAAAGATCTCCATTTGATATGTGGGCCACAACCCTTTTGACTGAGGCAGTGGGGGTGGGTGAGGTTGGGGGATGGGACATTTGAATGTAAGTAGTGCTATACATAGTCATTCATAACTGCTAACTAATTAAAGATTACTTACAAGCACTAGAACGGGTTTGTATTAATAATGCTGGTCAGAGTTGCACTCGAGTGTATTTATACAGAGGAGAGGGGGCAGTATCATAAAACAGACTACTGTATTTTTAATTAAAACGAGGAAGCATAAATTATATGGGATATAACATGCATAATATGTGTGCTGTGGCATTTAAATGTAGCAAAGGATTTTTCCAGCATCCCTGTCTTTGTCTTCATCTCTCTCTGTCTTGAATTGTAGGACAATGGCAACCCTTTTTCCCAAGAGAAACTCAATTGACTGGAACCTCTGTCATTTAACACACTATTAATTGACTAATGTGCATCACATCGCTATGCAGCATAGGTAGATGAGGACCATGGGGCCTTATCAGAGTGGATTATGGGAAATTAGCTGAAGCGGCGACAAAACAGGCACGTTCCTGTGTTTTCTCAGCATCACAGGAGCACACAATCAGCTGAGACAGAGCGGATGTTGCTGTTTTGAGATTACTTGCACAAAGGCGATTATTCTAATCACTTAATTCCGGTATTATGAGACATCTGCTCTGTTAAGCCTTATATTTTCCATTCCCCCAGACAACTGTGTGCAGACGAGACTTCATCAATATCATTACTCACTACATTGTTGTACTTAAACAACGCCTGTATGATTAATGAATAGGCAAAAGACAGTGTACAGCCATAATTCTCACAAATCAATTACTCATGCTAAGGAGGCCTGTGTTGCAGATCAGCCATAATATAGTTAATCATACACTTTCAATGGGATGCATGAAGTCAGTCATTCAGTGTGTGTGGGTGTGATAATCAACTCTAATGTATTAAGTGTTTACAGTGCGCACGGAAAGGGAGGTGTTAACGCGTATGGTACAATGCATACACACTTGCATGCTCTGCAGAACATGCAGCTTTTTGCTGGATGTGTCCATGTAATTGCATTATGTACATTACATGTCGCCTTTCTTGGATATCACACAATAAATGAAAAAGATAAATGCACATGCTCTACATCATCCACCCAAGCACATGCTGTTTACAGTATGCAGCACCCAACTGTGAGCTGTAATGGTGAATGCTGCCATTAGCATAAGAGGCTTTGAATTCGAAAGTCTCTGTTGGCATGATCATCAAAGGACAGTTGTGGTGACAAAGTAATCCCAAAAGTTCTGTTAATGACAATACAGAAAGGGCAGTTTATAATACATGATGCCAAAATATATCAAACACACAGACACATTACCATTCTTACGGATAAACTGACATTCAAAACGTCAATAAGATCATTATTTCAATTATGCTCCTCGAGGTGTCAAGTGAAGTAGATCCTGATTATGGAGCTTGAATCCATCCATCTGGGCTCGCTCTTTATTCTGGCCCAACAGCTCTAATTAGCTTTCTGTCTATAGACTAATCTTTCATTCATCAATCGATTGATTTCCCTGTCTTCATTACTAGCAAGCTGACATTGTGTCGCTGAGTTGAAGGCAAAGATGGCCAGTCCTGTGCAAAAGGTTAAACATGTTAAGTATGGCAACTAGCAGCAGACAAGCTATTGTTGGGGACAGGTTTGTAAATGAATGGGTCATGTTTAGCTTTTTTTTCACTCGTGAACAGCCATTTAAAACTACATACAGCTGAGGAAATGTGACGATTAAGAGACACAAGACGCTGGCTTTACAAAGTTGTCACAGTTGTAAGAAGAACCGATTAAAAGAGCAGCTTCATTTTGCAGTGGAGAGCTTAACTTACGGTTGTGAGTTAAATGCTGCAATGGATAACATGATCCACATATGCGAAACACGAGTATTGGAGTGACTGTTTTTTTTTTTGTTGTTTTTTTTTTTGCGAAAGCTAACATTTCTAAACGTACTTATCCCTGTGATTCACATCGGGAGTTACAATTTGGTCGATTTTCCGGTTTAACGAAAATATTAGAGAAAAAACCCCGATATCCGCGAACCGATCGCCCCGCAAAAATGATCAGAGCAAAAAGAGGTATCCGTGCCTCCTTTCCAAAGAGGATTAAACCCAGTTTTGGCCGGGCGTTGGCCATGTTTGTTCATGTTTCCGTAATTCCACTATTTCCGATAGTCGTACTCTTTCTGCCGTCTGCCCCCTTATGAAATTGCCTAGCCGTCTTTGCCATGCTCCACCCACTGATGCGGTATCGTGCGACGCCGGTCACGGTTCAAAGCGGAGATTACCTTGGTTTTATCTAGAAAAAGTGGGTAAACTTTTCTACAGTATCAACCTTTGCACTGAGCCTGCTGTGCCTGTCAACTGGAAAATAAACAGATGTTCATTTTTTGTTTATAGCTGCTCTGAATGATGGATTACAGTGCAAAGATAGCGGTAATTATCGGAAAACCATTAACATTCCGACACTATCCATACCCTTTCAAACAGCCTGTATAGTACTTTGGACATGGGATTTAGAATCTGCAGTATACAAGGAGTACATGCTGAGCAGAACAAACGCTCGCTTAAATCCACTCGCCTTGCCCTTAGGTTATCTTTATCCCATATTTATTTTTATCCTCATTTTCCCAAATTCCCCATCTTTTCCTTTTTCTCCACACCAAGGTGTATGGGTTTACAGAAATGCGGAGTGTATGGGAACAGCAATGGCGTGCATTGTCCCTCTTTGACAGCGTTTCAATAGATAATCTCCGAGTGTCTTGGATTTCGTTCAATCTATTAACCATAATGGCATATATTTAGTGCTTTCTAACTTTGCCTTGGGCTTCTGTCACCCTAACACTGCAGCAAAAGTGGCAGCATGTTAAAAGCAACGGAATAGTACGCTATCTGGTATTTTTATGAGAACTGAAAAGCATTTTGTTTACATTGGAGGAGAGACAATTTATTTGTAAGTCGCGGCAATGGAAGCATTAAAGCTCTCAGTCTTGTACATGTAGGCGTATTTTGGGTGAAACTGATAAACTCTAATAAACGCGGTTGACAGGAGTAATTTGAATGCAAGGTGCTATTGTTTCCCTGCAATGAACGCTAACAAAAACAGCTGGTTTTATATAGTAGAATGAAAAAATGCGGTCTGCATATAGACCGATCGACACTTGAGGATTTCATGAACATCTAGGGATACAGTGAAGAGGAATTACACCAAAACTCAGCTCCTATCCTACAGAAATACCACGCACACACAGTCGACTTACAAAAATCTGATCTCAAATCAGCTTACATGATCGTATTGAAAATTATGTGAGTTACAATATATGGAAATGAGCTTTTAAGGAGAAGAAATACAGATGATGTATGGGTGTGCTGAAATATTACAGTCATATTTAATATTTTTCACAGGCCATCATAATCTGACCAACAGTTACACACACACCTGTCAAACATAAAGTAATTGTATTTACTTTGCCAAATTTAAAGTCCTTTAAATGTGCTATATATAGCATGTTAGCACAAATTACATTACAGTTTCTAAAAAGAGGCCAAATTGGTGATGTCTGCCGTATGTACGGAGTTGATGTCTACTTTAAACTGTGCTCTGGCAGTAGAAGAGTGCATGGCAGCATAATAAATGTTGACTGAAAGACATGGGTCTGTTTCCTACCAAGGCTGCTTGGGTGAAAACCAGGAATCCTAACCGCTAGACCATATGGGACCTGCACATTATAAACACGCACTTTATATTGTGATCCATCAATTAGGATTGGTTGAAATGATCTTAGGCAGACTCGACCGCATTTTTCAGCCGCACTCAAACAAAGTCTACAGAGTTTAAGTGAGGAATTGTGCTGTAATTGGTGCTAAAATGTTACATATATGACCTTCAATACACACATTAAAAAAAAATCCTTTTCCTTAAAAATTTAAACTAGACAAACTAGACCTTTCTGTTAAAATAACCAATGAGCTAATTCTACAATTAGATTTGTGTAACGAGAGGGTAAAATGTTCGAATGCAAGCAAAATTAAATCCAGGTGAAAACTGTTTCTTAAAATGGTGGTCACAGTTAATAGCATAATCCATCCAAGACTGGCTGCTTCAGTCTATAAATTGAATTAATGTTAATCCAATTCCCATATATTTTTTTTACAACAAAAATTTGATGAAAAATGTGACTCTTATATATTTTCTCATTTCATGGTGTATTTTTTCCGACCAGTTCGTAAAAATCTAGAACTGAAGACTGTAAAAATGGACAAATGGACAATTGCTGAAACAGGTAAATTAAGTCAGTGTTATCAAGTAATCTCATGATGTTACTAAATTTCTTAAATACTGCTGAATTAATGAAGATTTATTTATAGTAAAAAAAAAAAGGCTATGGATATGGTACCTTGAAAAATCTAACATCAAAGAATAACAGTGTCTTTCTCAAAACTGGACTTAATATTAAATAGGTCATATGTGACAATGTGTCTTTTTGTCCGAAGACAAAATACAACAAAAAATCTAAAATCAGGTAACAAAAAATAGTTTTATACTGCTTCAAAAACTTGCATAATTCAATGCTTGTAGGGTTAAATCATCTGTAGTGTCTATTTAACATAATATCACAGCATTTGTATGTTTTAGTTCCAATGAATATTTATGCACATGAACTTCTCTCCCGTCTGTGCTGATATTTTTCTAAGCGTTTCATGTCAGAGTGCGATAGAATGAGTAAATTGTTGGCCACGTACAGTAAAAAAAATCTAAAGAAATTTACCTTTAACTTAAGAAGATACCGTTATTTCCATTGCATTGATCTTAGTGAAACACGTTACATGAAGATGGAGATTTAACGAGTATAATTTCTTAGCAAAAGAAAACTGGACCACCTTTGAAAAAGTCAAAAGAGAATAAACCATTAGTCAAAAGTTTCCTTGTGCAGTGTCTAATATGAACTATCATTCAATTGATTCTATAAGTTAAAATTACTCTGTCATAGGTTCGATGTTTGATGAGTCTAGTTTAAAGGAACAAACTGTACTTTACAGGTTGTAACTCTCAGCTTCCCTGTAAGTCACAGTAAAACAGCAGGAGACACGGTCTTGTCTTCAGTTGCAGTGGTTATGGGTGGATAAGGAAATGAACCATCAAGATTTGCCCTAATCTTTCCTTTCCATCACGTCAAGTCCAAAATAACAATAAGAACATGATGGTAAGAGGACGTATTCTGATAGCCTTGCCATTTCCAGGTTAAGCTTGATAGGAAAACATGTTACACTGTGTGAATCCTGAGTCGTAGTCTGTAGAAAAATAAAAACACAAGGCCTTTTTCTTTCTTGTGCTCATTTCTGCCCTCCCCTTTTATGCTAATAGTCATGGTGTTGCATGATTAGTGGCAACTATTTACAGTAGAGACATTTGCTAATCAACCCATAGAGTTATGCTGCAGATCTGGGAGCAATTATGTCCACACACATTGAGCCCATATTTACAACACACACACAAACACACACACACACACACACACACCTAGACAGACCCAAGCATACTTTCACACACATGTACACACACAGTTAGGAACACATCAATTACCAGGGCCAGCGTTTTACATTTAATCTTCTTATTGGATCCTTGTTAATGTTAACCACTTCCTTCCCCTGCAGTTTATTTTGCTTTTGTGCATGTGGCCTCTGCTCCCAGCGAGTGTTCGTGGACCAGACCATCCATAACCCACACAGACAGACAGACAGACAGACAGAGGGGGAGAGACACATGGAGCAGCTGGCTGTTCTGAGTGCACTGTGGCATTTTTAACAGGAAACCAAAGTGATACATCTAATTTTAGGACAGTCGTGGCCTTTTATATCTACTTTTTTACCTTGCGGACATTGGCAGACAAAGGGCATGCCACAGTTCTCCTTCTTCAACATGCTCTTATGTAATGGCACAGTGCTCTGAAATAAACTGAATAGTGGTGCCCGTGTTTTTGTTTCAGATGCTACACCTGATCACAGTCTCACTTCCCATAATGCTTTTACTGTTGGTCGCTTTTACTTGTAAAAGCGACCAACAGTAAAAGGCTGCCTTTCCCAGAAGTAACTTATTGAGATCAAATCTCTTTATTGTGAGTCAGAAAGGAGAAATGATCTGTGAGATGAGAAGCACGCGTTAACGATTACCCTGGTTTGGTAACGTTTTGGACTCAACAGGTAGGACCTCAGTGTTTAACCATAAAAGCTAAGGAGTAACTAGCACACCTACTTTATCTGATATAATTTCTAAACATGCTAGTCCTGCAGGCACTACAAATAAAGGAACTTTTTCAAGAAGTCTGTGAAACAAAAGCAATTTAAATTGTGTGAGTGTGAGGTGAGTTCCTTTATCTTCACTGACATTCTCCAATAAAGCAACATGAACTGGTCCTTTAGAAGTTGTTATGAAACACATCGATATTAGTACCATCAAAAAAAGTAAAAAAAAGTTTTTTTTTCCGATGATAATCAGCAGATGAAGTGGGATGAATGAAAGTTTAAAATACTGTCAGTAGAATACATCTAGCACTGATAACACAGAAAATCCTTGCTTTACAAATTCTCTCTTGACCAGATGGATATTTAAAACAAATCTTTGTACACAACTTTCATTACAAAAGTTCCTAATCCACAAAAGTTCCCACCACTTATCACAAACCCCCTCCTCCTGGTACACTGTGGTGCAACATTTTCCCTCTCTAATTACATAATCAATGGCCTTTTAAAGGTACAAGCAAATCACCGTCATGGCGAGCCGCTGACCCTCTCTGCGAACCTTTGAGGCTTAGAAAAACGAGATTTGTACCAATCAGGGAGAGCTGACGCTTGACTTGGAGCCGCGGACAGAGAGTCAGGACCCCTAATTAGGACTCCTAACCCCATACTGACAGACAAATTTGTTTTTGCCTTGCCCGGTGTTTGGCCAAGATCTGCTGGGACCCGCAGATCGGCAGATATGCATCGGGAACTACCCGCATCCCGCTATTGGCGTTCATTAACTGACTTGTTCAAACAAAACACAATCAAACCCCAAAAGCTGGCTCGGTGTGCTATCCAAATAATAGAAATAATAGGTCTTTTCCTCCTCTCTTTACCTCACAAAAACCCAAGGATATATACTCATACTACAAGAATTAGTTGCAATAGTTCTGCTAAGAATACATTCAGAAAAGATAAAAGAGACAGATTATTTTGCAATCAAATCTTCAGTCTTTGTTGCTTATTTTGCAAGGTTTGCTTTATGAATGTAAATTAGACAATATATAAAGTAAGAATGTGTGCTGCTAATAATAATTGATCTGGTGCATTGTATCTCAGACATGGGGGGTAGTTGGGTAAAGACTGAAGCCAGGCCATCAGTGCTTCCTATTAGGCATCTCTGGCATTTTCCAAACAGCTGCCTTTGATTATTCGCAGCAGGGGCTGCCACAATACCGCCATGAGATAGCATCAGCTGCCTCCAATGGTGCAGCCAGGGACAGGCTACAAGGACAGGATGCAGATGCAAACACACACACACACGCACACACACACTAACAGACATAAACTTAGTCAGAGGGGTGCACGCACAGACACATACACACATGCCAAGTAAAGACAAAGGCCAAGTGGCGTGGAGGAGGAGGCGGAGGGGGAGGAGGAGGAGGTGGAGATGGCCTGCAGTGGCTCTTCAGGGCTTCCTGTCTTTTTTTTTCAGTCCCTGGAGGCCAAAGATACTTCCCATGGCTGGTCACGCTCATCCAGACCATTTCACATAGAATCCAAACCTTATTTGATGTCATACATAACCCCAAAGCAGCCAGAGCCACTTCCCTTCCCTGGCAACTGTTTTTATTAAGCAACCGAGTGATGCTTTTACGGAAAGTGGTCTTATTTGTACAGTCAGCCCCCCCGTTTTGCAGCAGTTTCAGCTTACAGCATTATTATCAATTACTGCATTTTTAATACATTAAGCCATGATAGTCTTTTAAGAAGACACAGATGTCTCCGTGGGTTGCCTTCCATGAAGTCTAATCTAATTAGAGATAGATTAAGGTGAGTGGGAAATAATGATAATTGTGACTCATTGCCTTTGCTTTAGATATCCTCCTTAATTCAGGATAAACAACAATATTTAGGAAACTGATAATCAATGGCAGCATTGGATTATGGTGTAAAATCTTCATAATAACTCCAAATTGTTTTCTGGTCTTATTAAAATGCCAAGGTGAGCTTTTTCCACCACCATCTGTTGAATGGGGCTAAATTGAAAGTGGATTTTTCGGGGGGTTTGTTAGTAGGACTGCTGCTGATGTTGACGTGGTGCTCGTAGCCTTTTCCATTTTCAGATCAAACCGAGATGAAACTTCCCCCTGCTGTTCGCCTTTACAGCAGGTGCTTCATGGTGTGTGCCGCTCCAAACTCAACCCCTTTTTACCCACTGACATTTAGCAGACACACACATTTTGATCCCCCGCTGCCATGCTGCCAAATATTGAAAGGCAACGAGGAACATAAAGAGCACGTATTTACTTAGCGCTCGGCAATGACACTGCACAGGGGGTAGAGCAAGCAGAGAGAGAGGTTAGGAGAGAGAAAAGTCAGCGGGGACGTATCTGTATCCATAGAAACCTCAATCAAAGCCGATTTGTAACCTAACGTTTCAGTCGTCGGTGCTTTTCAGAAAGCAGTTGAGGGTGAGAAGCACTTGAGTAGCACTCGACATGCCATCAAGCCTCTCAGTTCACAAGAGCCATTTGGCAAATAATCAGTTTGTTATTGGTCTTAAATAGTGCCTAATTAAAATGGTGACCCCGGCAAGACACCCTCTTCCTACACCTAACCTAAACAGGAAAAATCCGTTTAATTGCAGCTGGCAAAAAAGCTAAATTTTTTTTTTTTTTTTTTTTTCAGGTTTAGGGGGGTTGGGGTTGGTGAGAGGTAATTGACCCTCTGTGAAACAAATTAATCCTCAGGGGAATCTGGCTCAGATGGATGTTTAAATGCAAACAGTAGTCGGTCCACTTGCCGTAGAGGGCCAGAACCACACAGCCCCTCAGTCCCTGCTGAGATCCCATAAAATCAAATCACAGAATCTGACATTTTCACTAACCAGAGGCCCTGGCACCCGGTTCTGCTACAATAACATATGGACAAACAGGACAAATTGAAATGAAAGTTGTAAATGAAGCTCACGTTAAAATGCCCGAGTTGGAGAAAAGGGGAGGTGGGGGCAGAGAGAGAGAGAGAGAGAGAAGAGAGAAAGAGAGAGAGAAGATTAGTGGTTAGGTGAAAATGTTTATTTTCACACTTCAAAGTTCCCAGCGCAGTGTGTGTGTGTGTTTAAGATCAACAGACCTTGTGATGAACAACCTGTTCCATGCTGGAAATACATTCTGTGAAACACAACAGTCCTCTGTAGAAACCTTGCAAAGCACTGACTGGGGAGTATTGAATTACAGCTCCGCTACACTGTGAAGCAGCGAGAGAAACACACTTCTACTCCACGTTCAAAAGATGTCACTTTCATCTGCGTGTCTCAACCTCGACACACAGACGCAAATCGAGCCTCTTTATCTCTGAAAAAGAAGCAGCTCGGAAACCTGCTGAATCAGTTCTGCAACGTGCTGAACCGCACCTCCACATCATGACTGGTTACCCCAGTTTGCTGTGTGTGCAGCAACTGCACGCCACAGTCAACGGCAACCACTTAAGAAATGATTTGTGCTTCATTTTTAGTGAAGTGCACGTTTGCTTTTTCCTGCTCGAGTTTTGATATTTAGTTAGTTTCTATAGGTTGTGTTCAAAGGACGACAGAACAATATTAAAATTTTTGAGCTGCATAAATGGGAAACATCATTTCACAACTGGGTGTAAATCACACATTTCTCACATGACTTACATGGCTTTTCAGGATCTACTGTACTACTTTAGCATGATCCTTTTTTTTTTTTTTGAGTGTTTTCAGACCCCCCAAATAACCAAAACGTTATAATTTTCCTAGCCAGCCAAAGGCATTATAAGTGGAGAAAGAGTTTTGGAGATTTTCAGTAAAATTGAGGTTTTGTGTCAGGCACTCTGTAGACCATAAATTGTGTAAAATTATGCAGTTTTTATGTGTAAATGTATTGCACAACAAGCCAGTGAAAGCTATATGGGCATCTGATATATTTTGAAAAAAAAAAACCTAGTGTGGTCATATCAGTATTATTACAATAAGATTTATATAACATTCTGTTTTTTTTATTATTTACGACTGCATTCCTGCATAAAAACAACCCCCTTTAAATTTTTGTTTAAATAGCATTTCTTCCTACTAGATGGTGCACACATGATCAACAGGGGAAAAGATTATGGAAGACATGCATCAAAACAAAAAATAAATGTATCATAATATGTCTCTCTCACACTCTGATCCTCTTGCACAACTCATATAATCAGTCTTCAGATCAGATTTTAGATTTCCACTGAGCTCTGCAGAGACCTGGCCTCTGGTGGCCTTTGACATATGATTGAAGTCTCAGTCGTCTGAGCCACCGAGGCTCCCTGTCTGTGAAAGCCCTCATTGAAAGCACCAAGAGATGGCAGTATTTCACAGAATATGTAGCAGCGAGCGGGGAGGTGGGGGATTATAAGGAGCCAGTGCAACACTGGTTTACAGCTTCTTCTGTTTGAATTTGAAAAAAAAAAAGGGGGTCTTATGAGAACTTGTAAGGGAATATCCAAGGAGCATATTGTCATCCCGTTCTTTGTTACATCTTTATACATCTCTATTTAATATTTACATCTCCCTGCTGGATTGAATAACGCTACTGGCCCTCAGTTCCACTGTGTGTTTAAAAGATAAAAGAGTGAGTTGTAATGTTGACGAAGTAATACACTGCATCAGAGTCAGTTTATTAGTTAAAACAGATGGAGTCATTTCCTGTGTGCTAGGTTCACTGTCAAAGAAAGCTGTCAGTCGAGTTTGTTTCAGACAAAACTGTGAGCAACAATTATTATTATTATTAGATTATTTTATAAATTACAGGAAATACTATATTTTAAAAAAATTACATAATATAAAGAAATATATGTCCGTAAATTGTTTTTATTTCAAAATGTGAAATTAGTAAAAAAAAACGAAGCACTTTCCTATTGTAACCATCTTATTGTAAAAGGGATGAAATTTTTTTTATTAGAGTAACACTTTCTGCTTATAAGTCAATATCATCCAGTCTGGCGACACACTTATTTGTGCCCTTGAATGAGATGTTTGTGAACCGTGTATTGAGAGGCAGCTGCTCCAATGTTAGGGGAGGAAATCAAATCTAAATAAACAAGTTGCACCAAATGTTTCATCAGCTGTCACGACGCGAGAGGAGGGTCACACAATGAGGAGAGAGACTTCCTCCTCTCCGTCACCCTGCGAGCTTTTGGAGAGCCTGCCAAAGTTTTTTGACTGTAACATTTTCACAGAGTCAGTATCCTCCAAAAAAGAAAAAAAAAGAGAAGAAAAAAAAATGGAGATTCAGATCAGCTTCTGGCTAGTTTAGCTGGTGTTGACTGTCCTAATCCATTTTTTACATCTTTGCATAAATTCTCTGTATTCAGCAGCAGAAGTATAGAACTTCATATCTTCATAACTGATTTATTTATTTTATTGTTTTTGAAATTATTATCAGAACATACATTTTAATTATGTCTCGTTTGTTTTTTCACCTCTTGTGTGTGTGTTTGTGTGCAGATGTACAGTATTGCATGTCTGTGTGTGCGCGGCCAGAGCTGTAATCAAATGACTTACGGTGTGCGTGAGTCCCTCTTTTTGTTTCCTTGTGTCCTGTGCATATCAGTGTATCTTCACATGCAAGCAAGTGTGTGTGTGTTTGTGTCTGTGTGTGTGTGACAGTGCGTGTTACAGTGTGTGGAGGGTAGAAGTCAGGCCTAGGCCTTTTGTAATGAGCAGCCTGGGTTCTTTCTGGTTCAGCTGCTCCTCTCCCTTATTTCACGCTGCGCTGCTCTCCAACTCCAGTGGCCCTGGTGACTACAGTCCTCCGTCTCTCTCCTCCTCTCTTCCTCTCTCTCCCTGGCTCTCTGCTCTGTCTTAAACCCTCTCTCTTCCTCTTTTACTCCCTCTCCTTGCTGTATCCCCCCTGCTTTTACTTCCCTTTTCTTTTCTTACTTTATTTGTGTATATCAGTCTATATTTCCCTCTCTTTCTCATTTCCCTCCCTGTGTGTTTTTGCACCTAAAACTTTCAAATGGGGAGCAGTGAGTGAGAGAGAGGGAGAGAGAGAGAGAGAGAGAGAGAGGTAAAGGAGCATGCATGAATGGTCACTGCTGCCCCATACCATTCATTCCAGTCAGCGAAGGGAACTGCCCTCAAACACTTCACCTCACCTCCTCCCTTTTCCTCCTCAGACACCACCACCACCACCACCTCCTCTACAGGCCTCTGTGGAGCAAAGAGGGCTTGAGCTGCTTCAGCACAGAGTGGTTTGAACAAGACCTTTTCTGCACACACACACACACACACACACACATCACATGTGCACGCACAGAGAGTGTATTACCTATCTCTTCCTCCATCCCCTTTCCTCTCCTGTATCTCCTTCAAAAGCCACTATTTCCGGAACCACAGCCAGATATTTTTTTTTTTATCTTCCACTCTCTCTTAAGTGTACTTTTCCACTTGGTTCTTTTCATTTCTATGACCTTGAGTATAAGCACAGTTAAAGTCACTCAGACATACTGTATTAGCAAAGGTATGGGAAAGAATGAGAAGGCTGAGTCCCCTCTATCCATCCAGTGCATTTGCCCACTGAAGCTTAGAGTGCAGATGCAGTAAAGTGGCGCTGCCTCACTGTAGCCCTGCACACACACACACACACACACACACACACACATTCAATGAGTGCATTGAAAAGATGAAGGCATGAACAAATATGGAGTATTATTAGAATAGTAATAAAAGAAAGGGGAAATGCGACTACGCCTTGACTTATTTTACTTCTTTTGATGAGGGGGAAGAAAGGATGTTCCACAAAGGGTCCAATAAAAGCAGGCATCCCTGAGTGGAGGCAGAGCGACATGTTTTTGAACTCCAGGGGGAAGAAGGCTTCCAGGCCGCTCTTTTGAATGGGTGGGAATCTGTCAGTTACTGAGGTAAAGGTGTGCTGGGGAATTTAAAGCTTTGTGAGTGACGTTTCGGGGGCAACTTCTAACAACTGTAAAGTTTTTTTTCCTTTCTTTTTTTCTTTTTTTTTTCTATCAGCGGAGGAAGTAGAAATACGTTAAGATTTCTATCAGTGGCTGACAGCTTTGTCGTAAAATCTGGCAATTTGACCGTTGGTTCGTTAAAGGGTGTTGGAGGATTTTTTTTTTTCTTCGATGCTAACCTTGGGTTTTTGTTTACATATGTCACATAAATATACCCATGTCACTCTGCTTTTATTTTGTTTTTTTTTTTACTTTCATTTTACTTACAGGATTTTTGGGTAAATATTTGAAAAAGCAAATACTTTCAGTGAGAACCAGTTATAAAAGGATAATGCTTCACACAGTAGTTTAACCTTAAACTAAGTACAAATTAGAAATGTTAAGTATTTTAGTTTTTAACACAGCAAATCTGCAGATAATGTTGAATGACAAATAGAGTTCTTTAATATTTAATTTTACTGAACTTTAAATGCAGGCAAATGAATTTTATAATCTCAATATTTTTGTCACTTCAGTGGTTACAGATGTTGCATAATGTGATGCGACAATAATGAAAGTATATTAGAGTCTTCAGGTCACACACAATAATTTTTATTCAAACATGATTGAAACAAATTTAGTTCTGAATAGTTTAGTCAGCATTTGACAGTATTTCTAACATCATTTACAAGCATTAGAAGTAACTCATTGTGTTATTGTAAGTGGGCTTTTTGTCAGTGCTCATTTTGCAGTGTCAAATGTCAGATGTCTTATTTTGGTGCAGAACTCTTCACACCTTGCTCTCTGTGACAGCGATCCTCGGAGAATGAATCAATTTACACCACACTATGGATATTAAAGCAGGTGATAAATATAATCGTCTCTGGCGATCGCCTTCCAAAGTAGCCGTGTAACTGTTTTCAGCGGCGTGAAATCCTTTATCAAGCCGTCGCTGGTTGACAGAAACAATTATCCAGAGAGGGAGGTAAATGAATAAAATTAGCACTTGGAGCCCCCTTGCACATTTGTGCCTGTGGCTATCACAATGCGACGACTTCCCAAACTCTTATCATGAGCCCAGCACCAGAACGGCATGGGCTTTGTATCACACAGTAACCCCCACCCATTTCACAATACCACTCCAAAACACACACACACACACACACACACATCCAGCCTCACACTCTCTGCTCGGCTTAAGTTGTGCTTTGGTAAGGTGCTGTAGTTAATAATGGACTCATTTTTTTGTTGTGGAGGATTCCAAACCAAAATACTCTGACTGCACTATGTGTGTATGTGTGTGTGTGTGTGTGTGTGTGTGTGTGCTCAACAGGCTTTAAGCACAGAGGAACCTCGGTTCACATACTTGACATACATTTTTATTGCAACAGGAAACACTTAAGCCAAATGCTCCCATGTTCAGAGGTGACTTGCGGTTTTGAAACTGGGCATTCCTTTCCAATCTCTGCCTGGGAGCTGAGAGAAAAAGAGAGAAAGAGAGAGAGAGAGAGAGACTATTAAATGAGGTCATAATTGTTTCCTCCCTCCCCCCAAACCCTCCATCTTACCCCCACCTCCTTCACCTCGGTCCCCTGCATAGTATTTCCTGTTAGGACGGCAAACCAGACAGCCTTTATTTACCCCGTGCTCGTTTCCCTAAATTAATACCCCTCGCCCACATCTATGGCATGGGATCTTGTTTTGTGAACCTAATAAAAGTTTGGTAAATGCTCTGCAATTTGTTCCACTGGCAACAACTGAGCCTGGAGTGCTGAGCGAGGTGGTGTTGACTCGGGCCTTGTTTTATTTATTTATTTATTTTTTTTTAAGAGCGGTAGTTATCAGCAGGAAGGATGTGCAGCAAATACACACTTCTTCCAAGAACACTGACAGACTTCACAGAGTGGTCAGGTCTCATTAAACCACTCGGAACTGCTCCATGTTTTATGGACGGTGGGGATATTTTGTGTAAATTAATAAGAGACATTAAGAAAAAAAAAGTGTGTTTTTTTTTTATATTGTAGTTCTGATGACATTGAGTCCCAGGTTGAGCGTTCTGATGAGATCTTCTGTGGTTTCAATGGGGTCAAGTTTACACATTTAGTGGTGAGACAAAAACTTATCATTCAATAGTGGTACTTTTAATGGAGAACTGGGTTATTGTGAAATTCTGCAACAATATCTCTGGTGATTTGCAGAACTCCCCAGAGACCTCTGAGGGTTTCTGGACCCCTTTTAAAAACCCACTAAAATTACCGTTATAAAAGTAGAGGGAACTCATAACACATGTAACTCTGCCAGGATTGCACAATCCTTAAAATCTGTTATTTTTAATAATAAAAAATGTTTGGAAAACTTCGGCCCTCATCTGAATTCTGATCACATCAAGTTAGATATCATGACATGAAACTCGTGCTAGAGGCTTTTGATTCTGAATGAGTTTTTTAAAGAAAATAGTAAAAAAATGTCCAAAAAAATGACATACAGCATCTCGGATTCTTAGAAAATCCTTTACAAATTCCTGGATTTGTGTCTGAACCCAAATCTAATCACTTGTTTCTTGGACATCCTCCACCCAATTTCAATGTAATCTGTTTATTAGATTTGAGAGATCCTGCTGTTACTGCAGCAAAACAAACTAACAAATGGGACCAAAGACTAAACTCCTGGTTTTGAGGTATTTAATCAAATCACAGTGTAATTTGTTGGTGTCTACATTTGGGAGAAAAATGCTATTTTATTTTATGTTTTGGGATGATTCATTTTGTTTTAGTTGTCAGTTCAAATTGTGTTAATTATAAAACACGTTTTTGTAATATTACTCACTCACTCACTAAGTGTGTTGTCTGAGACTGAGCTCAAATGGGTTGGAAGTGTTACATCCTTTTTACTGTGCTACTGGTTATCTTCTTAACTCCTCAGAAAATCTAATTTCTCTCTGGGCAAGCATTTAAATGCCTAATGACTGATAAGTGCAGCTTGGACTGTGTGTGTGTGGTTCCTCCTTCAGCTGGATTGAGATAAGAAACTTTTGCTGAGCATTTTCCCTCCTTTCTCTTTTCCGTCGGGTGGGTGTGGGGGGATAACTCCCCAGCACTTCATTTGCTGCTTATTTGGCAACATTATGTGAAATCGGCCTAATAGAATATGTCAGGGGTAACGTGCAGAGGTGCGGCACCATGAGGCTGCTTTTTTTTTGTCTTTCGTCGAGGTAGCCGTAAAAGAATGACATCCATCGCAGATGAATCTTTGGAGTAAATAGACGGTTTCATGTTACAAAATGAGAGTATTGATGCCATCCTGCATGCCCTGTAGCCAGAACTGAGAAAGGAGGAGTGGAGGAGGAAGAGAGAGAGCGACAGAGAGAAAGGAGTTGGGATAAGCGGTATAGGATATCCAGGAAAAATACTATTGCTATGGCTAAGCCAGGAATAATGACTTTATTGAATTTGACTGTGGTGCATTACAGCCTTGCATTCTTGAATGATTGACTTCTCTCTTTTAATGTTTTCTTTTCTCCCTCTTATTTTCTCTTCCCCTCTAAGACATTCATCTTTGGACACACAGAGACGTAAAAATAATGTTTCTCAGAGGCGATCAGCAATTGACCTTGGGGTTTTCTCGCTATGCTTCAGTTCCAACAGAAATTGTACTCCACTAATTGTGTATAAAAATGTACTTTGAACTCGGTGGGGAACTTTAACTTGATTTTTGCCCACAACTGATGCCCCGGCACTCTTTATGAATCACTGTTTTGAATATACACTTTTTTATTCAGTTGTTTCATGTCCCTGACACAAGTACAGTAGCTCATCAAAATCCAGCTCTGTTGCCATCTCCAAAGGCGATGCCTCCGCTTGAATAGTTTAAAGAGAAAGTGCGCTATATTCAATTTACGATGCCCTCTTTTTGGTGATTGAAATTATACTTTCATACAGAAACGCACACTGTGCTCCCACAAACACCGATGTCCACGCTCCATCACTGACACGCACACTTCCCACTCACTTGTGCATAAAAGCACAATATAAGCCACACATCTTGCACACTGGTTCAGTCCCCTGACACACACACACATACACACACACACATTCACTCACACCCAGGCAGAGTCCCTAAACCGTGACATCCAGGACCGTGCTATAATTACAAGGCAGATGAACACATGGCGACAAAGCGGTCTCCGGAGGGGAGCGGAGCAGAGCGGAGCGACAGAGGTAATGATCTCTAGAACAAAGAGGCAGACCTGGGAGAACAGGTTCAAGAGTCAGCCACAGGGCCACACGACACCACAGGCATGACCTTGGAGAACTTTCTGGAACACTCGAGACTCTCTCTCCGGCTCTTGTGTGAAAATGCTTCTACGTTCATGTTTATGTGCCATCGTGCTTTCGTGCAGTCGTGCGGTGGCATGTGTGTGCTTGGTTGTGTGTGAGCGTGTTGCGTTCAAAGGCAGACGTGTCCTCGGGGGAGGAAAACCCTAGAAATTGGTTATTGTATCACTGAGGCTATTTACCTATTTTGGGGATTAACATATTTAATTCCCCTTCTTAATCCCGTTGGAGTTAATGCCCTCGCATTTCCAATTATCTGACTAAGTGTAACGCAGAGGGAGTCAGGGCTTCCTCTCTTGCCTGTAACTGGGTTTAGCATGCAGGTCGCAGAGCTGTAGCTACAGTGTGTGGTGTTTTCAAAGACAACTTGTTTACGCAGTGGTTTAATTGACTTACCAGACACACTGTGATGTGTGTGTGTGTTTTTAAAAAAATTATAACTTCATCCAGCTAGTCAAAATGAGGTGAAGTTAAAGAATAGGGACTACATTTCTCTTTTTCTCTTTACAGCATATACAATACAGGACACATATAACAGTGCAGAGTGTAGCTGATGCTTTGATCCAGGATGCACTATGCTGTTTGATAATGCTTCAGGCCTTTATGTCTCAAGCAGAAACAGCTCTGAAAACCTAAGTATGTCTGAAAATCCTGGCCTTCTTGATCATCCTCATCATTTCACTTTGGGTAAATTAACAGCAACAGCAGCCGTAGAGCTCATAATTTACAGAACTATTGGGTGTTTGGTGACTATTTAAATATTAGAAAAAAGAGGTCAGTATCAAAGGCATTTGTGAGAAGTAACAGAGAGGTTCAATCACAGATCTACTGCTTTTATCCATCAGAATTTGCAATTACAGGCTGACCTATAGCGATGCCTGGTGATTGATCATTTATTCCCTGCCTGTATGAATATCTCGCACAAACACAAATCAAGGGTTTCATGTCGAAATGAGATAGGCAAACTGAAAAGAATTACAAACACTGCCACTAAATGGTTGCCAACATGAAAGACAATCCATGGAACATTTTTCAAGGGCAGTTTTTCCTTTTCTTGAGACGTTAGCTCACTAAAGAATAACACAAGTATAGTGTTTTAAACCTTGATTAATGAACATGAAGTCACTTCTTTTCCTCTAAAGATGCAGACAGTCTTTGAACGGTGATCTTCAAATACTGAGAAAGCATCTTGTCTTTCTGACGAGCCAATAACGTTATAGACCTTTTTGCTCCAAAATCAGATCCACCTGGTGGAGCTGCTTCCCAAAACTGGGCTGAGTCATACAGAAACACAAAATCACCCACTCTTTTTCCACAACACACATGAAAACATATCGGCGTATTCATTGGAGTGCGCAGCCAAAACACAGACACACACACGCTCACACACACACACACACACACACACACGCGACAGACAGTGCATCTGCACATGCAAACACACGCTCTCTTTGAGGATGAAATCACATGGGTCAGTCTGCTCAGTGTCAGTTCCCAGACTGGTGAAAAACAGAGGAAGCATGGCTTTTAGCTGCTCTAAAAGCCTGTGACTCTGTCTGTCTGTCTGCACTACCGTCCGTCTGTCTAACTTTTTTTCTTAGAAGACGTGCCCTTGTAAAATTCCTGGCAAATAAAAGCCGAGAACTCAGAAGAAAACAGTATGGTAAGGTTTAGAGAACAGAGAGAAAAGAGTAACATGTATTGAACCTGCTGTGTCCACAGCTCCTGAACACATGTAATTGCACTCACCTCAGCAGTGTCTTTCAAATTCACATTCCCTTTAAATAAGAAGGAGATGCATCCAGTGCTCGTACAGTATGTGCCCCTTTTTATTCATCACAGCTGCAGATGAGTGCATTCTTCATTGATCCAACAATTACGCGGAAGCTGCAAAGTGCAAAATAGTGAACCTCAAAGATGTTTTTTTTTTTCCACTCTCACACATTCAGTGTAATTACTGTGAGCCAGTTCCTGCATGCAGAGTGAACACGGACAGCGATGTGCATCTGTCAAGTCCAATTTAAGTCCTGAAGTTCTGCACCATTTCGGATTCATTTTTGTCTAAAATATCCCAAGCGAACAACTGAAATGTCAAGCTTGATCTAAAACATGCTCGTGCTGTTTTCAAGGGATTTTTTTTACATCTGCAAATCTTGAAAGCAAGGGAAATTTAGAGGGACTTTGTCTCAGCCAATATCAAAAGGCTATTCAGTGCCATAGCCGTTACCCATAAGCCCTCTATTGTGGATGAAGAAGCTCCCTGTCACAAGACTCCAGTCCACTGGCACATCTACAGAACCACGATCCTGCTAACAAACCATCAATGAATGCGTCAGATTCATAGATGTAACGTAAACCGCCATGACATACCGACTCATGGCATGTTGTCCTAATTCTCAGTGCTTGAATGTGTGTGTGAGCTGTGTTGAGTTGTTACTGTGCAGTATACTTTCACAGAACTACGGGAAGCCTTGTTGTGGTTCGACAAAACAACTGATCGACTCTCAAATTCGCTTCTATTGACAATCAAAATGTCTAAAATACAACTATGCACATTCAGCGGATGACTGCCACTGTTGCATTCAGTGTGCAAAACAAATTCCGGTTTCATCGCTGCCGCTGTTTAGTTCACTTTAAATGACATGTTTTATAAACAGCTGCATGCATCATCATCTACATTAAAACAGCTGCAGAACTGGATATGTGCTTTTGGCTGCTGAAAGGTGGTAATCATCCGATGTCTACCTTAACAGTGCATTAGAAAGGTCAGAACCATCATGCATTGCAATGCATGGTATTATGTAAGAGAGCAGTTTGAGGCAAATGCGACACAGGCTGGTAATCTGTTTAAAATTTGTAAAAAAAAAGAAAAAAAGAAAAAAGGTAGGGACATTAGCTGTGGGCAGTAACTGAGTTACTGAGTCAAAATCAAATGTTAAAAAACTGGTAATCAAAAGGGACTTCAAATTTTGGATTTTTAGTTGTCCTTGAATCACTTAAACATTGCATTTAAATGTTAAATTTATCATGTAAATGTAATTGTGCAATGCCTAAATATATAGATATCAATTTTCTAATTGAGTAAATAATATTTCCATGAATTCATGAA
>JAPZDZ010000013.1:13366727-13379950 GCA_029783805.1 Acanthurus tennentii | reverse complement strand
TGTTTCTGAAAGACCAAAGTTACATCTTGAAAATCAAAACTAGGATATGGATAGAATATATTTATTATAATTTGCACAATATGTTCATTTCACATTTTAGCTTAAACATTAGATCTCCCAGCTAATGAGCAGATCTGTGTAGGCATTGCAAATTTCAGCAAACCAAGGCTAGAACAACAGCATCATCTAATATATGGTTACCGGACTGCAATTTCATGTTGTGACAACTCTGTCGTGGAGGCCTGGTTAGGTTAAGGTACAAAAATATCATGTAATGGCTTAAATATCTAGTTAGATCTCAAAAAAAAAAAAAAAAAAAAAAACACACCAAATTGGAACTCTGATATTTGACTGTATAAAAAATAATTACAATCTTTTTGTAATCAATAATTCCATATACTCTAAAAAAGTGAGCTCTACTGTTAAATTTTCTCTAATATTTCTTTCAAAACTACAAATAAGGCAGATTATTTTCACAGGCAGTTATTTCGTAATCAGTCTAACAGTTGCAGTTGTACAAAAAAAAGGTAGCAAAAATGTGTAAAATAATCATCCACAACCTTGTCAATACTTGAGTGACAAATGTAAGGACACCGTGGCTTTCTTTCTTTTTTCTTTTTTTTTTTTTTGTGGGGGTGGGTGGGGGTTAAGGTTTATCCTTCCGGAGCTCTTTCACAAGAAAAAGCCTGCCCTGCTGTGTGACCGACCCAGATCATGTGACCAGGCAGATGAAGAAGTGTTGACAGAAGATTCTCTTAATATACACATATAATAAGACACACACACACACACACACACACACACTGAACAATCTTGTGAAAGGTGATATCTTGTGAAACTCCTTGCAGATCCTTACAGAGGGGAAGGAGTAATTAGGACAAAACGGATGTAGAAGAGTGAAAAAAAGAACAAAAAAGGAGGAGAAAACAAAAATCATGCCCCCTTTTTTTTCATCTTTTTATCCAATGCAGTTCTGTCGTTCCCCTTCCTTGCAGCTATGAGGCAGCAGTGATTGTCCCCCATCGGTCCCAGGGTCCCTGCGGTGGAGGCCCACCCTACAGCCATGCCCCTAGACACAGAGTCTGATGAAGAGCACAAGGCCACGAAGGCTTACCCTGAAAACCCAGGGGAAACACACACACACTCACACACACGAACGCAGAAGAAGGGAGGCAGGCAGGCACAAATACATGCACAAAGGCAGGCAGGCAAATGCACAATCAGCCACACATGTACAGTGCACATATGAACACGCAACCAGAAAACACAAACGCAGGTGGATGCATTCATTCACTGGCACTCTCACACACACATACACACACACACACAGACTGGCACAGTATCAAAAACACAGTAAACCATGGACCCACACCAACACAGACCCGCTGGTACTCCCTGGCACAGCAACTCGCTACCACATCAAACATGTGAGTGTACTCTCAGAAAGAAACCCTGTACCAAATCGATATTTTCACTTTCTCGTTCATATTTAATCTTTATTTACCCATATGTCACAATGGGACTGACATCTCTTTTACTCTGGCCAAGGAGACATTACAGTGAAAACTGGCATGAATGAAAACAATATAGCAAGTTCATACATGAGTTAAAAAACAAGAACAATTCTTTTTCATTCTCTCTATTTCAGCACTATTCTTAGTCTAACAATGTGTGCTGAAAGGAGGTTTAGTGTTCCAAAAGTTATTGCTATTTATGATAACGATAACATGTAATTATCATAATTGCAGAAACCCAGTAGCTGCACTTTTAAAGCTTAATTTATTAAAAACTGACGTAACCCACAGTGTTTTCATCCCTGACATGATGTGTAATCGGATATATATATTTTATGACAAACTGTGTTTAAATGTGGTCTTGTGAACAATCTGGACCAAAAGAAACATTATTATAATTGTTGACAGAATTTTCAATCTAAAGCACATGCCTCAGATTGGTGCCCAAGGCCAAGATATATCTTCAAAATGTGTCTACCTCAGTGGGACCAATTTTTGAATTTTTCCAAACAAACCTGAACCAGCACAGACAAATAAGGAGTCATCTGCTATTGACATAAAGAGCTTAATCCTGCCTACCACTAACTAGCTCTTCTAAGACTAAACCTCTCACCTCTAAGTTGGCTAACTAGCCATCACTCCTGCCTGTTGGCTACACACCTGCCCCAACAGCACCTAGAGGCAGAGGTTGGCCTCAAGAGGACTCACACACATGCATAAACCTGAGCATGTGCATGCACAACACACACTCACGAGCAGCTCCTGCACAAATTTACACATGCTCTCAAACTGCGCACACTCATGGACACATACACACCCAGTTTATGTGTCATTCACCGACTGTCCTTTTGTCAGAGCCGTGGCAATTATGGCTAACAAATACACACCGGGTGCTGAAGAAACACCCGGCGCGCTAAAGTAAATTAGCAATATTAGGAATGTGCACTCATCATTTGCAGTCAATTTCCTGTCGCTAATGAGATTAGAAACAATGCTGTCAGTCAAGAAACAGTGGCAAACCATTTCCATTTTGTTATTTTCTTTTCTCCCGTAATCAAGCCATTGGTTTAATAATCATGAAAATAGCAGGATATGGCAGCGCTGTTTAATTACATTTTGAATATCATAGAGTTTTTAGTCACTTGGAAATGTCATTTCACATGATATTGGATTAATATTAACAGTAAATGAGGTACATAATATGAAATTATAATTTCCTTGTGGATATGACAAGGGAATAGGGTAATAACCACAGCACAAACAAACAATTTTAATTGTTAGAATGAGGGTTACACAAGATAACAAATAGTAATGGAAATTGCCTCGTGATTTTAGTGTTATTTTTAGATGAATGTATAATCTGTTGCAGGAGTTGTTTGTGTCCCAGAAGTGGTTTACAAGTACAGTAAATTTCACCATCCCTCCTTTGCTCCTCGTCTTTCCCTTGTCTGTTTCTTTTCTTTTCATCACCTTCTCCTGTAAATTTTCTCTCCCTCTGCCTCTCGCATCTTCTCCTCCTCCCATCTACCTGCACCCCCTCCCCCCCAGTGGGGACTGTCGGCGTGGTCGGTGGCGATAGTGACCAGAAGAGGGCAGACATACTGTATTTAATCTCATATCCCGTTACAAATCTTTTCTCTCTCTGCCCCCCCACACCCCCACCTCTGTCTCTGTCTCTCTCTCTCTCTCTCTCTCTCTCTCTCTCTCTCTCTCTCTCTCTCTGTGGTGTCTGTAGTTTGAAAGTCAGGAGGAATTTCTGACCCCAACCCCACCCTCACCCACTATGTCGCTTCTCTAAATATCTGGTGTCTGCAGACTGGTGAGACTGGACGCTGAACATGAACGCAACACTTCACTTCTTCACAAACAAACATTCTGACACAGTTCAAGCTGCACATGCCTTGTTTGTTACTTTTGTAGCATGTGTATTCATGAAATCCTTAAATCTAGAACTTTCTGCTCATAAATAAATACGACCTCTGCTCTTACAAGTTGGGATTGAAACATGTCACATTAGAAACTAAAATCATATACTTACTAACTGATAGGAGTTTAAATTTGTTTGAGTGATTGTTACTATTATCGTCATTGCTATAACTGCATAGTAATAACATGTGTATGCCTGGTAAATACAAAAATCAGCTTTGACTTTTAAAAGCCATTTGGACAATTTTTTCTGTCATGTAATAGCTATACTTAAAATCTAAAAAAATATAGAAATACTAAATATATGGAGCATTATTTTACCATTTGATTTTGAATGATTTCAGCCCAATGCAAGTTATCTAGTTCTAACTATGTTCCTACCATAAAATTAATTCAAACAAGGCCAGTGTTATCGAACCATGTATTTTATGTGTTTTGCTGTCACAAATTGAGTTTCTTGCAGTTGTAATTTTGGATTACAATTTGTTCTTTATGTTTTTACCTGTGCACTGAGCCCATCATCAGTACAGTTAAGTTGATTTTACAATTACCTACACATTACATGAATATGTTTTATTTATTTATTATATTTATTCATTATATATTTTCTAAACTTAACTCTAACTGTAATACTCATGTCAATTTAGTTCAAACAATCAGAAACATTGAATTTATGGAATACCACTTTCCTGAAATTTGTAGTTTTATTATAATATGAATGCAATTAGTGTGTATCAAATACATAAACTTGGCTCACATCTTAAGTATATTTCAAACTACTGAGACAAAAGTAAATCGAAATTGTAATGGAGTCACTCACAAAATGAGGTGACCATTTGTGTTAAACATGTAGAGTTAATTTCTTTTTCAAAAAGGGGAACTTAAGCCTTTAGTTTATCTGAAAAATGTAAAATCACCAAATTTAGAGGAACACAGTTTCCATTGGAGCATGGTGTCATGTCTCTACAGTTTGGGAGCTGAGACTTGCACCTCGAGGAGCAGATCATTTGTTTGTGTATAAATGCAGCAAGTCAGTGACAGAGACTCTCATGCTCTTACTCATCCAGGAAAGGGCAGGGCCAGAGACAGCACTGGACATTATTACATATCGATTTAAATCCCTCCTCCTTTTCCTCTCTGTTTTATCTGATCAGACACAGGCACAATGGTCGATCTCTCTCTCTCTCTCTCTCTCTCTCTCTCTCATGTCTGTCTAGCAGCCTCTCTGCTCTTTTTTTTCTGAAATCTCCCTGTGGTATATTTTAGATCCTGGATGCCTGAGGCCTTTACACACCTCACTCACTCCTCCCTCCCTCCTTGCCCCTCTCCCTCCTTAGTGCTAATGAGTCGGTGGTGCTAACAGCGCGGGGCTAGCTAGCCTGCTGATGAAATGTAAATGGGCAGTAATGAGCACAACCACAGCTACTTGAGGGGAACACTGCCACAGCCGACCATGTTGTCCCTCCCTGCCTCCATCTTTCCATCCCTTCATTCCTGATGGACAGGCCCTGGTCCCAGGGCAGGCATGTGACTGACAGGGCCTGGCGCCCGTGCTGAGGGGACCCCAGTGGGCCTCTGGAGTGGCCCTTCATGACTGACCGCAGGGACAAGGATAGTGACGGCGGCTTGGGTCTCGCTGGCCGTTCTAAACTGGTCCATTAATTACATCAAACCCTTAGAGAAAATTAACAGGCAAATTTAATAACAGGGAGGAGGAGGTGGTTTGTGTGTGTGGGTGTATGTGTGTGCGTAAGGGATTGTATCCATACACACTAGTGCTATCCAACCCCCCGCTACTGTAAAAGGAGGAACGCTCCAAGCTTATTGTCACCACTGACACTCATCAAAGAGGGTTTTCTGACACTTAAGGTCAGTGATTTAAGGCCCAACAACAGGTTTAGAGAGAGCAATAAACTGCCACACTGTGGGCAATAAATTGCCACATTTGATGTTAAGTCATCCTTTAGCAATTATGAGACCTTGTGTGGGAGTTTCTTTAATTGGTGATTCACGATGAACCATAAAGGCTGATTCTCCACATGGAAGTTTGACGACATCTGAAAGGCGTCATTAAGAAACATTGGACTTTATGTTGTATTGAAGGGAAAGTGATTCATCAGTCATTCCAGAGATGAGACGATGGAATGAGGGCGATCATTTCATGGGTAAAATTCATCAGTCACTATTTCTGAGACAGAGATTATTTAATCATCTGATAGATAATAGATTCACATATCTCTTGCTGGTTTTGCACGACACAAAAAGAGTATGAAAACATATTTTATATATGGAATTATACACTAAAAATATATGATAATATATGCATTTTTAAAAAAAATTGTTTCTCATTGTTCATCAAGCAACATATTTCTATTTCTGGGTACTATCTTTGTTAGGAATTGGTTGAACAACTTGAGATATGCTCACTTAGATAACGATTTTTTATTCTGGAAATACAGTCAGAACAAGAGGAAGTGTTATTACAGAACAAAGGATTATTATATTTTGAGGAAAAAAGTGACTCTTAGATTTGCGATTGGAATGTGATGATATATTACATGAGACACACAAGTTGTGGTTTGCTGTGGCTGTACTGTGCATATAGGTGAGCTGGGACTGAATGTTTTTTTTCTATAATGTATTACATCCCAGAAAATGAATTAAAATGCAGTGCGGGCCTTTTTCCACAGGTTTACTGAGTCTCTTGGTGTAAACTGTACATACAGGAAGTACTCCTGTATGGCTCAAGATGGCAAAATCCCCAAATTCTGTCCTAGTTCACCTTCATATATTCAACCCAATGTATTAGAAAACAGATTAAGGAGAGAAAATTTGTGGCCCTGTAAAAAAATCAGTCTGAGTAACCTGAAATAACTCTTTCACATGAGTTTACTCAGTAAAGAGGGAGATTTGGAAAACCAAATTTTTCTTAATTAACCAGAATAAAGCTTAATGTACAAGACTAAACTTAATCCTTATTGGACTTTTAGGAAACAACTCGTGAAAAAAGTGGCTTTGTTTTGTTATTATTCTCATGCTATCACTGATCTTGATCTAGGAATTAAATGTATTCCACTGCAATTTACATGCACACTGCATAAAGCGTGTGCTTATGTCACTACACAATACCAATGTGCTCTGGGAGATTTGTAAAAGGAAATTCAAGTTGTGACAGCAAGTGCAAATCCCTGGGCACAGTCACTACATATATAGGTTGTGTTTTGCTCAGCGTACATATCTTAAAGCTCTGTCTCTCACTAACTGTACTGTTCAAAGATGGATATGCTAATGCATAAAATAGTTGGACTACGCTGGTATTGGAAAACAGTAGCAAAACCATTCGCTTGGCATATACAGTATCAAACTCTTGCGAATGTGTGTGTGTGTGAGAGAGAGACAGAGAGCGTGTAGATATGGAAAATAGAAGAAGAGTTTGGGGTTGCCGTGGCCCACTTCTTCTCCTTCTCCTCTGTATTCCCTCTTTCTCTGCGGTGCTGTCAGTCTCCCTGGGGTCGGATCAGCGCCGCTGCAATAGGTAGGCCGAGGCTATCAAAGTACACGTTTTAACTTTTTAAGACTTTGCAGGTTGGCTTTGTTCTCCTTTTCTCTCTGTTGTGTGGGCTCTCCTGGGTCCTGGGTTGGGGAGTCTCTCTGGGTGCTGGTGAGTTGCTCTGGGCTATTAAAAAAATGCAGGTTATCTACTGGGAGAAGTGGAGGAGCCTTTCAAATTGAAGTGAGAGCTCACGACCAAAGAAGGAGTTTGGAGGGGAGCGGGGTGTGTGTTTCAATGATGAGTATGCATGTACATAAGGCTACATGGAAGCTTGCATGTGTATGGTGCGCTCAATGCAGAAGAACGCGGTCATTAAAAGTCAGCTGTATTTTCCCACTTCATCCTTTGCAAAGCACATTACCCCCCCAACTCTCTGCACACATACATGCATTCACACAAACACAAACACACACAGACACCTGCTTCATCACCTCCCCCCTTCTATGCACATACACATCTGCTGCATCCACCAGCACCACCACACTTCTACCCCGTCTCCAACCAAAAAACCCCGGGCCTGAAGCCTTTGGGATGATTTGATTAGCAATGATATCTCAAAACGGCCTCATCGTGTTAACAAGATTAAGCTGAGGCCCTGTCTGTTTTCAGTGCTGGAAATTTGCTAGGTGATTAAAACTGGCTCTCTGTGGTGGAACAGGAGCCTTAGCTGGCTAGTGGGACCGTTGCCAGGTAACAAGACATGACTGCTGTTTTGATGTGGCTACATACGCAAAAGGCTAAAGCTACAGTAGGTTTTTTAAGAGATAAAGTGGAAAACCTCTGTCCCTGACTTGGCAGTGCAAAAAGTGAAAGCCCATATTCACGTGATGTACAGATCGTTGCTATACTCCAGTGGTAAAACACTAAAAAGCTCCACTGAAGTCAACTAAAAAAGTTGAAAAATTACAATTTGAAATAAAAACCTACTTTTCTCCTTATACACAAACACTGATGGCTAAGAAGAAAAACACCTAATTTCCATTATGGGGCTCATTAACAGTGTTTCAGTTAATATCAAATTGTATCTAAATCCCATTTTTATAAATACATCAATTTTTCTAGACACTATATATTCTTGGACATGCATTTTGACATTTTTAGCATTAGCCTATAAAGTGTGCAGGAATTCCTGGCAGATTGTTGCAGATTGTTCCCTACTAAATATCCTTCTGGTTCCCCTTTTGACTTAGGTGAAGAACCCATGGTGGCCATGAAACTTGTAAAAAAAAAAACACTGAAAGCGCTCTTTAGAGCCACATTGTGGTTTGTTGTTCTGGGCTGCTGTAGAAACATGGTGGTGCAACATGGTCGACCCCATGGAAAAGAACCTGCTCCCTCTGTAGATATAAAAGGCTCATTCAAATGCAATAAAAACACAAAAATTCTTATTTTCAGGTAAAGTACACTCATAAAACCATACCTTAGAATATTATATCCCAGGTTTACCATTTTACACAAATAAAACCCTCTAAATCCCACACACTGGACCTTTAAATACAGTGTGCCTACAGTAGATTAATGCCAGTCTCCGAAGATGATTAAGCTCTGCTAAGCTTGGTTATAGTTCCGTCTCCGTCAGTAAAAAGGTGTACTTGTGCTCTGACCACAGCAACAAGGAAAATTATAGGAGTAGTAAATATTAAATTAATCTGCTGGATGAGATTGGGTGTGCTAGAACATAAATTATTCTGATTTTTTTTCACTGTGTGATTCAACGTGAATAGGAGTCAAGCTGCAGAGTCTCCAACTTTCAGTTTACCATATAGGAAGAGTATTAATTCTTCACTCCAACACTGTATTTATTCAATTGGATTATGTATGCATGGAAGGCCTAATGAGGGCTTAAAATGCAATTATTGCTTAAGCAAAAAATGTGACTTTTTTGATAAATGTTTCTATTAGCTAATAAATGGAGAATCAACAGACTTCAGAAACTGCTTTATTCAGGGCTTGAAATTAGCCCATCAATCATTTGCAGAGTTTGTTAACTATTTCTCTTCTTCCCGCCTCGTTTTCTATCGCTCTATTCTCTGAGGTCTGACAATATGCAGGAAGGAGGGAGAGAGAGAGAAGAAGAAGAAGAAAAAGGACACATTGCATATGATAACCCTGGAAAAAACAATGAGGGACAAAAGGAAAAGACTTACATGCAGGGAACGATATCCCTTAACGATTGGACTATGATAATGAAGTGCATTTATAATTCATAAGCTCTGTAGGCACAGGTCAGTGGCGCGATGTGAGCAAGGTTAATCAGAAGCAAAAGGGTCACGGAGCGCCAAAAGGTCATGCTGATTTTTTATGAGCATATTGATTATGTTTTCACAACAATGAATATCACATTGTGGCATATGTGTGTGTTATTGTATTGATTTGGTAAGTTCTCACCCATATGTGGCCTGCAAATATCAAATTGACCCCAAATAAATGGGCTATTAGAATATTCAGGAAGGCTACTCAGTGGGTCAAAAAGTGACCAATGGGAGTGGATCGGTTTAAAATATCATTCATGTTTTAACTTTCAGCACTATAGAAAAACTTACGACGAGTTACAGTTCAAGACAGAATACAAATGAGGATGTCGGGCTTGAAATAGAGATTGTTTCCTCTGTCAGTATTTTAAAATAAATCTCTTAGAGGAGAGAAATTCTTATAACTACAACCCTGAATTTTAATTTCACATTTGCATGATACTTGCATTTATATATAGGTGAGCCAGAATTTCCTTTTTGAGTACACACATCATTATTCTTCCCTTATTTTTTTCTTTAAGCAAAGATGATAGAGTCATCTGTTGGATGAGCCCCCATACATACATACACACTCACACAGCAGGTGTGATAGGGACCGCACCTGAGGGAAACCGGTAGTTTTTGAATACAGACATTCAGTACCTCCATCCTGCCTGTTATCACAGATGTCGGTCAGTTCAGCTTAGCTTCTATCTATTGCCAGGTACAGTAATCTGAGGTATGGCAGGGTCCATATCTACACGTTTCTGTAGAAGAAAAAAAACAATAAGATCATTTCATTTGTATTCCTTCATCCAAATGAATAAAAGTAGCTCTCCTTGTCAGAGTTGATTGGGAAAATGTTGTGATACGGGTTGATGCGTGACACGGGACAGACGACATGAATGCATATATGCCCTGCTGTACATCAATTCAAACGCAGGCGGAGGGAATATTCAAAATATATTCATGGAATGTTCAGAGCTATTTCAGCGAGGGATCACACAATATTACTTCCACACGGTGATAAGATAAGGTATTTTTTTATATTTCCATGTATTTTCATTCATTTTCTCATTTTGGTGAAGGAGGAGGAAGAGTTTGGCCTCAGGCAAGATTAATAAGCATTTAAAACGGTTTCACTGCTAACCGGCAAATCACAGTGTGTGTTTCAGAGTATTGTTCACTACTGAGTGGCCATGAATGACATAAGTAGATTGCCCTGGTATACCTTACCGGCAAGCTACTGAAGGCAGGAACAAATAAATAAACAAAATACTTTACCTATAGAAATTCACACATATGTACATGCAAATGCAATATGGCAATCACATACACAAAAATAGAGGATACACACCGAACACACAGTATACAACACATATATTCTATCTCCCATCTGAGCTATAATTAAATGAAAACTTGCCTTCCGGTGGCTTTTTTTTCCCTCAAAAGACAGAATTCAAAACACTTAACCCCTATTAGATACCAATTGACAACGGAGCCTAAAATGGTTGCTGCAGCCGTTGGCTAAGACCAAGTTAGTGTCAATAGCTGGCTGGAAGCCTGTGCAAGTGGCTACAGGCTAGCCCCCTCCTCATCACCAGCAACAGCAACCGTCCTCCCACCAACACAGAAATCAACAAACATACATAAAAATACACATATAGCATCTACAGGAACTCAGAGATGTACACAAGAAAATTTACATTCCTAGGCCTCCAATACTTGTATAAACACACGCACACACACACATACACTACAAAGTTGTGCCCAAGCATTATAACTGTAAAGTGGTTTAATGGCTGATGTTCAAACAAGCAAGCGCAGCCGCCATAATTGAAGCCCTCCCCAAATTGTGTTTTTATTTTGCTCCCCAGTTCTGAAATATAATCAGTTTGCCTAATTTTATTGCATTTCCTAATGATGCTCGCCCAGAGCAATTGTTCTGTGTGTTCCTTAGCAAACAGCGCGTGTCAGCTCACTGAGATTAATCTTGATTACTTTAGCCCTTGATGAAGTAGGCTACAATAATGCTTTAATTGGGGAATATTACCACATAGAGAAAAAACAGTGATAGATAGACCAGGAGATGGATGTTTGACTCCAAACTGCACTAATTGTAATGCTGTTTAGAGTGATTAACTTTGGATGGATCAGTGGCTGTGGAGGAAAGCAGAACACAAACAACAAAGAGGGAACCACAAGCATGACTGTAGAGTGCTGCAGTCATTGATGTTGTGCCGCTGACAACAATGATGACTCAGGCGTTAGACTGAGACAATGCTTAATAGTGTCTTACAAATCGTCTGATAGATCTTTTTTCTAGTAGTGTTATTTGATCTTTGAACTTGTATTTGAAAGCTGCATAGAATACATTAAATAAGAATACAATCTATCTATACAGTAAAGTTAATTACCTATATATTTTTGTTATAGCCCACCTCCAATCAAAAATATGTTTCTCTACTTACTCCTGGAGTTGGATGTTTGAGCTTTACTGTGAAGACTGACATATGTGCATACACAAAGCAAAAAGGCTGTTGTCACATTCATATTCTTTAAGTGTAAATTCTTTTAAAGAAGAAAAATGTTCACAACCCCAAACCGCATATTTCTTAACTGAAAAGTGTCTCTTAACACAGTTAGCTCACACAATTAGCTAATACGGATAAATTTATGACAAAAGTGAGGAAGTGGCTGCCTGTTTCAGATCTACTCTTCAGTAGAGGACTATGGGTGGTGATTTGTTTCCTTAGATTTAGCCAAGGAAGTGTTGGACAGACACTCACAGGTGAGCTGCCTCAGCCCTAACAGCACTGGTGGCAACTTCAAGACTAAAACATGAAAGGCACAGAGGACAAAAATGTACTGTATAGTTTTAAGTCAGCAGTGATTTTCTCACTTTATTCAAAGTAACCCATGCTTGAAGTTTAAGTTTTCTAGTTGTGTACAAGTGTGAGATTTTAGCTCCTGGTTGGAAATAAAGTTCTGTACCATCCCTCTAACCTCATTACCTGGACCTGAAGTATAATGAAGCTCCCCCCTCTAAAAAAAACGGGTTCAAAGCCCTGTCACGTCACTACTTATGGAGACTACAGTGAACAGCCTGGGGGCAACACCCAAATCTGCTCATGCAGCTCTCCTGCTATTCTGCCCTATCTTCACTTGTGTAGTATTCTACGTGACACGGGTGAGTGGTGCACACACACACACACATGCACACACATGCACACTAACACTTTACAGTAAAGTGCACCACATGCATACACACACAGCTGCACGCCACACCATGCCAAAGCTGTGGGAGAGACCCAATCTGCTTGGTTGGGACAGTTGTCTTACGAGGTGTCGTACCCTGACTGGACATATGCTGACCCCTTCTGATTTTTTTTTGTGCTGACTTCCTTGTTGATGCCCTTTTTGTGTCACGACTTTATGCTGAGTTTTGTACAAGGGGTGCAAAGGGAGGAGGAGGTTGCTAGTAGTGTAAAGAGCATGAGAGTTCTATGTGGGTTTTTGTTTAGAGCAATGCTAACGAGCGGTTTGCTTGTTAGCTTTTGCATGTGTGAAGTCAGGTTGTTTGCTTCTTGTTGGCAAAAGTAGAGACAGGAGGCCTTGACAGAGTCATACCGTGAACTGACCTACACAAACTCTTGTACACACACACACCTACAAAATAGTGTGTGTGTCTGTATGTATGTATAGACTCAACTGTCTTTCACATGCTAAAACCACACACAGCAGTCTCTTCTCTTCCGGCTCAATCTCCACTCACCCCATATGAGTGACACCTGACAGAATGTGTGTGACTAGCGTTAAAGGTAAACACACAGTCACACCTCCTGAGAGCTTGTGACCTGCTCACGCCAGGCAAGCTGAAGAGAAGAATCTTGGATGGGTGAAGGGGGCATGGGGACAACAGCCTAAGCGTGTGGACATTGGTGCTGTCTCGAGAAGGTGCGAATCTGTCATTAGAAAACATCACAGAGCCATCAGGAC
>JAPZDZ010000013.1:13331242-13347801 GCA_029783805.1 Acanthurus tennentii | reverse complement strand
TCTGTGGCTGCTTGGGACATGGGGAAGATGAGGCTCATTTCATATTACGCCTGTGCACCCCTAGGCAGGGCGTAACAGTGCTAAATACTGTTCTGTCTCAATTGTCACATCTGTCACACCTGAGGTAAAGAAAAAGCGAGAGATCAACTATGGAGAAACACACTGATAGAACACCGAAGGCCTCCTTTCCTCTACTTCTCTAATGCAAAAACCCTTGATGACATCACTTTGGCTTATTGCCACCTTTTGCACGCGCCATGACAGCTCCTGTAAAATATAGTGCCACCTGAGGACAGGCAGAGTGGATTCCTCTCAAGCTGAAGTCATGCAGTACCAAACAAACAGCACTCGTTACACAGAATGTGTCATGCTGCTAAACTGAAGCCCAGGTGAGGCAAAGCCAAGCAGCGTGGGTTGCCAGTTATGGTGTAACACCTTCCACAGAAAGAAGGTGGATGTGGTTGTGTGTGCACATGTTGAGACTTTTAATAGGTTTTAGTCTCATTTAGTCTCAAAGGTTTCAAATATGGTTTAAGTGACTTGCATGACGAAAATTCACTCTTGTGTAAAACAGTTGGCACATGTTGGCAATCTCTGCAGGTTATCTGTGCAACAATAACTCAAAGAGCATTCCTTTAATTCATAAATGTGACAAATCCACAACCATTTTTTTCCCTTCATCATCTTCCCACTGGTCCTTATTTTTAGCCTTTTTTTCAAGGTCGTTACTCCAGGGCACAAAAAATGTTGCTTTTCTGCCGTCAAGGGTCGAGTTATGATGAACAAATTGTGAGGCGAATGTTGTTTACAGGAAGCAACAAAACAAGAAACAATGTTGAAAAATGGGCACCGCAGTTAGTTTTCGCAAAACAATTAATGTTGCTTGCGGTGGGCAAAAGCGCTCGCGGCCAAAACCCATCTCTCGTCCTCCTCAGCCCGTGCATGTAGTCGATGTCGCGGGTTTCTCACTGTGTCAAGAAAGAACATATTCAAATGTGCATGGCTATTAAATGTTAATTTGCACAACAGATGAATGTCAAGTACGGTGCTTCATCAACAAAATGCCCCTCTGTTCCAATATGCAAAGAGCGGGGCTTTCACCAAGTCGAATGAGCTCTGGCATTAACAAACCTCAGACCGATTTCTTTTCAAGCTTTTTAAAGTTTGAGTTTGTTCTTTGTCAACACTCCGACGCCTCACATTCATGCAGGGGGCCCGGACAAACAGAGGGCAACGAGCCTCATGTTCAACATTTGAACAGTGCCTATAAAAACAGTCTGCTGTGCCACTTGTGTCAACTTAGAATTGCTTTATGTCAGCTGCATCACTCGTGTTTAGAACTTAATCTTACAGCAAACAGTTTCAGTTGGCCACAGACCAGGAGTGACTAATGTGGTCGCTCAACTGGTATCACACAGCAGAAGGTGGATGCCAAGGGAAGTTGAGCTGTTATTGACAAATGTCACTGAGCGAGAAGGAAAACAAATCACTGGAGAGAAAACATTTCAGTGCAGCGAGCTTAGTGTGCTGATGGATGGAGATTATCATAGCGTCAGTAAAGAGTTGTACCTCTTAACCTCTAATGACAATTTCAAATCCAAAATCAAACAAAGCGCACTGAGGCCTTATGCAGGCTTTGATTATTCTGTGTAAATGTCTCTTTGGCAGTGTTTGAGGATAACCTGCGAGGTTATAAAACTAAACTAAACTTTTTTTTCATATCAATTTAAAAATGTTTTTACTAGTCCATATAATATTTTTGCATTGAGTTTAATATGAGCCCTTTTTTACTTGCGATTCAACTAATTAGGTCGAAAAAAAAGCTTTATTTTCCTCTGTAATTCAACATAACATACTTTGCTCCAAAATGTGATTTTACATTTGCAAACTGAAGCTTTAAACTGTAACTCAGCCATGATGCATTGTCCAGAGGTGAGCCAACCCTTCTCTCTTTCATACACGCACTCACTAAAGTGCTCCTGTCAGTAGTGCTCCGCTAACTTCCCGTGCGTACTCACCTGACAGCTTCTCCCAACCACGTCTGCAATGGAGACGCAACACACACTCACAGCCGCGATTCTGAAACAGAGACTGAAGGAGGAAGCGGTGTCCTGCACCTCATGCCGGAGCTTGAGCTGATGTCGCTTGACACGGTCAAAACAAAGCTCGGTGTTTCTTCGCCGCTACGTTAAGCATCGAGGCCCGAGTGTCAGGCCTTACCTGCTTCCTGTTTGAAGGCTCCATGGAAACCCATTGTGACGACGCCACCTGGTCAGTGTCATCAGAAGTCAGCATGAGTGTGCACACAGAAGAAAGAGAGAAAGGGATAGGGAGACCTGGAAGAAAGTCACATTGCTTCCTCTTGTACTCTAACTGTACAGTATAGCTTCAGGAAACTGTTGTCCGTTTTCACAAATATTGATTATTTTGTTGTAGGAGAGCAACGTGCTGTACTGTTGACCTGTGCTACGCTGTCCAAAACACTGACCTTTCTGCACTTAATTCAGACAATTATTTTTATTTAACTCCTGCATTTACTGTAAATAACTCTGTATCAGAGTGTTTTAAAGTAACTGCTTACTTATTTAGAACATTTTTTTCCCCATAGAACTGGAGTATGATAATGTGCACCTGGACTTAAAGGCACTTGGTTTTGGGATGCACATTAGAGGTAAAGAAAAGATTCATTGATCCTCTGAGTCTGCCGCTTGTTTTTTTTGGCTGCACTGTTGTCAAATGTTTTCACACTGAGGCTACAGCGCCATGTGATGCCTTGGGGGGGGGGTTAATTTTTATTTTATTTATTGAGCTTGTGGTGCATTTTAAGAAGTTGCAAAACATAGAATTTATTCATTGTGTCAGCCCACTATTTATTGATCAGTAAAGTTGTGCCACATGCTTGCATTTTGTGCGGAATAATAATAGAACTGCAGGCCTTGGCTAGCAGGAGGATGCATCATAATGTTATCACGGCCTTAATGTAAACCATGTGAACGTGTATGATTCAAATTGCAGTTGAATATGTTAAGCATCAACCTGTGTTGTTTTTTTAAGAAAAGTGAAATTTATATTACATGTAATTTTTTTAAGTCTTTCAGATCTGCTGCATGACTTAAACTGCAAAAAAAAAAAAAAAACAAGTTTACAAAGCATTTGCAGTAAATCTACTGCAATGGACTAAATAATTTACATTTAAGTAAAATCAAAATCATGAACAATTGGAGTGTAATGAAAGTGGGTCATCGCAATAGATGTGCAAAAGAAGATGAGGAGTAGAATGCTTGTGTGTTTTCAGCCTTGCCCTAAATTGAGGCCACACTTTTAAGGTCAGCATAGTGCGAGGAAGTGCAGCGGGTTGCAGAATGTTGTTGGCACTTAGCTTGGCGCACTTCTGAACCTCGTCGACGTCTGTGGCAAGCTCACCGCAGGAAGCATAAATGGGAGTTGATGGCTCCGTTGTTCCGTGTCATCCGCCGTGCTCTCCACCATACCACTCGGAGACGGCACTACTGAGCGCAGTTGACATCATGCACATATATATACAAAGGAGGCAAGCGGTATTAAAAAAGCATGGCAAAAAATAGAGCCGGGACCCGACATTATTAAGACACAAGCTTGAGTTAGCCCACACAATGTGATGATGGGATATAATTGATGCATTTCCTGTCTTTAATCTGAGAGAGCTTTTCATGCAGGCCCACACGAATACACATCCTTCTGTCTGGCTGCATGTTAGTAGGAGTTTTTTTTGTGAGTATTTGTTGGCTATTTCCCCTCCTTTTTAAAATGAAAAGGGATAATGGAAAGTCAAAATGAGAGGCTAGAGTGGCCCTGATGCTCTGCTCACCCTTTTTCTTCTTCAGACTTTTTTTTCTACACTGTGAATGCATTGTTTTACTGCAAATTATAACCATAAAAAAGCCTCTGATCCTCCATTCTGTTAAATTAATAGAATTACGCAAAAAATGTAATGATAGCAATTAAGTCTTGAAAATGCAAATTTTATAGTCAAGGACGATTACCTCATTTATAGCATGTGCTGGAATGATGCCAGACGAAGGTAATTTAGATCCGGGTTGCTCACGGTTACATCATGATGAATATGAGACGAGCGGGGCCTCATCACGCACCTCCAGTCGCCCAACTCTCAATCAAATGGAGAAGTGGGGGCGGAGTTTAGGGGAATGAGGAACATGAGCGCTGTCAGGGACGACTCTTCCAAGGGAAAGAAAGATCACATAAGAGGAGTAAATGGGAGTGTGAGAATAAAAAGTGCAGGTGTTCTTCAAAAGATGTGAGTACGTGGACCTTTCGGACTGCAAACGACACTTCTGCACAGACCGTAAGCTTTAAAGGGCCCGTTCTTGACTTCTGTGACTTTACAAATGTTATGCATTCCAACAACTTCTCCACCAAGAGAGACTGTTAATGTATTTTACAACGAATGCTGACATTTTAGAGCGTAATGGATTCCAACGCTGGTTTGATGGAAGCCTCTCAGGATGACACCTCATTGCTTTCTTCAGCGTGCCCTGTTAACCTCATAATGTTTATTGCCCCAGATTAAGAATTCACATGAAAACTCCACGCCCAAATGACATTTAAACGCAAGGATTTTTAAAGCGTAACTGCGTTTGGCTGAGTAAAATACTCACATTAGTTAATTATTCGAGAAAGGCAGCTGTAATGGCATGAATCTTTTATGGGGGTCTGCCTGGTGCCATGATCTCTAATAGCTTAACATTTCACTTTAGCACTCTCTCCATGCTTATACACTCTTCTAATCAACAACTGCTTTACATGCTGGATTATGGGGCAGGGGGCAGCATGGCACCAAGGTCCGTTTTGTTTTAAAATCCCTGCCTCTGTCATTTTGTCACAGCAAAAAAAATAAAATAAAATAAAAAAAAACCTCACATGGAAGGAAGACACAACCAGAAGCAAAAGATAATCTTGTTATCATAATTTATCTGAACGTTTCCATAGTGGTAACATCCTCCCCATCAGTCATATAATGTTGTCAGATATTACTTGATTTGGTTTGGTTTCACCCTCAGGGAGATTTAACAGTGAAAACAGCAGTGGGATAAAATAAAAGAAATAGCCCAAGTATCCTTCTTGTTTCTTTTAAAACTGCAAAACCATTTAACTAACATTTCACCCAGGTCTGGCTATTACACAGTCTATTGACACACATTGCACAGGGTTGGACTCTTTCTCAACCCCATCCATCGGTCACACAGATTGTCCCCTGGTAGGCAGAGGCCTGCGACGTTAATGGAAATGGGGCGATGCTGGGAGCATAGAGCCTGGAGAAGCCTGGATGATCCCCCAGGCCATGGCTGCCACGGGATGAAATAGAGAGACTATTACAGCGGAGTTGTAAAGCCCCACACGCTCTACGCACTATCATAATAGAATATTGATTCTATCAGATGCCAGGCCCCGGCCTGTCCCCGCAATGAAGAAAAGAGCACTAAAGGTCATTGTGTAAAAGAACAGAGTGGGGGAGAGAGGGACAGAAGAGCAGAGAGGTAGAGAGGAATAGAACAGGGTGGACAGAGAAGAAAAAAGTGGGCTGCTGCTATTGTGATACTGTAATTCTATAATAATAGAATGTTTTATGCTGTTTGAGAGCACAACGAAACTCTCCGAGAAAGTAAAAGGACAAGTAGGAATGAGTTCAACACTGTATGAATAAAGTTGAACTAATCTTAACACATTTGTGTTGTTCAATTAAACTTCCTTTTCTTTTTCCCCCTATTTTTTTTCCTGTTGTTTTGCATTGCTGCATCTGTCTCCACAGCCATAAGTAACAAGGAAGCAATTTCAACCATTAATTGTTGATCAAGGCGGTTGGGAAAAGCGCCAAAGGAAAAGGATGACAAATAAGCGCCCACCACGCGAACAGCAGTACAAATTACACCACAAGCAGGAGACGTTTATGCTTGATTGGAGCAATTTAATGTTTTCTTACAAAAAAAAGCTTGCAAATCCTGGGAGGACAGTTAAGGAAATGACTCTTTAATCATCCAAGGAGCCGCTGTGCCTTGTCTCTCCTGATGGCCCCATATTGAAGACTTAGAGCCATTAGGAGAAGGAGTTCATTGGCAAAAGCCGTTCTTAGCAACAGTTGGACTGATGTTACTTAAAGAGACGACTTTTTAGGGTGCAGCTAGTCAAAACTGAACAGAAAGAGGGTAAAATGGGGAAAAAAGAAAGCATTTTATGCAGGCTTTTCATGACAGTTGTTTTTTCTTACCTTTTTAAAATGACTTTCACTGTTTGATATAAATGTTAGGGTATAAATTTGCCACCAACATTGTAGGGGTTAGTTAAACAGCTCTCACTTTTACTTTCATGTGGAGTTAAATTCTATCAGTATTTATGCTGGAAAATGAATGACTTTTGTATTATTTCTATTTAGACAATTGAAAATAGCATGCTAATGTTGTCTTAGAAAAAAGACATTATAAGGCTCTTTAAAATGGCATGTACATACATCAACACTGGAGATGAAATTGGTCCAAAAAAAAACTAAAATGAACTTACGCAAGTTTAAATGTTTTTTCATTAAAACTCAAAGTATACAGTATAGTATAAATTGAGGTAGTACATGCTCTAAAGAGGCCCAAACTATACTTTTGTGAAACATCATAAGCCGCTGTATTCCATCTGCAATCATCATACTCTGTAACCAAGTCTGGGGAAGCATATGTTTAATAATGCCAGAGTTACATGCACAATACATTAGGAAATTGAGTAATCTTCGCTGTGACATTATGGCCTGTACAAACTTCATGATGAATTCTGTTTTTCCAGGGCCTTTGGAAAATATATTCATGAAATTTCAATGTCCGATGAAACAAGTCATCTTTTAACCAGAGCTTGACTGTGACATACCATTCCTCATTTCTATTCCAAGCAAGGCTTTATTTTAGTCAAATAAATATCCATTTGTCTTGCTGTATTTCTTTTCTTTTCTTTTTTTTTTTCAATTCACACACAGCCCTGGTAATTGAACAGTAGTTGTTGTCGAGGGGCCCCAGCAAATGAAACTGCCATTACAGCATCAAAAATAATCAATTTGATGAGTCTTGTATATACTCCAATACTCAAAGTAATGTGATATTGATTCGGCGCTCTGATATAGTACTCCTCTTCTGCGCAGGAATGATTATTGGCTTTTGAAAAAATTCCGGAATAATCTTTTATCCTTCTCTCCCGCTAAGCGCAGCCACCTCTTTTTGTCTCGGAGCACCGGTGCCAAGCCTTCAGCTCCAATTCCACTCTGCTGCCTGACTTTGTGTTTGTTTATACGAGTTGTAACACACTTGGACAATAAAAGACTCTTTCCTTTATTGCTAAACAACAGCAGGAATGCAATTTGACCCAATCAGTCTGCATCAAGCCATTTTACATGCAACTCAATTTGCATCTAAAAGACATGCAATTTCATATAGTATGCCTTTCTCTCATTCTTTCACCTTCACACACTCACACGCACACACACATTCATACCTTTAAGTTATTATGTTTCATAGTGTTGTGAGGCATTGTGGATGGTAGCTCTGAAAATCTAATACATTATTTAAATCCAAATCACCCTCTCCTGTCCGGCCATGTTATAGATGACAATAGTGCCACCTCTCTCTTTTTCTCACACACACATGAATACACACACACTCACACACACACATGCAGACACACCCACTCACACACACACATATTCTTTTTCTCTCCCTCTTCAGCTCTCTGTTTCTTCTGAAACAAAGAGACACCAAGGACTTAAACAATCATATGGATGGAGTGATGGTTGGAATGTAAGGTGAAAGGATAGATTAGATGATGGATGGATAGATAGATGGATGGATGGATGGATGGATGCAGTCATGTTTTGAGATACAGAAGAGTGGATGAATGGAAGAAAGAGAAGAATTGAATAGCTGAAGGATGGAAGGAAATGGATGGGAAGGAGGGATTTGAAGGGAGAAAAGGAGGTGGCAGAGGAAAGATGGAACGATGGCAGACCTGAACAGCAGGCCAGTCTGTATTGATTAGTATGTGTAATAAAGAAAGTGAGACACTTCGCCCTAGAGAGGACATGGTTCACTTGGTGTCTGCTTTAACAAGGAGTGTATGGGTGTGTGAGTGTGTGTTTGAAAGTAAAAAGCCACTAAATATGCCGATGTGTGCATTTTACACACAGAAACGCCTATGGGTGTCTACAGAGATGAATAAATGAAAAAGTATGTGCGTTCAAGCTTGTGCACCTGTGTATGTGTCTGCTTGTTTATGTCAGCTCCTGCGCAGTGCATGCGGGTGTGTGCAGGCTGCACCCGCTCCATCCCCTCCATGTACCTTGCATGAAAATACCTCACACATACAACAGGGGCCTGCTCATGGAAAAATCAATATGTTGGTGATAGAAATATGCTAGAATGTTTTGTAGGTGAGAGATTGATCTTAGCTCCACAGAGGGTCCATCCAAACCAAATAATGGTCAGGGGCCGACGACCTCCAGATCTCCACAGAAAACATTAATTATTACCACACTGTGTATGCCTGGACTAAGCACAAAAGGCCACGGTCAATGAAGGCTAAATGCTAACACTACAAAGGTGGTGGCTCAGCATTAAAAAAAAAAAAAAAAATGTAGCTTTCATCAATAATTAGCTCTATTTGTCAAGACTGGTGTTTGAGAGGGTCTTTTCAGCCAAAAGACAAAATAGCAGACATACATATAATGGAAAATATCTACTTAGATTAAAGAGGCTGGGATTTTATTTGTGGTGCTCACAGCATCAAATAAATATATAAACCTAACAACAATAGCAATTTACAATTTCAGTCACCAATTTCATAGGCACCTTTTACTTTTTCTCTGGTAGAAAGGAGTTCCAATTAAAACTATTTGCAAAAAACAGAAGAAAAACAGGAGGAGAAAGAAAAAAATCCTCATAATTCAAGTGGATATCTAAGTGAAGTCAAGTCTATGATCTTTATGTTTACACTGAAAAGTGCCTAAACTGTGATAACTCACAAATTAAAATTACTGCCGCAAATGAAATGTACAACAACTGGTAAATTATGTTACAATTCAAATTAAATAATCAATACAAAGACCATGTAGGCTAACACAGCCTTTTTTTTTACTTTTAACTATTAATAAAATAAGTATGGAGAGTTTCAAAGAGTTTCTTGGTGACTACATTTCAGAGTGTTTTTTTGCTTAATGAGGATGTTCAGCCAAAACAACCTGCATTATGATAATTTCATACTGCACACTGTGTCTGATTATATTATGAATATTCAATATAGTAAGATGCACACAAGCATCAGAAATATGGCTCTCCAGCACCTCACATAATGCATGAGCAACAGATCTGCACATAGTGTCTCCATGCCTTGATCAAACCAAATAAAGAGCATTCGTTCAGATTAGGAGGAATGTGTGTGTTTTCTGCCACCCATATAAGCGCATTGGCTCTCAAGCCAGATTGAAACCCACAATATGTCCAATGCATGATGTGTACCTTAGCTTACAGATCCTTTGACTGCCTTGGCATTATTGTTGTTGATGCCTGTGTCCAGCTCGGTGCTGGCAGGTGCAGTAATGCAGGCTGTCTGCGTGGAAAGCACCCAGGCATATAGACTGATAGAGAGAGACAGCCAAGCCAAAGCAATGTGTTGGCGTGAGGAGGTTTAATTGCTCTGTGTGGCACGAAGCTAACTGTTTCCAACCCTCATCATCAGGCATTGCCTGATGAAAATAAAGTCTCTCAGCTAAATTTTGTCATTTTACTCTATTACGCTACAGGAAGCAAAAGGTTTCCGATGCAAAAATTGTTGCTGGGCAGAGTCTGTTAAAAGTGTTTTGTTGAAAATATGATATTAAAATGCCCAAGTCAAAATTTTAAGTAGTTCTTGATAATCCCAAAGGAAAATATGCTAAAAAATAAATTGGTCTTTTTCCCCCAAAGGCTGGACTGGCCAACAGAACATCCTGATATTACCTACAGCCTATCATCAACGCAGCCACTTTTTGAGTGATGAGTCTCCTACAGGAACCAACAGCTGTATGTGCAAATCATGCATATAAATCAATTACCGGGGCCCTATGTACTTTAAATGCACCCATTAATTAAGCAATGTCAGACACAATGAACCGTGAAGTTCATTACATTTTTAGCATTCAAACCCAGGATTATTTGAAGAGTGTATGAGAAAGACAGAGACGGGTTTACCTAATGATTAGCCCCATAGCTCAATGTCGGGCAGACGCCAGCGGAAATTTCAGGAAAGCTGTTGCGAGAGGAGATAGAACGGCAGCAAGCTGTCTCAGCAATCTACAAAACAAGAAAGGGTTGATCAAAAGAAAAAACAAGGAACAACAACAACAACTACACTGTGATCAGTGCTGGCTGTGCCTACTTGGAACTTTTAACTCAAACTTTCAATCCACCATCCATGCAAGTTCAGCCTGATGGACTGATGTGAGTCAGTTTTTTTTTTTTTTTTTTAATAATCTCACTTTGCATTTTCTCAGAACTAGTTTGTAAAGTGAGGTTTATATATGCAAAGTTCTCCTGAACAGCACATGCAACATGCAGCTGCACACAGGTTCAACTAATACTGTGACTAGTCACGTGTTTAAGGGAAGCATGTATTAACAACAGTCTAAAGACATACGGTGCATTTTTTAATTTATGCAGTAAGTGTGTCTTTAGCGCTTCAGAGTTTAAAGAATTGTCTCAGTTCTTTAGAACTGACAAAAAAAGACCAATGCTAGATGATTCTCTAACAACGATATCTATATGCAGGTGTTCTTGTGTGCAGATATGTGTGTCTGTATGCACATGTGTGTGTGACCTCTGCGTTGCTTCATGCCAGATTGCAGTTTTGGTTCAAGTTGCTGTAAGATGACAGGAGATGTTGGGGGGGGGGCGCAGAGAGAAGAAGCTGGGCCCAGCTGCCTGGCATTAAGCAATGACCTCTGCATAATGAAAGATGGCGACAACATTTCCCACTCATTACAAGGTTCCACACTGTGACAAGATTTGCATATTCATATATTTTTCCCTCCACCTCCCCTTCCCTTTTTTTTTTTTTCCATCGCAAATTATTTTTTTCCTGTGAGCAGGACATCTGCCTCCCTGACACTGCTCTGGAAGAGGAAAAATAAATAAATATGTGTGCAGGGAGGCACATGATCTATCCAGATGCCACAGAAATATGGCACGATGTTGACATCTCCATACACCCCAACCGTGTGTGTTTTCCGCGGTTTAAGCACCAGAAAATCATGTTAGGGGTCAGTGGAGAAGAATACAGCTCGGGCAGAAAAACCTGACAGAAGTCTGGAATGTATATCTGTTTTACATATTATTGTTCTCCCACAGTGACATAAATGCCACCGTAACACTGGTGTTGCAGGGACAACAAAAATTCACGTCACAGAAGAGAGGATCAGTCGATGTGTTGCTGAGCTGATTAGACCGGCTCTTTGATCTAACTCTCTTGGCCTAATCTTGAGGCTGAGGTGAGTTTTTTTATTTATTTGTTTATTTATTTTTTGTTTGTTTGTTTTTCAGAAAATTTGGTAAAATAGAAAAGAACTTTAGAACACATTTTATTTAGTCAAAAAAAAGTCTATTTCTTTAAGAACATTTTTGAGTAGAGTATGCAAAAACAGGCTTTAAATAATAATAAAACACATCAGTTTATATTAAAGGTGAAACATTTTTGAGAGGCAATATTATCTTAGCTTAAAGTCGAGTAAACAAGCAGTCAAGGTGAACACACGTATAAGCTGATGGCTTTTGTACAGTAGGTTTTCTTTGATCAAAAGAACATCAGAACACCAAACGCTTCATTTCTTACAAGCCATAATTATATTTCGACATCAAACAAGAAGTTGCCATAAATGACGTTGGGTAAATAGAAAGTACAGACATGTATGCAAAGACGGTAAATGCGCAAAGTTCTTGATCAAAAGAAATGCTTCAAAAATGCCTTTAAAAACAATCGGGAAAGGTTTGAAAAGAAAAAAAAAACACACACACACAAAGCAGCAAAAGTGGGGAATTTGATTCCCTTTTATTTAGTTGGGTAACTTTAATTCAAATGAATCAGGCTGACCTGAACCCGCCAACGGTGCCCGAAGAGCTGCCGAACTCAACGTGCAGCATAACGATCACCGCAGCACTTCTGAATACAAGCTGTTTTATGTGAATACCTCAAGCTGAGGGCTACATAAATATAGAATTAGACAAAGTGTTATTTTTTCTTTTTATGTTTTATTTTTCCCCCTCTTTTCTCACTCTCCAGCAACATCCTCAGGTTGGGTTGGCTCTAAGCAGATGCAAACGCTTACTTCAAAAAGTTGCAGCTCCCTTATGATAGCTCTGCAAAAAGGTTTTCTTTTAACTTAAATCAGCAAATGTGTGGAGCACAGACCTAGCGGCGTGTTTTCTCTCCCCCAGAAATAATTGCTCCCAGGGATCAATTTTAAATTTAAATTGTGGTGAAATGGTGTTTGTCATTAGCAATCAAATATTTGAACCACTGAAATACCTTTGCCCCCTCTGTATCTGCGCACTCTGCCCCCAGTTGGAAAATATTGCGCAGGGCATTGTTTTGATGATGGTGAACTGAAAAGCCGCTGATACTCTCAGGAAACATCACAGGAGAGAGAAACAGGAGGGGGAACAAAAGCCATTCATCAAGAGTTATAGATTTACTGTGTTTTATATAAGTATTCACACATCAAAACAGGGTCATAAACCAAACAAATATTTAAGATTTTGCCTCTTAAGATCAACATTGTGTAACAGTCATGTAAACAGTCACACAGAAAAAGTAAAAAGAGCAAAAGAGTTGAGTAAAGGTTAAGAAAAAAACTATAGATTTGGAGAAAGGCAGTGAGGTAGATTGGGTGAAAGGAGAGAAAGAATAGCTTCCTGTCATCTCTGAGCGGCTGCATCTCTGCTTAATGTTCATTAGGGGGCTGATTGAATTGGGGGGTGTAGTACTGTCACTGTTAATGGAGTGATCTCTAATTGGAGCGCATTAGCTCTATAGGTTCTGGCTAGTGTCAAAGGCAGACAGAAGGACAGGATGGAACACAAAGCTGAACACATCCTTCCTATGATGACAATACAGCAAAATAAAACAGCATAAGCTGTTGAGCATTTGCACACAGTGGCAAAAAAAGAAAATCAATGACGTTCCTGTATAAATAAGTAAAAATGTTGTGCTTTATATCACAGATGGACGGATAAATCTAAAAAATGTCATCTTATTTCTTTTAAATTTTATCTTCCGTTTATGGGGACTTTCGGACAGAAAGGCCTGTAGCTCTATCAGAGTTCTGAGGATCAGAAATAGAGGTGTTAGGTGTGTGTATATGTGAGAGTGAATGCACAACTGCATTGTGTGAGTGTGTGTGCGCACTGTGGCCCCAGGGCCACGACTGTGAATTTTAGGAGCAACTTCAAGGCCAAAGTAAGGTGTGTTCCTGATAATGACTAGCATGAATGGCCGATATGGCCATCAAGCAAGACCCAGAACTTGATCGGTAATGCCCACATAAAAGAGGATCATCATCAATGAAAATGACAGGTTATTAGGATATTAAGATCCGATTTTAGAGGTGGAGGAGGGGGATTGCTATAGCTTTAGTATGATAGGTTAGCTATCTATAAAACCTTTAAAGCCTGGCCCTCAACGACATCAGTCTGGATTCCCATCTCCTCGCGCCCTGTGCCAAAGACACATGCTAATAAGCTCACAACCTTTAATTAAGCAATATGTGTAAGTAGGCAGCCATTACGGCCTGATTTGTGAGCCACTTCATTACACTGAGCACCGGCTAGCAGACACATATTCAATACAAATCAAGCTGGCCTGAAAATTATCCTGCTTAATGTGAGGCCAATATTGATATTTTATCACTCGTGTTCTGATTAGTGACTTTTAGAATCTTCATTTTTCATTGTGTCGAGGCAGCGCTGAACACCTGACAACCCGCATTCATGAGAAGTGTCGCTGAACATTTGTTTATTTGATTGCAAAAGGCCTATCAGTTCATGGAGAGTATTGACTGTGTGTTTACTTGTGGATGCAAGAGCAGTATCATTTATTTTTTGTCTGTATTCCAGTGAGTCAAACTTAAATCATTTACCTTTTTGACAATATTAAGCATGCATTTTGTCTTTCTAAGGGAAAGGGCACAGAAAGTATCATTCAAATATACAGAACACACATGCATTTTACAACTGAGACAAAGCAGTTGAAAAGTATTACTTTCAACAGAGAAAGTCACTCTGTTAACATTTACATTCTTCAAGAAATGGACCAGTTGAACCCTTAAGTCAAACAGACGGTTGATCAGATGACTTCCATTAGTTCAGGAGCCGAACACTATCACTGCCTTTGCTTTGACATCATTGGTTGAGGTCATGTAATGCAAAACTGGAGTCACATCCGCTTCCTCCTACTGGCTCCACACGATGGTACCCTAAGGGAACAAAACATTGGATGAAACTGTGTCAACTCGGCTAAACAAACAGCTTGTAGGAAAGGTGTGGAGTTAAAGAGGGTTCAAATGCATGTGAGATTAGACGATAAGGACTCGTCAATGTTTACTTTTCTATGTGTGCTCTTTAAATAGCGTGAGTGACAAAAACATATTTTTGTGATCGCAAATGAAGGTGATTTCATAATGGAGAAGCATTACTTACGCCCAAGTAATTTCTTCCGTTTCCGTATCTGGTGTAGAGCACTTTCACCTTCCTTGTCATCCTTCTGATTGGCAGAGCCCCGACCCTGGCAGGGCACCACTCCAGATGCATTGTCCACCACTTCCACGTCACCGATCACCTTCAGAAAACGTTCCAAAAAAGAATGCGTGAGCGGGTCTGCGAGAAAACTTAACAATAAATGAACAGTACAATAATGTTAAACCCAACTGTTTCAGGAGGCCCTGCGGCAAAATGTATCAAGCATCTCAAAGTACAGGTTGAACTTGGATGACAGTGACTGAGATTGGCAGGAGAACTGCTATTTTCCTCCAGGCCTGTGAGTTGTGTTGTCATGCACAGTCTCTGCTTCTGTCCTGGTGCTTAGAGTGAACTTGGAGGAGAAGCAGAAATGGAGACTTTATATGACACACTACCTCTGGTCCCAGAGGGAAAACAGCTTCCTGCAACTCTGAGTTGGCCTACTTACTTATGTATGTACAGTGATATGAAATATTACTTAAATCTCACTGGTATAAGACGTGACAAAATGATACATTGTCAATTTCTCTGAAAACGGAGTATAATTTTGCCGTAATTATAGGATGAAAATGTATTGAGTGAAAACGTGACATCAAAATAAACTCTGAATATTTTTACAGTGATGGGTTAAGTCAAAATTAACTCTGCATATTTTCCACACATCTATATTTCATGACAGCGGCATTAAATAGTCGTGTCAAAATGGTAGGCTGGCACCTCTTTAAAGTTGCAAATTACACAGATAGAGCAGCAATTGAGCATACTTGAAAAAAAATGTGCCACAGAGTGCTTCTTTATCTAAAACTAGTATAAACTTGCCGGATAATTACATGCGGTGTACTTTGGAGAAGTCCTGCTAAGCAGATATGGCTGCCAGGGAGGCATTAATCTCCTCATGCAACATACAGTACGTAGCCAAGGACACCCCCCCCCAACACACACACACATACACGCGCACACACACACACACATACACTTATACATTCCCCCTCTCTCTCTTGCTTGTCTGTGTCTCTCCTAGCCGCACACACCACATACAGAAAAGACAGCTCAGACACAGCATACAGAGCACACTCACTTCCTGTATAAATCGTATAAATCATATTCATATTTCTGAGGGCTGCCGATGACCTCACGGCAAATGAAGCGTGGGTCCTCAGCTCCGCAGCGGCAATCAAACGTGCGGCAGAGTAATTACAAAAGAGGGGTAGGAGGGAGAATTGATGCGGTTTGTCAATTAATGTTGCTGCAAGGTGTTTTTTCGAAAGGTTAACTTCTTCATATTCTCTGCATTCTAAATTAGGTCAATATTGGTCCGACGAAGAGTCGGCGTCACGCGCAGACGGACAGTGGGCTGAGTCATGAAAAGACAAGACAAGGGGTCCTTGTTAATGAGAGATTTGATGGCATATCAAGATGATGAGGTGTCTCCCATGAAAGCACAATCCTCTGTGCTCTTTAGACACGAGCACTGCGCTGCCCTCTATTTCTCATATTCTATATTCATTATCGTCCAAGTTACTTTTATTACTCTTCATCATGTAAGCTTTGCTACTGTTTTTATAAAAAATCTACAAACTGTAGCAGCTTTTTTTTTCTCCTAATTATACAAACCATGCATTATACAACACAGTCGTAAGATAATTAAATGCAACAAAGTTAAAACCTTACCATGTGAATAAACTGCATACCTTTTGTTTCTACAAATGGTTAGGCACATCCCCCCGAAAAGGAAAAAAAAAAAAAAAAAAAAAAAACAGCTGGAATTGGGGGGGA
>JAPZDZ010000013.1:13280660-13292384 GCA_029783805.1 Acanthurus tennentii | reverse complement strand
ACACCTGCAGCCACAACAAACAGTGCACACACAAGATATTTACTTTTATAATAAATATGAGCACTGGAGTCATGTATGACAACAACAATGCCTCATTCCAATACATAGCTTTACATTTATTTTACTCGGTGAACAAAGTGATCCTGCTGTGACTCCTGAAAATGAATGCGTTATGTTGGAGACTTTGTGCGATTCTCTGACTATCCTAACTGAATCTTTTTCTAAGTGTTTTCTTAATAATGCATGAGCATCTGATTTGCACATTTGTGTCGGGACGCCCTATAAAAATCTCAATGAGCTCAGTCTCTCGTGGCTCAATAGATGGCAGTAATATCCCTCAATCACTGCAGTATGAATCCTCATCCCACATAAAATACATGTATACACAGACATCCGTGTGCACACATACTGTACGCAGACACAGCCAAGGCATGATGTACACATAAACACACACACACACACACACACACACTCCCACGCACATGTACAAATGCATATAAACACACACACAGATACAAACACGGCTCTCAAAATGCCAGAAGAGATGGAGATGACATCATTACGGCAAATAACGTGAAAAAAAAAAGAATCAGCAAACAATCCCTTTCGTCTGCGTGTCTGTCAGTCCTCAGGTGATGTAGAGAAGCCCAGAATAAGTCAAACAGCACAGTGGGAGAGACGGATGAGGGTATGACTTTGAGACTGCAGTGTCTTTAACTTCATTGTGAAAGCCAACAACATGTCTCTCTAATGCTCTGATTAAGCGAGGGCAGGCAAAAAAAAAAGAGCAGCCTTTCGCTCAGAGATACCGTAATGTGTGTGTGTGTGTGTAAAGATGAAATCAATAGCAGCAGCACCTTCACAGGGCATCAGGGAACCGCCAGGGCTTCAGCTCAATACCATCCGTACCTATAACTGACAGAAATGTCTCATCTCACGCAACCCGGCGACTGCTCAGAGGTAAAAAGCTGCACTATGAATAATCGTGAAAACCATTTAATTGTGTCCCTTTGTGTGCAGCCTGCCTGGGCTCTGTGTTCGTTTTTTGTGTTCACTCTCCCTCAAGATAGTCCCTGTGTCGTCATTTGTTGGCAGGATACGCTGGTAATCATTTGAATTCCCCCAGTATGTTCAGAAGATGTCAGGGAGTAGTCTCTGATCTTGTTTAATATGTGACCAGCAGCTATAAATTACCAACTCCCAGAAATGAGGAAACATGGGTACTTTTAAATCTCCAGGGAGAGCTCTCTTTCCGTCTCCCTCACACACATAGACTCTCTCTCTCTCTTTCTTTTTCTCTCTCTCTCTCTCCCCCCTAGTGTCGTAGTGTGTGTGGCAATCCCCTCCCCTTAATTTAGTTGATGTTCAAATAAAAACAAATACGTTCGACTTTTTTTTGTTGAAATAAGCAATTTCGCTTTTAGCCTTTCGATGCTTCATGGGCATACAGTGCTGCACCTTGTTGCTTTTAACACATTTGGCCAAGGTGTTTGAAATTCTGTGCTTCCTGCTTTGTTTATATTTCACACATCCCCATTTTCTCATTAAAATCAAATGCTGTAAGCCACGGTGAAGACAAAAAAACAAATTTTTCCAAACCTCCTTTTCTTGCTTTTTATTGTGCAGAGAAGGAGGAAACAAATAAACCACATGGTGAGATAATTGGTAGAGGTTGAGCAATGTTTGGTTTGGCCACATATGCAATGTTGTTATAAACCAAATTAGTTTGAGTACGACTGATTATTGTCTTAAAAAACGCAAAGTTAAATTTGAACTTGTAAATCACACTGTTTGCATGAGTCCAAAGTAATAAACACAAATGCAAAAAAACAAAAGTTGAGATAGAAGACACTTTAAAAATAGACAAATAAAAATATAAAATTATATCAAATTAAAGCTCTTATGGACTTGCTTTCTCATGAAGTTTACACACACTCTGACTTTTCTTATTTCTGTTTGGCCATTGGCTCTGAAAGCGACTTTGCATGTGACTTGTTTGTTTTGACAAATTACAATTGAGCTATGCGAGATTGAAGCTATAGCAGATGCAAACTCCATTAAGTTAGGATTTCCCTTGGAAGACATGTGACTACAGTATCTATATCTGTACAGGAGGTGTGCAAGGCACATTTTGTTGTCAGCATCTGTCTGCTTGATGCCGTGCACATCACTGTCTGTGAGGCACAGTTGTCACCCACGTTTTTTTTTCTTCCTTTTTTTTTTTTTTCCACGTTTGAATTTTGCAAGGCTGAGGCAGGATAATGAGTGGTGAGACTTACTGTAGGGAGAATGTATACTCCTCCATCTCCTCCGTGGAGAGGTTCTCCATTGAAGGCTGCATCTTCTGTTTGCCTGCCTGCCGAGGCGGTGCGCTGCTGCCGCTCATGCTGGGGCCGCAGCTATTTGTCTTCTTGATTGGCTTCTTCTGTGAGGAGCAGAAATCGGGGAGAACACATGCGGATGTCATTTGTAATCAAAGCAGGAAACAGGCCTCTGAATTTATCTTGGGGGATGCACACGGTGACAGTGACAGTGTGCGTGGCACTTTGGAGCCTCTCCTATATCTCAGCCGCGCCTCAATTGACACGAGACAAGAATGACGGCAAAATCGCGTACGGCACGCCATCATTCAAGTTGAGTTCATTTGGGAAACATGCGTACAGTGACGGTGGTGTTAAATATGTGATATTTGAGCAGCTGGCACTGTTTTTTTCCACACAAGTCATTTACTGTCATCGTCATAAACACAGTCAAATGGAGTTAGGAAGTGGGGTTTTAAATATTTCACCAAGGTACTTGGGAGCAGATATTATTTGTTAAGCCGCCAACATGTTAACGGCTTGCTTTCCCTGGCCCTGTCAGCCCTGCCTGTGTTGCCCTTGGGTGGGCTTAGTGCCTTTCTGCTTGAAGTTGTGAAATACTCACTGATGTATGTTAATGAGATCCACAGTTGGAATAAGCAACCTCTCTCTTTCTTCCACCCCTGTCTCACTCTACCTCTCTCCATTTCTTTTTTTTTTTATCTTTTCCTCTCCTCCGTCTCTCTCTCTCTCTCTTTCACTCCCTCTCCCTCCGAGATAAACTAGGCCCAGGAAGTAGTAAATGGGCAGGGCCCCATAAAAGCTCCATCCGTTTTCATAGGGCAATCTTTGCCAAAGCAAGCTTGGATTCCAGAGTGATGATCACAATAAAAAAGGTGGAAAGGAGCGGGAAAGAAAGCAGAGAGAAAAAAAAAAAATGCAGGAGATATATAAACCGCAATGTTCTCCGGTGTCTCCCCACAATAAATTTAATGCAATACCTTAAGAGCAGATTCCGTATATAGCCGGATTCCTGCCCTGTGGGCAAAGTGGTCGCCTGGAGAAAATTCATTTTAATTAGGCCTGCACTGCAGGTTGAAGGGTTGAAATCTGATCCCTAGCGCTCCCAGGCTGGGGCAGGTTGGAGATCACTCCACTTAATCATTAGACAACTGGGTTCCACACCATGACATTTGACAGAGTTAGCAAGGTTTTAAAGATCGGGCCAAGAGGACGTGAAAAAAAAAAGGTCTACAGAGGCTGCAGAGAAATAAAACCTCATATCAACAAACTCATTTATTTAACAGGTCATCTCTGATTAATGGTGGTCTAAAGAGCCTCTTGTACATTAGTAGGAGGAGTTAAGTAAGGATAAAGACTTGAAGGGATAGAGGAGTGAGGCAGAAGGGGAGGCTTTGTGTGTGTGTGTGTGTGTGTGTGTGACAGACGGAGGCTTGTTCGTAGGCTTCTAACTACCCCAACAATAACATCACAACAACAAAAGGCCGCAGCGGAGGCACAATGGCAGGGGCGGACTGGGAGGCAGCAATGCCAGATCAGCACACAGAGTAATTTTGCAATTACCACTTCAAAGTATGGCAGGTAACATGCAGGCTTTGATTAATTTAGCTTAAGTCCTCTGTAGCACAGGAAGAGGCGTGTTTAGAGCGGCTTGGAGAAAAAAAAAAAAAAAAAGGGAGGCCTGGCTGGCTTTGCTGATTTCACAGAATTTGAGCTGCTTTGGCTTGTCAAGCAGATCAAAACTGGCTTTGAAGGCTGAAAAATACCTGTTAGTGTGAAATGTATTTTGACAAATCTCAGATAATAAGCAGGGGAGGTGTGTATAGGGGTGCAGAGAGGGGCGGGAAGGGAAGGGAAGGGGAAAGCAGAAAGGGTGCTCATTTCAAGGGTGGGAACACTTTGCTTTAAATCACAGTGTTACCTTGTAGTGAATCCCACCCTCTGCTTTCTCCCTGCACGGATCACTCTTCTCCCCCGTGTTTCCTGAAATGGCTCCCGAGGAGGAATTCTTCCCTGCATCCCAAAAAAGAGAAGTAATGTGCAGTGAGTGTGAAAGAGAAAGAAAGGTTTGTTTTCTTTTGCAAACCACATCTGGCAATCATAGTGAGGATCAAGGGTGGCTGAGTAATATTTACGTTACAAAATCTAAATGATCAGGAGTTGTTAAAAGTGCTGATGAACCATCCAAAAGCAACAATGGAATCTGTCAAAAAAAACATTTTGAAAAAATGAAATACACCACAGTGAAAATTAAAATTCCTGGTTTATAATGACACTTAAAATAAGAATTGCTTTAAAAAAAAGTGCTGTTAGCAGTCGACAAAGAATTCAAATAAAATTCTCCTCTGAATAAACTGCAAGTGTTGCTTTTGCCTTGTTTTCACACTCCTGGACAGGTAGGGAAGATGTTTTGATAAACTATCTTGAGACTTGCAAAGGCAACACAGGCTGATCTTACTGTGTGCGGAGAGAAGCAGGAGTGTTAACTTATGGAGCTCTCACAGCACAGTCATCTCTGTCTCCCACAATCTCACAGCTGAACCTTCCCAGCGTCTAAGCTCTAATGTATGCAATTAGAAATGATGAAAAATCGAAAAAGAAATTAAGTTTGGTTGTAATACATTTTCTCCATTCTTCTCTTCTTTGGGAAATTACTTTTGAAGTATTTTTTCACCCTAACCCTCTTTTTTTTTTCCTTTTCTCTCTCTCTCTCTATCTGTCTTGCCCCCCCCCCTTTTCCTTTTTTTTTTGCTGTAATTTAAATGGTAAGCCACCAGATGTGTGTCTCATGCTTGAAGAGTCGGAGATCTGCATTATTTAGCATATTAACATTCACAGAATTTAAAAAAGGGTTCCTGCATTGCCTGGAGGTTGTAATTAAGTAAACCTTAGCTTGATGCATGTAAAAATCTCACTATGTGAAACTTTTTTTTCCCCCTGTGGAACCACTCACATCTATATAATACATATGGAGACCTCTGCGATGATATAATTTTTTTTCCTTGCTTCAGGATTAAATATATCAGTAATAATAACTTAAATATAGGCAACGCATCAGAAATCCTTCTGACAGCTAAAATGTTCTTAAATGGCAGGATGAGACTGCTCACTGCTATTTTTAAGGGAGTCGGAAATCAGATTTCATCCTAACACAGATGTAGTTTTTAATTACCACCGCCTTGCTGGTAAGCACTTAGAGTGCCTTCAGTTACAAGGTAATAAGGTTATATTTGTTCTATTCTAGGAATAAAATAATTTATTGTTTTTTTCCACATTTTCATGACATTATGTAACGAAACACTCAATTCTGTGTCAGTAGTAAAGATTAATCTCACATCATTAAAATATTTTGTGTACACTGTGTGAAAATATATCACTGCTCGGACTAAGGACGAGATATTTTTAAACACTGCGAAAGTGCATGAAAATAAACAACTGGCATGAAGAAATGTCAGAAACAGAAAATCTCTGAAAAAAGTGAAGGAAACGAGATGGCTCCATGAAGTGGAAAGTCAGAGACCATCTTAAATATACAAAATGTGAAAACAGTTGTGCAGTTTTTCAGACTTTATGCAAACATAAAGAAAAAAACACAGAACGTTCTGCATTTCTAACTTTTTAATAATCAATCATTTTTACATTTAAGGTGTCTTGCACTGTTTTAATACCTTGATGCTAATATTCTAAGTAGAAGTGAACTTGGGCAAATATTGTCTTTCAGAAAGTATTTGTGCTGTGTGTGTGTGTTTGTGTGCAGACACAACACAGCAGCCCATGGCCAGCTGCTTATATGCACACACACACCTACACAAACACACACTCCTCAGCCTCTATTAGCAAACAAAAACTGTAACCATGGACTCACAGACTTGGACCATTGTGAATTAGGATGCTTTTTAGGCTGCACAACCACACACACACACACAAACACACACATGACTCATTACACAAGGCCCCGCTTGCTAATGCGCAGACGCTGTGGAACCAGAATGAGCGCGGAGGCAGCATCGACAGCTTCGACATCATCGACAGCTTCGACAGCTGAGGGCTACGTCTGTGAACTCAGAGCGCTGGAGCTGCCACAACTCCAGCCTCTCCGGGCACTCAAGGCCAACAACAAACTCCTTGTTATCCCCCTGTGCTCTGAGCTGTGTTAAGACCAGTGCACACACACGTACACACACACACACACTCATCCAGTGCATACGCTGCATTGACGCACCCACACACAGAAAGGCATACAAACAAAGATATTAATATGTAGACACTTGCATACATGCACAAACATTTTCCAGGGTAGAAATACAAATGAGTGCACCTTACAACCGCAAAACTCGACGCACTTCTTTTCTCTCTCTTGCTTACATACAAAAACAGGCCAAGGAAAAGAGTGAAGCCTGAGGGCCATAACACTGTCGAGACCCCATCACTGTGTTACCGGTAAGATGCAACCACGCTGAGATGGCGGTTCTTGCTCACCTAGGCCCCTTAATTGCCTGATGACTGGTCCAAAGTTACAGAGAGATCGAAGGTCAGTGACTCACGGATTACCCCTCGAGTCCATGTCAGGATTTGTGTTAAGGTTGCTATGATACTGCAAGGATTTGGTGTCGCTTCACAGAAGAGTTTATTTTCTTGTAATCCATTGCATTTTAATGGCAATAACTGACGCACAGTGCATACTAATACGTGCATATTTTCTATGCAGTTTTAAGACTTTTTCACTCTCACTGGTAAAGTCGTTCGCTCTTGAAAGTCAAATCTGCCTTTATCGTGTTCACTGAACCGCACATAGACTGCAGTTGTCTTATCAAACAATATGGGGATTTTCAGCGCGTTTTTGAGGCAAGATACTGTCACCTTTGGGTGCGTTTGTCCCAGTGCGCTCTGTGTTTGTCCCCCATGTGCAGTCCTTTAGGCTTGTTCTCCCACAACCACTGTAAGGGTTAACACGTGTGTCTCTGTAAACAGGCTTCAAAGGTTCAATCCATCCATTTAAATCCGGACATTGTTGAATTAGGCAGCACGGATGCAGAGTGCGACTGATTGAGAGGATATGATGTAACATTGTGGTTTAAAACTCTGATGACTGGGACCAGCCTGGAGGGGAGCACATCCTGAGAGTGCAGGGCAGCGCTCCAAAGGAGACATTAGATGAGGAATCCTCAAAATCACCATGGGTGCTCAAGGGGATGGATGTTACGATGCATTTGTAAAAAAAAATAAAAATAAAATAAAAATAAAACAAGGCAGAGAAATGAAGCGGTGATACAGTTATAGTAGAATCATCTGCATGCTCATAGTGATCCACTGAAGGCGATCATGGAACAAGATGCTGATCTAATTAGTCATTTGGGTTCAAACAAACCCAATCTAACTGGATCATTCATTTAATGCTAAAGGTCACTTAACCCAGTTTGCCTCGAGCTAATCTCTACGTTGAAAAGTCAAATATGCTCCTTTCTGCTCGGACGAGTCAGCTGAGGTAAATTAAAAGCATCATCAACCAATAGCAAGTGAATCTTAAACACGAAAAAAAAACATCCATGCCCCAACAATAACGCTTACAGTAATCTTTTGATTTTTTTGATCGAAACTTGTCAGAGTTATTATCTTGGATTGGGATGTCAGGTTTTGCTCTGTAATAGACACCTCGCCGCGCTCTGTGATTAATTAACTTAAGGCCCCAGGAATACAAACTTCCAGTCTCACTGTCAGGCTCTGCTGCGTGTACGTTATTGCAGTGACAAGAGGTCTCCATATACTTGTCCTGATTCTGAGACAAATGGGTAATGAGGAAAATCCTGGCGTCACTTGCACAGAGAAAGAGAACTCCACGCAGCACACATCAGAAACAGAGAGGCATGAAATAGGAAGGAAATGTCTGAAACCCCCAGACTTGACAGAGGACTGAGGAACAGGGGATAATTTGTTCTTCTTCTCCATGCTGAATTAGATTTCCATTTTTGGCTAGGTTAAAGTTGTCCATCCAATCGTTCCCTTCAACCTTGACGTAATCTCCCCATCTGAATGCCATAATTCGCTCCAGAGGTAATGCAAAATGAACAGATCTGTATGTAAATGAGGCAAAAACGTCAGGTTGGCTTATGGAGCGGCGTGGATGAGGTGTTGTGCAGGACACCTTTTGATCCGTTATTTCACTTACGGATCAGGTTCACTTCCCAAGCAACCTCCTCACCTGACTGCCAGAATATGTGTGCGCCAGAGTACGCAGCCGTGTGTGTTGAAGAGACCTGGTACCTTTTGCCTTGCGTGGCAGAACATAAATCTCCCATAGTGAGTTCCTCCCTCCCTCCCTCGCTCTCTCTTTCTCTCTGGAAAGGCAGTCAGTTCGTTGGGGACACTTCCCTTGTGGGCGTTAGGATCTCTGTGGGGGGTCACAGGTCAGTCGGCGGAGGAAGCGACAAGCTGTGAAATGTAAAAGACCAATTTCTTCCACATGTTTCAGTGCTGGGAGAACACTGCCAAGCTGTCAGCCGGCATCACGTTTAAAATGGGCCAGGGTGCTACCCAGCAGACCTGTCACAACTCATTTGTAATTAAAAAGCCTGTGTGATGTTTAAAGCAGAGCACCCCAGAAACTTTTGAGGACTGTTAAATAAAGATGAGCTGTGCGTGCAAAAAAAAAAAAAGAGAAGGAAAAAAAGGGGATGTATTAATAACAAAGAAGCTAGCCAGTCGCCTTTGTAGTAGATCAATACCAAATGAGCCTGTACTCGATTCTTGGCAATAGCCAGGATGTCGGATAACTTGAGACTTGGTGGGTAAAAGAAAAGTATGTTTTCTTTTTAAAAAAAGAGTGGATCCTAATTACTATTAACAGAAATGATTAGCTGCTTCTAAATGTAGTTACAGTCCTAAATTGACTGTGCTCGGACCACCAGATGAGCAGGACGATCACACCAGAGTAGTTCATCAGTGCATCTGATAGACACATTTAATTCAGGATCATATCTGAACTTATTCCAACATTTACTGAAAGAAAAGCAAAGAGCATCCGACCATTTCAGGACTAAAACATGGAAACCTAATCACAGTCACACCAGGGACTGTAAGTCTCAACTCAACATGACCCGCATGTCTTCTGACTGTAGGAGGAAACCAGATCACCCCAAGGAGAATCACACAAATGTGGGGGAAAGCCTGCATGTTCCATAAAGAGAGACCCTTCTTTATGTGAGCACTTATGATCACTGACCAGTTTTAAAGGAGCTAAAATGACTTATTTGGTGTCTAAGGTTATATATTTTTGTATTCCTGCCATCTGAAAAAAGTGATAAAAAATAAAGGACCTAGATTACATTTGAAATTCCTATCTGGTGGATTATAATCTAGTCAATTCCAGTTGATAAATGTCATGAAGATAATAAGTGTGTGATGAATTATTCTCAGTAAAATGGCAGAAACAATAAAAATGCTCTATTTCATGCAGTCTTACACATACAAAGTCTGCAAATGTAAAAAAAATATATATTTTTTTAAAGAATTAAGATTAAAAAACATAAAAACACTTAAACTGTGCATAAAATCTGCTTAATATAAGAATGATTTAATTCAAATACAGTCATCTCAGAAGTTAACACAAAGCTTTTAACACCATTACAACAGAGCGGACATGTTTACTTATTTAAATAGTTGTATTATCTAAAAACTTTATCTGCAATGTTACAAGTCTATTAGTGCAGTGTTTGCTGCTCTCAAATTTACCTGAACTAACATTAGCGCGACAGCACATCTGTTGGGTTTTTGCATATAATCTAACTGAGGAAACATTGTTTGTTTGTTAAAACTTCTGTCTGTCAAGCTTGGCCCACCATCTCCACCCAGCCCTGTCCTCCAGCAATTTTCTTTATTGGAGGACTGTGTTAAGCGATGCCTGCCATTCTTCTCATCCCACTGCTTGTGACATTAGGGTGACATTTTCTCCCCACTGTGGCATAGTTGGGGGTTTTAACATCAGACCCCTACCTGGCAGAGATGAGGAAGAGCAAGCAGAATCGGCTGACAGGTGGAGAGGAGACCCCCTGTGAGAATGTACCACAGCAGGCTCTCCTGCTCTGCTGCTGGGGCCCGCATGTGGCTGCTGTTGGGGGTATGAGTGGGACTGGAGCTGGCTGCGCTGAGGACGGAGCTCAGCCTGCGTTGGGGGCTGTGGTTGGATTGGCAGTTGGCTTTGGGGTTGCTCATGATGGACCTCAGGATGGGGCATGACAAGAGGGTTGGAAGGGGGTATCGATAAGGTGATGGAGCGCTCCGGCCCTCCAGATGTTCCATAAGGGAGCCTCTTTACCTAAAACACCACAAACAAGAAGGAAGAGGATCTGTCTGTGTGTGCTGGAGGTCTAAATATGGCTTCAGTATACACTAATTTTCATGCATTCATGTTAATGTCACATGCAGTTATATTTATATCTTTCCATTGCATCACCATTTGGAAAACAGCATGTGTGTGTAATTACACTACAGGTGTTAGTGATCAAACTGCACATATAGCCAACTATTAGTTTTTGTCATAGTGTGCCATAAGAGCATTAAATAATTTAATTAAGACCATAAATGTGAATAGTGTGAATATTGTACATCCTACTGTGTTGCACATCTGCAAAGATGTCCAAGAATATGGCTATTTACATCCCTCTATAATCAAAGCATCAGTAATAATAGTGCACTAATACAAACAACATGTCACAGTCAAAGGGACATATAAAGAGACAAACCTAAAAACAGAGAGCTTTGTTCTGGCTTTTAATTCAATTAAGATGTTTACTAATCTAATCAATGCATCAGCTCAAATGCATCCGGAATTGCTGGGTTAAGATGTGGTTCTTGTTTGCTCTCTGGGGCCAATTTCCAATTGCTCTGCAAAAGCTTTTTGTCAAAGAGAATCCAAAAAAAAAAAAAAAAAACAACCCCCACCTATGTTCTACCATCCTGCCTCCATAATAATAGGGGAGTGTCAGACTGAGGAAAAGAAGGATGTATATGTTTAAACATTCCTAACTGTACCTCATACCTGTAGACGATTATCAATATACAGTGAAAAAAAAAACAAAAAAACGATATGAATCTTCAAAAGGAACTTGCTTGCACATGCTTCCTAATTGCACACACAAACACACACCTGAAAGTACAGGTTGCACAGCCAGTGGTCTAGATCAGAGGAGATGAGGGCTTCAATTTTTCTAAACTGGTCTAGTCGTGTGGTTGGCTCCCCCCTGAGCAGAGGGGTTTTGAACCTGTGTCAATGAAACATAATGAGTAGTAATCACTGTACAGCCAGATGCATGATAGGCAAAGTTCCCAGAAACATTCTGCTTAATCAGTTGAACTACCTTTTTGCAAACTTAGAGTGTTCTGTCTGAAGATTATTCATAATATCAGG